>JARHVA010008147.1:200000-546509 GCA_037957365.1 Torreya grandis | reverse complement strand
AATATTTTAATCTAGAGTTGTAGCTCCGTAATATGGATTTGATTGGTAGGTGCCAGCAAAAGAGCTCAGCTGGTGCTTAGTTAGGGAGTTGGTGCTTCCTTATAGTAGGTGCTCTTAATCCAAGAGATTGGTGTCTCTTTAGGATTTTTACCCTTAAATGTTATAACCAGTGAGGTTTTGATTATGAGGTTGGATTATAATAGTAGATTTTAGTATCTATTCTCCCCATGGTTTTTCCCATATTGAGTTTTCCATGTATACATATGGTGTTGTGTCCATTTTTATGTGTGTGATCTTTGAATATATGTTTTAATATGCATTAAAACTATTAAAGGAATAATTTACTCAATTGACTAATTCACCCCCTCTTAGTAGATAATTTTGTTCTAATAATTGGTATTAGAGCCAAGTTCCTTAGAAGAAGCTTAATCAGCTCAGGTAGATCTTGGATGGTGAGCACATATGGCTAGTCAAGAAGGTTATTCCTCCAACACAAAACCTCTCTTTAATGGATAAAACTATGAATTTTGGAGAATTATAATGGAAGAATATTTATCTTCATTAGGGTTTGATGTATGCATGTCTATTGTAAATGGTTATACATCTCCCGTTATGACCTCTATTGATCAGGCTACCAAGAAAGCATATGAGAGCAATGATAAGACTCAGAATATTATTCTCTATGGATTATTTAATTCAAATTTTATCAAAGTGATGTATTGTAAAAATTCACAATATATCTAGAACAAATTGAAGAGTAATATGAAGGTGATGATAAGGTAAAATATGCCAAAATGTAAACATACAAAGGCAATTTTGAAATCTTTAAAATGAATAAAGAAGAGAAAATTATAGAATAACTCCTTAGAGTAGAGGAAATATTCAATGCAATCATAGGCCTTGGAGAATAGATGAAATGTATAGTCATTGTCAAAAAGGTCCTAAGATTTTTACCATCAAGGTATGACTCTAAAGTCTCTATAATAGAGGAATTAAGAGATCTAGATAAACTCACTATTTATGGGTTACATGATACCTTCACTAATTATGAGATGAGAATGAGAGAATAAGATACATTCAAGAGAGAAGTTACATTCAAAGAAACCAAACAAGTAAAAGGAAAAGTATCTACATCTAGATCTGAGGAGACTGATGAAGAAGAAGCCAACTTTATCAAAAGATTAAGAAGAGGGTCTAGAAAATACAAAGGTAAGTTACCCTTTAAATGCTTAAATTATGGTAAGGTAGGAAAATTTTCTAATAAATAGAATTATAATATAAATAATAACTATAAGTAAGAATAGAATATTAAAAAGGTAAACCCCTCTACTCCAATAAGAAGAACTTCTTTAAAAATAAGAAGGGCCTATACACAAGAGAAGGTAATGATTCATTAGATGATAGCGATATTTCTAATGATGACCATGACTATGCTTTTGTGGCTAAATAAAAGGAAGTCATATTCATTACATTAGGATCAAATTCTATGTATAAAAAAAAAGGTTGAATACTTAGATGAATAAGAGGAAGAATAAGTGGATATAAAGTGTGAACTCATCTATTCTCTAGATAAAATTGATAAGTTGAGAAAATAAAACTCAAAGTAGAAGAAACTTGGACAAAAGGAGATTGAAAAAAAGTTCAAAAGTCTTGAAAATTTTTATCAAATGGTGGTTATCCTAAAGACACAATTTTAAGAGGCCAAAATAGTAGAAGATGTAGTCAAACTTGAACTACAATATAAATATAATGAGTGCATGAAGTTAGAAGAAAAAAATAATGGTTTTGAGAAAAGAACTTGATAAAGCTAAAGAATAAATAGACAAAGGTCTAAAGCTTGAAGTAGGATCAAACATTCTCTATGAATTGATCAACTCTTAAAAGCCTTCAAAAGAGAGATCTGGTCTTGGTTATGAAAAAGGAAAAAAGTTCCATAACTAGTACATCTACAAACTTATATGATAACTTCAAAGTAGAAAGATAATTAGGAAGAAAGAAAGAGAAAGCTTGCAAGAATACAAAGACAAATAGTAGCATTGTTAATGAACATAAAGATGAAAATAATCTTGAAAAAAAGGATAATTAGTTAATCTTTGCAAACTCAAGGAAGATGCACAAAATAAAGGTAGATTATGTAGATGATTACATAAAGGTGAGAGACTTAAATAAGTCAAAGTTAAGAAGACCTCCTCATCCTATAAAAATAAATGATATGACTAGGTATTCCTCATCTTTCTATGGTTATTATTATACATGTAATTATTTTGGTCATAGGGATAGTGTTTTTAAAGTTGTACCTAAAAGGAGAAACATTTTTTTAATCATAAATTCATTTTTACCCTTGATAGATACGTATGTAATATGATATAATTTTAATAATTTTGGTCACATAGCTAAATAATGTAGAACAAACTTTGTAAAACCAAAAATACAAAATAAAAACATGCCTCCTAGTGTGATCAAAGGTTCACAAGTATTTGAAAAAGGGAAAGATAAGCCAAATAAGAAACCCAAAGATGTGTGAAAAGTGAAAGATCAGTCTATGATTGGTCAAACTCCAATCCATGACAAAGAGCAGAATTTATGGGTAATAGATAGTGGTTGCTTAAAACATATGATTGATGATAAGAGCAAGTTCATCAAAATGAGAAAACATAAGGATCTATAATCTTGGGATACAACACTTAAATAAAGATCTAAGGTAAAGGAACCTTGAACATAGATGGAAAACTACCTACACATGATGTCCTTTATGTTGAAGGATTAAAACATAATCTGCTAAATGTCAACCAAATATGTGACAATGAATATAAGGTCACATTTAATGCAAAAGGTTGTAATATAAGGAGATCTATAAGATTAGTTATAGAAGGGAAAATAACTAAAATCAACATTTATAATCTGAGTGAAGTGGATGGTAATAGATACCTAATAAGAAGGATTGATGAGAGTGGGTTATGGCATAGAAGAATGGGCCATGTAAATTTTGACAACCTAGTAAAGCTGAGTTGAAATAAGTTTGTTAGACACATGACTAAGATAACCAAAACTGTAGACACTACTTGTAAGGAATGTCAACAAGGTAAGTACACAAGGGTCAGATTTCAAACAAAGGAGTATGCAACTATAAATCCTTTAGAATTAGTTCATACTGATCTTTATGGTCCTACTAAGATAAGAGAATCTAAAGGAGAGAGATAATTCATGTTATTTGTAGATGATTACTAAATAATGACATGGGTAACCATTTTGAAGGATAAGTCTCAGACATTTGAAATATTCAAGATCTTTAGGGCCATGGTAGAGAATGAGATTGGATGAAAAATCAAATGCTTAAGATCTGATAGAGGTGGAAAATTCACCTCAAATGAGTTCATATAATACTAAGAAAATCATGGCATCAAAAGGCATTACTCTATATTAATTACTCAATATAATGGAGTTGTTGACAAAAAAAACATAATAGTCAAGGAGATGGTAAGAAAAATGCTAAAAGAGGCCAAGTTACTTGATGGATACTAGAGAGAAACAATAAAAATAGTAGTATATATTTTGGATAGAGTTTAATTAAGGGTAAACAGTGATAAAAATCCTTATGAACTATGGTATGCAAAACTTATCTCTATGAAGTATTTCAGTGTGTTCAATAGCAAATGCTACATTAGGAGAAAATAAGATAACTTGGGAAGCTTTGAATCAAGATGTCATGGAGGAATATTTATTGGTTATTCCACCCAAAGAAAAGCCTACATATGTTACAACAAAAGGCTACACAATATTGTAAAGAGAATCAATGTCAAGGTTGAAAAAGGCTTGAAACATGTTAAACCTGATAGAGAAATCTATAATGAAGAATCAAATTAGGAAGAGGAAGCAAAAAATGAAGAGCATGAGAAAGTAAATGAAAAGGCACTTATAATATTTGTTCAAAAGGATCATCCTATAGAGTAGATCATTGCCAATAAAAATGAAGGATTTCATACAAGGAAAAGAGTTGCAATGAACAAGGAGAAAATAAGTTTTGTTCTAATGTATGACATTGAGACTAAGAGATATATTGAAGCTAACAAGGATGAGAATTGGATAAAATCCATGAAAGAAGAATTGATCCAAATTAAAAATAACAAAAATTGGGAATTAGTTCTAAGAATTTCAAACAAGAATGTAATACGTACAAAATGGGTCTTTAGAATCAAGCTCAATGAGGATGGAAATTTTATAATGAATAAGGTAAGATTGGTGTGTAAAGGCTATGTAAAAGTTGAGGGAATAAATTTTTAGGAAATATTTGCTCCAGTTGCTAGATTGGAAGCCATAATAATGTTTCTATCATTCTCTATTTATAGTAAGTTCAAAGTCTATCAAATGGATGTTATGTCTACTTTCTTGAATGGGGACCTAGAAGAGGAAGTTTACATAGAATAAACTAAAGTTTTTCAGTTATCAAAGGAAGAAGATTATGTGTGTAGATTGGAGAAAGCTATGTATGGTCTAAAATATAGACCCAGATCATGGTATTCAAGATTAGACTAGTACCTACAACAATAATGATTCAATAAAGGATGTGCAGATAACAATCTATACATCAAATCAAAAGGTGAGCATATGTTGATTATTTTTTTTATGCAGATGATATCATTTTTGGTGGTAGAAACAATAGAATGTGAAAATAATTTGTTACTAAAATTCAAAATGAGTTTGAGATGTTTATGCTTGGAGAACTTTCTTTCTTTCTAGGTCTACAGATAACACAAACTGATGAAGGGATATTTATATTTCAAACCATGTATGCTAATGAAATGCTCAAGAAGTTTAGGATGGAATAAAACAATCCAATAAGTAATCCCATGATAAATATATTCAAGTTGATAAAATAGGATGAGTCCCTTGATGCAAAATAGACTATGTACAAATCAATGATAGGTATCTTTTTATACCTCACTGCATCAAGACCTGATATCATGCAAGTAGTATGCATGGTTGCAAGATTTGAAGGTGATCCTAAAGAATCACATGTCAATGTAATGAAAAAAATCTTTAGATATATCAAGATCACAATTGAATATGGCCTATGATATCTTAAAAGTGAATATTTCTCTTTCATAGCATATACAAATGTTGATTGGGTAGGAAGTGTGGATGATAGAAGCACTAGTGGTGGTGCATTTTTTTTAGAAACAGACTTGTTTCATAATTTAGTAAAAAGCAAGAGTTAGTTACCCTTTGTATAATAGAAGCAGATTATGTAACAATAGTGGCATGTTTTACTCAAGTCTTGTGGATGAAGCAAACACTTAAAGGCATCAGGGTAGAATATAAATCACCTATCTCTATTATTTGTGATAATTCAAGTACTATTGACATATCAAAGAATCCAATGATGCATTCCATAACTAGGCACATATCAATCAAGTATTACTTATTAAGAGAAAAGGTTGCATATCAAGAGGTCACAATAGAGTATGTGCCAACCTAGGATCAATTTGTAGATATATTCACCAAACCTCTTTCCAAGGAACAATTTGAATATTTGAGATATAAATTGTGAGTAGTGACTCCTAGATCATATTAATAGGCCATGAGTCAAAGGGGAGTATCACATAAGTATTATTAATCCTTGGAAGAAGAGATAAAGAGAAATTTAGGTATGCATATTTTTGCAAATTTTTAATGAGTTCATAGTTGTATATTCTTGGACAAACTCCTTTATCTGATAAAGGGGGATAAAAATTTGGACAAATCATGAGAAATTTGGGGTCCCTTTACCATTGATATCAAAGGGGGAGGAAAATTTCAAATTCTCTCTATAAAAGTTTGAAAGAGTAGACCATGTATCTAATTTGAGTTTAGGTAAATGTTCCATTGCCTAAGGGGGATCAAGTTTGATATGAATTTTTTTGGATCAAGTTCATTAGAACCTAATGCAAGAAATACAAAATGGGTAGAGTATTATAAGATTAGAGAATTTAGTTTGCCATCAATGCCAAAAGGGGAGATTGTTGGCATGAGATTAGAGAGAATATCATGTTTTATAGTTATATAGTGCAAATTTGTCATGCTTTTATAAATACCATTTCTGGAAGATTGAAGAGTAATTGATTGAAGATATGTTATGAGGTTTTCAAGTTCATCCTAGATATATGTTACATAGGTTTAGATGAAGAGAAATGAGCTCAAAAATAATTTATCTTAGTTCTAAAAAATTATAAGGTCTTTCTCTTAAACCCTAAGGGTTTAATCCATGGTTTTTATGGACATGCTCTATTTTTCAGTTGGATGGATATAGGCAAGAACTGATTATTGAAGTTATATATTAATCCCTTGTCATTGTTGTACAATAGGCCTCTTTGACCTACAAACTACTAGTTAGAGTAGTGATCAAACACCTTAGTATTTCTTAAGTTTTAGTCTTAATATTTATCCCATCTTGATCAATGGTTAGTTCTTAATCATACGTTGAAGATACAACAAATTATAGTAAAGTGAATTTGTCAAAGGCATATACATGTAAACATGTTAGTGACAAGTGTCACAATCATGGATCTTTCACACTAAATCTATAGATAAATTTAAATTCAACTAGTCAAATATATACATAAGAATGCCAACTATCACAATAGAGAGAACTAATATAACATGTGCAAAAAGAATGCAATGATTCCAAGTGTCACACTCATGGGAGCTTGTTAGAGATAAAGATAAAGATTATTCCAAGGATAAATAATGAGTGAGTGATCATGAAATGAATATATAATAGAGATATTGGACTCAATGAGATCAAGTACTTGATGTTTAATGACATAGAGGTGTATTAAATACTAAGATACTTTGCTAAGATCAACAAAGCATATACATTCCAAAGACTCAGGAAGCAACAAGATGTGATTAAGAGCTCGATGTTTAATGATAAGAAGAGATAACATTCATGCTACTTTAAATATGTAACGACATGTGGGAGCTCAGATCAAAATATCTAATTTTTGAATTTTAAAATTGAAACATTAAATCTAGAAAGCATACAAGGATCCAACAGAGTGCATGATCTTGTTAGAAATTGATCTAATGGATGAATTTTAATGTTTATAAAATTTAATTAGGATCATAAGATCATGGTACAAAACTTAATATCAATGGTTAATATTTAAATATTTGTTAAAAATAATGGTTAAGTGGAGGACCATGCAAGAAAGATGCATTATAAAACACATATAATGATATAGATCATTATGATTGATATATTATGTAATATGGCATGTACATCAAAACCAAAACCTAATATATGCTAAATATAATAATAAGATAGAGAATCATGGTGGTGGAGCATGAATTAAAGAAGTAGGAAAGATGTTAATTGAACTAAGTCCAAAGATGGAGCAGGATGTGTTATAGACCAAGCGTGAACACAAGGAAGATACAAGACCTAGATATAATGCTTATATATATATATATATATATATATATATATATATATATAATTGAACTAAGTCCAAAGATGGATCATGGTGTGTTACAGACCAAGTGTGAACACAAGGAAGATATAAGACCTAGATAAAATGCTTGTGTGTGTGTGTGTGTGTGTGTGTGTGTGTGTGTGTGTGTGTGTGTGTGTGTGTGTGTGTGTGTGTGTGTGTGTGTGTGTGTGTGTGTGTGTGTGTGTGTGTGATCTGAGATATAGTAAAGGCTATTGTTGTTGTTGAGTAGATTCAAATAGAGAGAGAGGGAGAGGGGTAGAGAGGAAGATTTTGATGAAGTGTATCAAATAGAGAAATATAGAGACATAGAACTAGAGGGGGAAAGTGGAAGAGAAGAGAGGCATGTGCAAAATATGAGTAGTTACATAATAGACCTGTAACATAGAATTAGAATTGGATTCATTCATGAATCAATATTGTAATCCAAAGTTGTAGATCCATAATATAGATTTGATTGGTAGGTGCCATCAAAATATCTAAGTTGGTTCTCAGTTAGGGAGTTGGTGCTTACTTAGAGTAGGTTATCTTGAACTAGGGGATTGGTTTCTCCTTAGGATTAGTGCCCTTAAATTTTATATCTAGTGTGGTTTTAATTATGAAGATGAACTAGAATAGTATATTCTAGTAGCTATTCTCACCATGGTTTTTCCCATATTGGTTTTTCCATGTATACATATGGTGTTGTGTCCATTTTTGTGTGTGTGATCTCTCTATATATGTTTTAATTTACATTAAAAGTATTAAATGACTAGTTTACTCAATTTACTAATTCACCCCCCCCTCTTAGTAGATAGTTGTGTTCCAATAACTATAACCACCAGTAGGAGTGGGAACAATAGAGGTATAGGCATGGAAAGCCTTGACTCAGAAGAGATTCACACATTTGTATACCACTATTTATCTAGGATAGGTATAGGTCGAGGCAACCAACCTATAGGGACAAGTAGTAGGCTTGAGATCTCAGACATCCTCATTGAAGCATACAATTCAAAGGGGACTATTTGAGGCTTCTATGGGTAGCATGGCTAGGCCATGAGATAGACATGATAGAGCCCAATATTAGAGGTGGAACAATGTATTTTTGTATTTTGTATAAAAAACACAAGATATATAGAGATATTATATTTTGATAGTTGGATGCTAATCTTATGTGTTATAGTTTGGTTATGGTTTTTGTTTTGGATGCATGGATATATTTTATTCAAGCACATTATTTCACTTTTTTGTATATTATATAGGAAATATATGTTTTATGGTTTCTTTTCTAGCATTTGTGTAGTACACATGCATGGTTAAAAATAAATGAGTGAAAAGGACTTAGAAAAGTATAATTAATCATAAATAAATACACTACACATTATTTCATGTTGGGAAATGTGTAACAACAAAAATATGACTAATTATAAGAAATCAAAGAGTGTTAAACAAAAGGGTAAAAATGTTTTTAAACCATGATGAGTGGCACCAAAATAAAACAAGTAAAACCACACTAAATCACATTGGGAAGTATGAAAATAATGTAATAAAATGGAAAACATGTGAAAGACTAATGGTATAAAAATAAATCAATTAAGTTAATCAATCATAATAAATCATGTTGGGAAGTATAAAATAGATAAAACTAGCAAAATGATTCTTAAATTAATCACACTAATTCAAGTTGGGAAGTATGAAAAACTTAAGATAAATGGTTGGATTCTTACATGCAATAAAAAAAATAAGATGATAAAAGATGAAAGATTAATGAAGTAATCATAAAACATACTAAATTAAGATGAAAAGCATGTCAATGATGTGTAACTCATAATCAATCACATCTTATCTCATATTTGACACATGTAATTTTGTTGTGACTTGGATATTAGAAAATTTTGTGAGGAAGGTTAGGTCATATCCATGGTCTTACATTGTAACTCACAAAGAGAACACTAATGATGTGGATTTAATATGAAAATTTAGTAAAAGGGGATGTTTGGAATGGTAATGTGAAAATTTGGTAATTTGTGAATAAGGTTAGGTCCTATCCATGGTCTTACAATACAACTCACAAATGAAATCCCTGGGGAGTGATAAGTGAATAGAACAATATTTCTCAAGGGGAAATATTAGGATTATGGGGAGTGAAAAAAAGGAATGTAAGAATCATAACATATACATTTTATGAGAAGACCTTAGGAGACATGAATCACACTAAGGACATGAAAAATACATCTAGTGTGACTAGTTACCATCAATATACAGAGGATACTTGTTCACTATAGACACAAAGTTGTGTAGGAAAATGAGTGTGATACTAAGATCAACTCATGTAGGTATTTTTGAATAATAAAAACAAAATGTACCCACCTTCTCAAAATGTTTTCCCCATTCCTCATGACCCCTTACAAAGTCATCAGTCTATTGCAAAGATTAGGTACTTACGTGAGAATGTAGGTAGCACTAAAAGACTTTTTTATTCTCCTTTTCTAATCTACTAACTTACCACACCCCAATGAACCTCATCTCTATCATGAGGCCAAATGTGGAGTTTGAGCTTTGATTAAAAAGAAGATATGTTCTTAGAATCATATCCTTTAGTATGATTTTAACTTTTTAAAATTTTAAATGTTGCTTTTTAGATCATTGCCTTTTGTTAATGATTTGAATTTTGAATATTTTATGAATTTTAAGATTCCTCCTCCATATAGACTTAAAATGACCAATTAAGAGAGATAGAGTGATAAACAAGAATGAGCTTTAGGCTTTGGCTAAAGGAAGCTAGCATCCAAAGATATGACTGACTAGAACATTTAGGCTTAACGATGAACTATCATGTTATCTTAAGTCTCAACCATGTGTATGCTTAGTTTGAAAAAGGTAATAAAGGGGGAATAAGAGGAGATTCAAAGTGGATTGGTAAAATGAGATTAAAATGAGATGAATTGTTTCCTAATTAATCACATGGTAAAGAAGGAATGACTAAAAGGAGCAAGGTTTTTATAACCAAGTCACAATAACAATTATCCATGTTTATAGAGATAAGATAGAAAACAATTATGAAAAAGAAAAAGGGAGTCATAAGAAAATGAACTTGAGAAAAAAATAATTCAATTATGAAAAATAATCCATAATAGAACATAATGACATTAGAAGTAATATAAATTGTGCAACCAAAATCACCATGTAAGATAGATAAGAATTTAACACAATGCCAAATGATATAATAATATATAAATGTAAAGTTGGAGCACACGTCCAATCAAAATGAAAATATAAGAACACCATTCATGTGTTCATAATTAGTGATATATTTATCCACACACATTATCGATAACATCTGATAATTCTATGAAGTTGAATATGAACTATAGATAATGTCTCATCGATCATTAGTGAAAGTTGAGAAAATACTTCACATCAAATCTCCTTGACATAAAATGTAGGAATGCATGAAGGATCATGTTTATGAGGGATATCATATAGGGGATGTTCAATAGAATGCATGGGAGTGGATTTTGTAGGAGAGGAAGGAGTCACTAGTGAAGAATGGGCCACAAGTGAAGGAGTCATTGATAGAGAGGGATCCATGGGTGAGGGACTCATGGGTAGATAAATAATAGGTAGAGAAGGGACCAAATGAGGTGATGGAACCATGGGAGGTGGAGCCACTTAGGAATAATGGGGATCCTTCTTTCAATATTGACCTAGAGAAGGAAGGGTATAAGATGAAATAATGGTTAGGAGGTGATCCTTAAGATGATGTTGAAGGATGTGGTAACAATCAGTGTGATGTGCCCCACATTGGTGTTAGATAAAATATACCTCTCCATACTTACGAAGATACTCAGTTAATACTTTTAGGGTAGGAATAGCCTTTTTTGAGGGCTGAAGTGTGGTGGAATGTAAGGTGTTAATTTATTGTCATAACTTATGATAATGCATAGATGAATGATTATATGTGCCATGGAAGAAACATAAATGATTTTGAGTAGACTTAGTGGGTGTACTCATAGGAGGATTTCAATAAAAAGCTAAGGAAAATTATTATAGTTAACAATCTCTAGTTTAGTAGTTGATAACTTTATGAATGTCACAATAAAGTTGATTGACCCATTTCATGGGTGAAGGAGCCACCTGTCGTAAAGGAAGCAAACCATCACTAGGATAAGGTGGGGCTAGTAGAGATATTGGATAAGGCTTGACTAAATGAAAAATAATATTGTAAATAGGAAGAGACTCAATTATAGAGGGAGTGGGAATGATATCCAAATTAGGCTCTGCTTAGGGAGGGGTATGGTCCACAAAGGCTAAAGGATAGTCACAAGCATCTCAGGGATAAGTTGTATAGAGGGGTTGTGGTATCTAGAAAAGTGATAGGGATCAATCATATCATGATCTATAAGCATACTCCTATGATGTTCTTCACAAATTGGAGGTGTGTGTACCATCTATACCTTATGATAAAGAGGAAAAATGATAAAATTAGGAAAAATATAAGATTAAATATGAGAAGATATACTAAAATTCTAAAGCAAAGAAGAACTATAATGAATAATCTCAGCATCTTGAGACTAAACTATAACTTATAAAAATGGATCATCTAAGGTATAGCCATCATCATAATCAAGTGTATGAAGATCAATGGCAGAGGTAGGGATGACCTTGTAATCTAATGTGGTGTGATGAATGGAATGCTGAGTCTTGGTTAAGATAATGGGGATGTTATCATAAGGTGTTTGATGAGAATGAGGTTATAAAGAAGTAGGAAGCTAAGAGATGATATGAAGTGAGAGATCTAAATTTTTAATCTTGAGATTGATCTCATCAGGCTCATAATCATCACAATCTAGAAGGATATGGGGTATATTCCCAATGATTTCAAAGTGACCATTGTAACCTTAGGTGGAGTTGATACAAAAGTTAGACCATTGAGATTCATGAAATAGAATGCTTGGCAAGGGTTTAAGGGTAGGAATTTTAAATATAGTATGGTATTAGAATTGTTTAAAATTCTAAGGATTAGTGTGACCTTGAATCCTATATATGGATATATTGTGAGGAAATTTGGCATATTAGCAAGTGGAATAGGCAACTACTCTCATGTGATGAGTCCATGGCCTACCAAGTATAATGTTATAGGATATAATAAAGCTAAAAATCATCACATTCACATGAATGGTAATAAGTGGGACTATAATGGGGAGCAACACATAACCTAAAAAAGGAATTTCACTTCAATTATAGCATTGACATGTGTTGTTTGTTGATTTTAGATAACACTTAAAATATCCAAGGGTTTTGATTAAATCAAGAGAGGCAATGCAAATGACATAAAATTCACCAATTAAAGCATGATTTACTTGAATATCATTGATTTGGATACTGATAAAGAGAGGAAGATCATCTACATGAAGTAGAATCTCATTGGGGATCATAAAAGCAATGGTAAATTTTAGGAAAAGAGAAGTGTCCATTATCTCATCAACATGTATGGACATCTCTTCAAACTATTTTAAAATTCCATCTTCTAATATAGATAAGGTGTCTTCATATCCTACCAAGGGAGGATGAGGGATGTTCATTTTGAATAAAAGCTACATAAGATAGTTACAATGACATGGAGAGGTCCACATAATTTTGAGAAATAGATTTGATATGGGACGTTAGTAAGCTCCATGATAGTCTCCCACTCACCATAAACCATAATAGGACTATTGTAAAAAGGTGCATAGTGTTAAAGGAGGTCCTCAAAATGACGATCCAAAGTACATGTAAAGTTATGATGATAAGAGAAATAAGGTTTAATTGGAGGATAGGTTTGTTGATTAACTTGAGAGGATGCGGTAATTGATGTAGGTGTTGTTTGAGAGGAAATATTGATAAAAGTTTGAGTATCATTGGTGATAGGTAAAGAGGCTAGCGGGATGGTAGAAATGATATGGGAAGTGTTATATATGGGAGGTTTTGGAATTGGATCATCAAAAGTTACAAGGTATTCTTTCCCCAACTCAATTATGTGAGTTGGAGAAGAATCTTAGAGAACACAAAATGTGCAAGATAATTGAGGTGTGTGGATGGGTTGAGGATAAATGAAATAAAACACCCCTCACATATTCATCATATTAACCACATTCTCTTCATGAGTTAGGTCAAAAATACTTTCAACATTATTGGTAGAAGGGGTAGACTTTTCTTGGTTGTCTTGGTGATTTGGAAGACATCTTTATATATGGCCAAATTAGCATTATCCTAGTTCAAAGCATGATATTTAGTTTGTGTTTCATGAGATTTGAAAGTAATGTCATAGGATTGTTGACATTTATGAATGATAGAATCATGGTCAAAATTGGGACCAAAAAGGAAATCCATATCCAAATTATGAATCAGCCTACATGTCTCATGAGAATGACCCCAACTAGCATGAAACCAACAAAATTTATTTGTCTCATACCAAGATTTCATGGGATGGATCTCATGGGAGAGGCATTAGTAGATGTTTTTGTAATTATACTAGGGATAAATATTTATGAACATTGATGTTGTTGGCTAAGGATAAATGATGATAAATGATGTTGTTGGGAGGAGAAGTTTGTTTTAGAGTTTGGTTCAAAATAATAGCTTAAATAGTATGAATGGTATCATAAAATTTGATGACACCATCATTGGTAGCATAATGATTCTTATTATTAACATGAAAGGACCCATAGAAGGTTATAATGGCTTAAATTGATGCATAAGAAACTATTGGCACTTGGCTTGGTTAATGGCCTATTCTAAAGTACATGGGGAGAGAGTCTGGACCTGATATTGTAACTTAGGAAAAAGAGCATTGGTAAAGAGATGAAATAGGTTATCATCTACCATATTATTTTCACATTTTTTAGACAAGGTATTCCATTATTTAATGAAGGATTGGGTGATGTTGGTGTCAATTTGCTTATAATTGATAAAATGGGCCAAGGTATTCTCAGGGAGATCACTAGTTTGGAACTCTAGGACTAGAGCATTAACTAAGTCTTCCAAACTAGTAATAGAATGATAGATGAGTTGGTTATACCAATCTAAAGCATCACCCATGATATTTTTTTATAATATCTTGGTAGTGGCAAAGGTATTTAACTTGACCTAATCTTTATATAGATTTACGAATGTTTTTAAGTGAAGAGTAAGATGACCCATTGTAATAAATAGTAAGGGTGATACCTCCTATATTGATATTACCAATTTTAGATGTAAGATTTTTGAAGATGCTTGATTTTTCATTAACAAGAGGAGATTAAGGGATAAGATTATTATGGGAATCCTAAAGAGGAGGTGGGGAAAATTTTGATTATGCATACCCCATGGCATTTATTAAGGGTGGGATTGAAGATGGATATGATGATTTTGCATTTGCATAATTTGATTTACATTGTTAGCATGGAAATAATTCATTTGATTAAGATTATATAATAATACCTAATGTGTTTGAGTTGCATTATTATCATTGTGTGAAGTATTAGAATTGGTACTAGTGGCTTGGGTAACACTATGGGTGTTAGTGGGAGCTCAAGAAGAACTATTAGTAAGTGAGACACTAATGGTAAAATTTTCTTGTGTGGAAAAATATGGACTAATAAAGGGATGAGAAGATGAAGCACTAGAGGCATGGTTACTTTGGGTATCATGTGATGCACTAGTGGAATAATTGAGAAGAGTGGGTCTTGGAAAAGGCCCACTAAATGTAGAACCTATCATGTTAGTAGAGATACTAGGCATGGAGGTGGAGGAAGTCAAATAAGAAGAAGTCATGTTATGAGAAGGGGTAAAAATAGAGAGAAGAGGATGAGAAAAAGATAATCTAGTATCCCCAAATACATGTGAGAATGTGGGAGAAGGTGAATGGAGATCCTGAACTTGACCACTTATCATGAGATGGTAAATAGTAGAATGATCATTTCCTTCATTTTGAGGAAACTCATTGATGAAAAAGAACATTTATAGTGTATAATCTAATTCAAGTTGATCACCAAATGATAAGAGAGGATTGTGAAGTGAAGAGGAATGATGAAAGGTCCCATAGTTTGTAGTATGAGTGGCTATATGCACATTACTTTCATCTAGGATAGGATCCACAAGCTACTTATGGTAGAACCTATTAGGGTTGGTAAGACTCATCATATATGTTGAATTCAACGTAGTGTTATATTCAAGAAATAATTTCATGATGAAGGAGAGAGATTATGGAAGGAAAAGTTTATGCAAATTAAGGATATACAAGAGTACAAATTTGACCAAGTTGACCTAGTACTAAAAATAAGGTATGAAAGGTAGCCTAATAAGGATACAAAGTCAACGAGGTCAACTTAGTACTATAGCTTGAGATAAAGGGTAGCCTAATAAGAATATAGAGTCAACCAGGTTGACTTAGTAGTATAACTTGAGAGGTATAAAGGAGTACTAGATCGACCAGGTTGACATAGTACTATAGTCAGGGAAAAAGATAGTCTATATGAGACTGTGTCGAATAAAATGATAGTGTATTGAAAACAAGGAAAAAAATTTACATTGTAATTTGAAATAAGAAATAAAAGAAAACACATAGATAATTAGATCAATGAGAATGATATAATTGGCACACAACATAAAACCTTGCACCAACATTGGTTGATGTAAGTTTTTGCAATACAACATATAATGAGAAAAGAGCAAGTAGTCAAGTAAAAAGCAAATTCTAGCTAAGTGGTCATCCTGAATGTTGTTAGATTATTGGAAAATGTTATTTTAAGTGTGATATGGAGGTTGGATAAAATTATGGAACTATAAATCAATCTAGGGATAGTTTTAGGATGTTTAGGCTAAAAAGGATCTATGTTGGCAATGGTACTAGCTTAGTATTGGGGCCTACCCCCTCACTTCATAATTTTGTACTAATAAGGGTGGTGGGTTCTTTGCCAATATATAACATTAATCACATTTTTATACTTAGCTGTAAAACCAATTTAGCTTCCCCCTTGGTGATGAAATCCAAGTAGGTAGACCTTGGTTAGACAAATGTTTAATTATGTTCTAAAATTATGTGATTTGGTAGTGTGTGAAACAAAGAACAAAATAGTTTAACTAAATGGTATATTGAAAAACCACATAATTATACCATGTTAGCTATTATAAGAATGAAAACATCTAAAATTAAAAGTGTTAATTAATTAGTATCATATAGTTGTTAATTACTAATTTACCATGGTACAAATTTGGTTTAGATGATAGTTTATGAAAACATTACATAAAAAAGTCGATAGGGTCACTACTATATTATAAAAGTAGAAGTCCTTAAGAACTAAGTCGACTAGGTTGACCTATTATTTTAGATAGAAGATAGACTATAAAACTAGGTTGACCAGGTCGACATATTTTTTTGTATGCTTATAGTTTTGAAGACTACAAACTTTACAAAACATAACTATAAGGAAGAACTGAATTGACACAGAGAGAAAGAAAGTAACATTCATGGATTGGAAGATGATAAGGACTATGAAATTTATATTGAAGTGTCTTGAATGTTCTTTTCAAGTTTTACCAATTGTGTCATTTGAGTCAACCTAGTTATTCAATTCCCTATTTGCTAAAACCTATTAAGA
Source organism: Torreya grandis (assembly GCA_037957365.1). NCBI lineage: Eukaryota > Viridiplantae > Streptophyta > Pinopsida > Cupressales > Taxaceae > Torreya > Torreya grandis. Next base: position 529,441 of record JARHVA010008147.1, on the reverse strand, counting down.
TAAATGAGTCAACCTGATTAACTTAGTTTGTTATCTAGAAGTTGAGTGTGATACTAAGTCAACTTGCATGACTTAGTTTGTTATTTTAGAGTTGAATAAGAGACTAAGTCAACTTGTTTAACATATTCTATTATTTGGAACTAGATAAGAATACTATGTCAATGTGTTTGATCCAGTAACTTATATTTGATAAAGACCTGCATTAAAAAAACAAAGTTGTTTTGATGTGACAGTGTGTTAAAATTGTGCACATAAGTTATAAACTATACCAACCTGATCAACCTAGTATTAAAAAAATATAAAAATAATAAAATGATAGAAAAAAACATGAAAGAAAATTTGTAAGGGTTAGATTGATGTTAGGTTAACCAAAATGTATGAAATGAGAAATGCATTAGATCTACACATCAATCCTATCTCAAAGAATATAGATCCTACTTACACTTCCAATTTGGGATACATTAGATAATTAGGAACATGACCAATATGGATATGCTAGACTAAATTAGGGGAATTTTTACCACAATAATATAACTAGGGAGGGTTCTAAAGCCTTCAGTTAAGAAAAATCATGCAATAATCCTAACTACGTCCTATGTTTTCATACTCAATAAACTAATAACAAGTAAATCATAAATATAATCTAGTGTTCACCAAAGCTTATGGCACAAAGTGGGGGGGGGGTAATAAAAAGCTAAAGTAAACATGTATAGAAGACATATACTCACATTAATGTATATAAAATCCTAATACATGGAAGAGAAGTGTAAGTGCATATCTATCTACTCTTACAAATGAGGAACAAAGTTAGGCATACGTACCTTGGAAGACTAACCCACCTTGCCTCAATCTCTCTCTTGACCAAGGTACTTTCTAAGAGGTTATTATGGTATGTAAGAATGATAAGTATAAATAATCTCTAGGATAGGAAGTGGGAGTAGTATTAAATGTCAAATCTTCTAATGGCACATGGACCACAACCTATCAATGTAGCCAAAAGAATTCTCCATAAGACAAGATTCGTATCTCCAAAGAAATTATGAAACTCTAAGCTTTCTACTCGAGTAGAATGGTGGATAAGTAGATGCATAATTTGTCTTACTTCTTCTTCTCTTCTCTAAATAATGGTTAAATGATTGTGTTTATATAGGTATATTTAACCCTAAACCCTTCTAAAAGTTTTGGCTAATAGGGTCAACCTAGTCAACTGAGTATCATTGTTGAAAAAACTCCCTAGGTCATATATTAGGTCAACTAAGAGCAAACCTAGACCCTAAACAAGTTTTACCAATAAGAGTACAAGGTCAACATAACTGACATAGTCATGTAAACTATCAAAACAGGTTTTAGATTAGAAAAAGGGATAATGAAGGTGGTAAAAAGATAAAGTGTGAAAAAGAGAAGGTCAATCTTAGGGGAATGGTTTTTAGGAGAAAAGTGTGTAGATAAAAAGTGGTAAAAGGGAAAAAAATTCCATGAAGCACCAATGGTTTTATCACCCCTTTCTCAGTGTACCCATTTGTGCATGCACTCAAACAAATTGAGACTTGATGGGTTCTTAAAAGATAGAGAGAATAATTAGATGATAAAAATTTGAAAATATTATGTGTATACAAATGAAAATGCTTCCCTTAGGTTTTGTGTGGCTCCCTATCACTGTTCTACCTATCATCATTCAAGTGAAGGTGATGATATTCAAATTTCCTCTATCTTATAACATTTTGAATTATAGGTCATGGACTCATCCCATGAGAGTAGTTACCTCTTCTTCTTTCTAATGTGTCAAATTTCCTCACAATTGATCAATTTATAGGATTCAAGGTGACACTATCCCTTAGAATTTAGAATAATTCCAAGACCATGGTATATTCAAGATTCCAACCCTTGAACCCTTACCAAGAATTCTCTTTGGTTAATCTTAATGGTTTAACTTTCTTTTCAACTCCACCTGAGGTTACAATGGTTACCCAAAACTCATCATAAATATACCACCTAACCTCTTAAATTTAGATGAAAATGAGCCTAATAGATCAATCTCAAGATTAAAACCTTAGATCTCTCACCTCATCTCAATTCTCAGTTTTCCACTTCTCTAAAACCATATTTATGTCAACCACCTAGAGATGATATACTTGTCTTAACTAAGAATTGACACTACATTCATCACACCACATTAGATGGCAAAGTCATCCCTACCTATGCCATAGATCTTCATACACCTGAATATGATGATGGCCATACCTTATATGATCTATTCTTAGGTGGTCTTGTTTAAGCCTGAGATGCTAAAATTATTCATTATCATTCCTCTTTGCTTTTATATTGTATATATCATCTATCATTCCATCCTGTATAATTCCTAATTTTAGAATTTTCCTCTTATTTTTAGGGTAGATATAGTGCACACACCTCTAATTTCTAAATATCCTCATAGAAGTATACTTATCGATCATGTTATGACTAGTCTCTATCACTTTGCTAGATACAAATACCTCTCTAGTTGACTTATCCTTGAGATAAATGTAATTTTCCTTCAACATTCTATGCATTTCACCCCTCCCTTAATTGAACCTTGTTTAGATCCTATTCACACTCCTCTAGCTAAGTCTCTAACTATTTAAGATTCTATTGCTCCTTTAATCGAGCCTCACCTAGTCTCTTCACAAACCTCACCTTCCCTTGGTGATGGTTTTCTCCATTTATCATATATTTTTCCTTTATCCACCAAATGGTTTGATAAACTATATTATGATATTCATAAAGTTACCAGTCATTAGACTAGAGACTATTAATTACACCAACATTCTTCATCTTTCATTTCCACTCCTATTATTACACTTTGAAAGTCTACTAACAAGCATATATGTTACTTCCATGGCATATATAATCATTCATCCACACATTTTCATAAGATGTGGCAATATATAGACACTTTAGGTCTTGTTAATCCTTAGTCCATAGATAAGGCTCTACCTCACTTGAAAGCATTACCTAAATATCATCTTAAATATGGTGAGGTATATTGTCTCTAGCACCAATGTGGTACTCATCCCACTGATTATTGTCACATCATTCAAAAAAATATCAAGGATCACATCATGACCATTATTGTGACTATGGCCCTTCCTCCTATAGGTCACCCCCACAAGAAGGCTCCCCCTTCTTCCCCTATGGCTCCACCACTTTTGGTCCTTTTCCTACTCATGATTCCTTCACCCATGGATCCTCCTTCACATGTGGCCCATTCTCCATCAGGGACCCCTTCATCTCCCAAATATTCCATTCCTATTCCTTCTCCCAAACATCCCATACATGATGGATCTCATTAGCATGATCCTTCAAGCATCCCCACATTTTCTGTCAAGGAGATTCAACATGAATAATTTTCTCAACTTTCCCTAAAGATTGATGAGATTGTGGTTGTAGCCTGAGTTAAACTTCATAGAGACTTATCAGATGTTATGGATAATGTGTGTGGATAAATATATCAATATTTATGAACACAATCATGGTGTTCTTTCATTTGTCTCTTTATTTGGATTTGAAATGTTCTTCAACTTTACATGTATCTATTTTATATCATTTGACATTATGTCAAATTCTTAGCTATATTACATGATGACTTATGTTTCACACTATATGTTTCTTATGATGTCATTATTTTTCTCATGTTATCTTATGGATTATTGTTCATGATTATGTAATTCTTCTTCATGAGTTATTTTTATATGATTACCTTGTTCTCTTTCATGGTTGTTTACCATCTTATCTCTATAAACATGGATAATTGTTATTGTGACTTGGTTATATAAACCCTGATCCCTTTAGTCATTCCTTATCTACCATGTGATTAGTTAGAAATAATTCATCTCATTATAGTCTCCTTTTACCATTCCAACTTGTATATCCATTTATTTTACTCATTTCCTCCTATACACTAAGCATACACATGGTTGAGAATTGAGATAACATCTTGGTTCATAGTTAAGCCTAAGTGTTCTAATCAGTCATGTCTTGGGATACGTAGCTTCCTTTAGCTAAAACCTGAACCTCATTTGTGTGTATCACTTTATCTCTCATGATTGGTCATTTTAGGTCCATATAGAGGAGTAATATTAAAATCCATAAACATTTAAAATCAAAATCATTTAACAAAAGGTGATGATATAAAAGGCAACATTCAAAATTTTCAAAATTCAATCACATTGAAAGACATGATTCTAAGCACATCTCATTTTTTAATCAAATATGAAACTCCAAAGTTGGCCTCATGATATATTTGAGGTTCATTAGGGTATGGAATAATAATACATTAGAAAAGGAGAATAAAAAAATATTTTAGTGATACATAGTTTCTCATGAAAGTACCTAATTTTTTTAGTAGAATAATGGCTCTATAAGAGGTCATAAGTAATGGGGAGCACATTATGGAAAGGTACGCCCATTGTAATTTTATTTTTCAAAACCACCAACATGAGTTGATATTAGTAAAACACTTATTTTCTTACAATAATTGATAACTTGAGCATGGATAATGACATACAATCCTTAGGTCCCTCTTGCTTGCCCTCGTGACCCTCTTAGGCTTACTTTCACTGATTCCAATTCATTTATGGCCTTTCAAACTTGATCCTAGATGAGTAAAAACCCTCTCTTCATGAATAATCCATCCCCTAGGCCCCATTAGCTTGGGATAATAGTGCCCAATTTGGACACTAGAGCCAGACCCTAGGGTGTCTAGCTTTCAATGCTATTGTCCAAGTACATATTAGGCCCCAACACTTATTTCCTTTCAGATCTTTATCTTCAATCATGTTAGCCTAACATGGATTCATTTCACCCATGAAAAATATATCCCTATAAAATCCCATTCAAAGATGATTTGGAAAGGCTTGCCAAATATCATTCAAGCAAGAAAGAATACAAGTAAGACCACTCAAGTAATCTTCCCTATTCTTTGCATACAACTAGCCTATACACTTTCAAGCCAATTCAAGACCTTACACTAGTCCCTAGTCATCTCAAGCATACTTAGTTTTAGAATTTCCTATATTTTATTCCCTATTACACTAATCACTCTTAAAGAGAGAACTACATATGGATTGATCTCTCCTTAGAGTATTAGTATGTAGGCAGTGTGCCCACACACGGGGTGTGAAGCACATCTAATGCATCTTACACACACTAACCCCTTTTCCCCATTTTCTAGAGTTTCTTTCAATTGCATAAAAGATACAAGTACATGAAGAATTATATCTAATGGGATCTTTGTTGATAGCGAATACTTGAAAATTGGTACATGGGCTCACATTGAGCAGGTGAACAAAACTCAAAAAGCTTAAATCCTAAAAACAACAACATTAAAGGACTATATCACCAGAGCCCAGGGTGTCTAGTTTTGATTTTCCTATCCAATCAAAAAATCAAGTCCAATATCTTGTTTATGATAGTGTCCCAGTCCTACACACAAATTTCTATACCCTATCTTAGTCAGAACAATCCAAAATAAGATAAGTTTAATTTTCTCTCTCTCACTACTATTTTTAGAAAAGGTCTAATTATAATTTAATTTCACAAATTAGTAGCTTTAATTAAGAATATTATTTACTAATTTATTCTACTTAGACCCATTTATTAAATAGGAATAAAACTCCATTATTACCAAAAATAATAGTTCACTGGGTGAACTCGACTTCAAATATAGCATAAAAAACCTAGAAACACTAGGGTAAATTCCTATCTAATTTTTCCCATTAATTTTAAATTTTTTCTTGAATATTAAATTATAAACTCCTCTCAAAATTTAAAATTTTGTATTAAATTTTAAAATATATTTATTTCAAACCCTAGTTGCATACACTGGGTCCCAATAATTTTCCAACATTAATCCAATAATTTCTTGCTTTTTTGCTTGCACATATAAATCAAAAATTTATCTCAAATTTTAAAATAAATTTATTTCAAAACCTAGTTGCATCAACTAGCTCCCAGTAATTTTCCAATCATTTTATGAATTTTTAGTCACATATTAAAATTAGAAAATCACTTCAAATTTCAAAACTTCATAGTATTTTTTTAAAAAAATCTCAAAACCCTAGTTGCATCTACTATGTCCTATTAAATCAAGCACTTTTCCATAAATTTTTGAACTTTTTCTGGAATACTTAACTTAGTAATTTAATTTCAATTTCAAAAATTCATAGTATTTTGAATTTTTTTTTGAAAAATCCCTAGTTGTATGTACTAGCTCCTATTTGCTTCTTGCATTATCACCTTACATGTTTGGGAGCTCTATATTCTTTTTGTGCAATTAACAATTCACTATTTTTAGGACTTTACATTTCTTATATTTAGTACTTTCCCTTTTTAGCACTTTTCCTATTACAACTTATTGCAAAATATTCAAACACATTTCAAATTATTTTCTTACTTTAACTATGGCCCAATATACCAGTTTTGATGAAACTGATAAAAGAAAACTTCAAGAACTTTTAACCAAACATCCTAAAATGCAAGATGACATGATTATAATTATACAAGAGTAATAAAAAAAAGTGATCAATGGTCAATATTCTTAAACCATAGAGCAACCAGTAACAAATGACACTATGGGGATAACTATGTCTCAACAACCCCCTATAACAGCATAACTTGCCTCTATACCACCAGTTACAACTAGTACATCTTTATCTCCTGATGTGGCAACCTACGTAGGCTTTGGATTCATTTTATCTTCTACATACACCATTGGCACATCATATTGCCTCTACACCCTTACCACAAGGTTTTGTTTAACCCAAGATTATTCTTTATGATGGAAAGGGTGATCTAGAGACACATTTGAGGACTTTTCATGCAACATGATTGGATTATGTTCCAAATGAATAGCTATTTACCTAACTATTTCCACATAGTCTAAAGGATTATGCATTAAAATGGTTATATAGTATACCAAATTAGTCGGTCAATACATTCAGTCCTTTAGCTGATATGTTCCTATCACACTTCAGTATCAACATTTGTGATAAGATTTCATATTCTCAAATTGCTCAATAAAAAATAACCAAATGAGCATCTCACAGACTATGTTCTTCGGTATAAGACATTATTAGCTAAGATTGCTAGCCCCATGGTAGATCAAGAGTTACAAGACCTTTAAAACAAATTATTATACCAAAAATTCATGAATCAATCATGTTCAAAATATTCTCTTCCTTCACTGAATTGTGTCATACATTAAAGGAAAGAGAAGTCAAACTATTTTCAATGGGCAAATTAAAGTACACTAATACATCAGACACAACTAATAAGATTGACAAAAAAGTCCTATATAAGGTCAAGTACAATGATACTAAAGGGTAGAATCAACCTATAGTTAATGCGGCTTCAGAGCTTCGTTAGTGAATAGTTTTGTCAGCACCCCCTTAGTGTAATTTTCTCACATCTTCCAATTTCTCTAGCCAAGGTTTTATAACAACTCTTGGATTGTAATATCATATCTCTACCTCCTATTTAGGAATTTGATCCAAAAAAGACTCTTCCAAAGGGATATGATTAGTAGGCATTTTTTAACTACCACAAGGCACTAGGCCATACAATAAATAGATGCATTAGTTTAAAGCAAAAGATATAAGACCTAATAGATTCAAATGATATTGATTTTATTACTTCAGTTGAGTCTCCATCAGAAAATTAAATATAAGATAAAGCATTGAAAATATTCTTATATCCATTTCCACAACATTTAAAACAATATACAAGGGACACACTAGGGGTTCATCATGCATATCATGCACATCCACCACCAAATACATATAGATCACCTTCAATTGAGTTACATCCTTTTAGCAACATGATCAGTGTATATAATTCTAGAGTTCCATATAGACCTTATATCTCCTTCTTAGAGTAGGAAATCATCAAGGATGATTCAAATTATCATGCACTCTTTATTAGAGCTCACATTCATAATCAAGCTATTCATAGTGTGCTTATTGATAATGGTTCTAGTCTTAACATGTACACCTTGACATTACTATAGAATTTGGGTTATTTAGAGAAGGATATCACTCTGATAGACATAGTTATTAGTGGTTTCAATGGGCATATATAGAGTTCATTGGGAAAAATAGTACTTCCACTATAGGTTAGTCCTACACATGTGGCCACACCATTCACTATAATTCCCAGTGTAGAAGTTTTTGATATGTTACTTGGTCAACTATGGATTCAAAAACTTAGATAAGTACCTTATATATTTCAAAAATTATGAAATTCATTCACACTAATTAGGTTGTTATAGTTAGTAGAGTTTCATATGAGTTACCACTCCCCACTTCAGATCCATCTACTAGTTTATAGTCACAATTTTAGTTTCACCACCAGTTTTAGTTCCACCACCAATTTTAATTTTTCCACTAGTTTAATATTCTCCTCAAATTTTAGTTACTCTTCCACTTTATATTTTTACACAATTGAGGCATCCATCACCATTACATAGGGTTCATACACCTCCACAACTTCAAGATTCTAGATAGCTTCTAACTATAGTATTCACACCCAAATCAATTTCATTGATATCTCATACATTTATAAATAGATAAAATGTTTAGAAAGCTTCTCCTACTTATAGATGGGTCCCTAAGAGCCCTATATTTACATCCACTTCTCAGAGTTACAAAGGGACCCCATAATTGGTTTCTACTTCAGAGATTTCAAAACATTTATAGCATATACAACTTTTAGGGCCACAATCTCATCATTTCCATCATGCTTCATGATCACTCATTATTCCAATCTTTGATATAGGACACCATGATATAGAGTATTTCATGAGACTCATTCATTATTATCATCTCTTTCTAGATTTTATTGTACATAATCTCTTCTATTTGATTACACATAGCTCAAATATTTGAAAATATAAAAACAATATAACATTTCAAAATTTAAAAACATTAAAAAATGTCAAAATACCAACAACATTTTGCTTGTATGCATCATCCATGTTCTACATTGCTAATATAATGCTAGGACTTACATTTGCTATTTAATGCTATTGTATGTCACTTTAACTACATTACCATGCTTCACTTGATCTTATTTGAGTGTGTGTAGTGACATCTAGTATCTTGATTTATTCACTCTACCCATTTATGGGACATCTTATTTATACATTCAAGACACACATTGATATATCTTCCCCTGGGGGCATCTTTTACAAGACTACACCAGCCAGGTTATGTCATTCCTACATTACACACTACAAGTTATCATGCTGATGTACATTACTTACTAGATTACATAGATTATTATATCAAAATTTCACTAGTATTTCGCACTTATGTATCTCTTAGCATATAACTAATATTATACTTACATGCTTTCTCTTCACTCTTTCTTTGATTAATTAGATGTGATTCTATCTTTCTATTTCTTACATGCTTTCTCCTCTTGCTTAGCATAGCTTGTTGGATTATATTTCCAGTTCTTACTTGTCTCCTATATGTGCCTTAAGACATTTTCCAATGTCCTTTGATTCTATTCATGTGTGTGCCTTACTAAATTTTCCAATATCATTTGCTTTTACTCTTATATGAGCCTGTGGCCCTTGTGACAACATTGCTTGTTTCACTTATATGTGTATGTGGCATTTGAACATGCATTGTAATCTTGCTTTCTAGTTTGAATGACATGTGCCCATGGCCCCTTGACCACCCTTGTATGATTATTATTTATTTTTTTGTAATCTTTTTCCTTTATTTCTTCTTGATTTTTGTAATGCCATGATCCATATCATGTATTTTCCTATTCTCTTGGATGCCATGATGGTCATTATGCTCCATCCCTCCAACTAAAAAACTAACAAATAAAATCTCTAGTTTCAATTCAATTTAAGAATATTACACATGATGTTACATTTTTACATCTATCTATGCATACCAATGTTGATCTAATAGTCTCTAAAATCAAACCATGCTATATCTTGAGATATCTTGTTGATTATCATTGTTATATCATGTATATTTTTAGCTTAACATACTTGTAGTTCTTCTTATTCTAAGGGTAGTCATTGTAGGGTACCTATTCATACCCTCATAAAAGGGGAAAATAAATAGGTTTTTTTGATATAGAGATTAGAGATCTTATCAGTTGAAAAATCTAATTTTAGAACAACTAGAATAACAACCAATCATCAAACCATTTAGAATAGACCAGGTAGACAGTCAAGATTCTAAAATAGTTATTAGTTTCTTTGAGGACAATAGTGTCAAGTCTGGACTATATTTATAGACACTAGGGTGTCTATTTTTGATGCTCCTATGAAAATAGTAACAAAATTAGGTTTTCTAGAAGCAGATAGAAAGGTAGGTTCATCTATAGTTTTGCACAATGTGACTAGTTTAGATCAACAATTTTCAATACAATTTAATCAAATAATCCTAACATAGGGAGCATCATGTATGGCATGATTTGTTCTCAATTCTAATTTTAGATACATAATTTGGTATAACTTCTAGATTAGAGTCCATGTTTTAGACACTAATGATTGGGGGTAGATTACATAGCACTTTTGCTTCTTTTCTTTTAATTTTTAACATTAGCTAGGCATTCTCAAGAGTTTCATGCCTTACTAAATTTTTAGGTGGTTGGAATAATTTTGGAGTGGATTTCATACAAGCCTAACCTCTACATTCCTAAGTACCTGAGTTCTTGAGTGGCTTTCGTATAAGCCAAATTTTCAAGTTTTGGAGTGGATTTCATACAAGTCTAATCTCCATCTTTTTCGAGTTGGCTAGCATTGGACTAGTTTCTATCACACATTCAGATATCCATGATAAATTTTAAAATTTATAAAGTATTTAATGGATTTATAATCCATCTCATATGATATACACATTCATAAATATTGGTATCAATTCTTATCTTCACTTCATGGGGCAATGATGGAGCCAAAGGGCTAGCCTTTGTATTCTTGAGCCACCTATTCAGAGGGATTGGACACATAGTCCAAAAACTTATCAACACATGTATGACCACCTCGATTCACTTAGTGGGAAATTATGTAGCCAAAGGACTAGCATTTATATTCTTGAGCCACCTATTTAAAGGTATTTCACACACAATCCAAGCACTGATCAACACAAGTATGACCACCTAGCTTCACTTATTGGGTAATGATGGAGCCAAAGGGATAACCTTTGTATTCTTGAGCCACCTATTTAGATGGATTGGAAACATAGTTAAAACATTGATTAGCACATGTATGATCACCTAGCTTCACTAAGTGGGTGATGAGATCCAAAGGGCTAGACTTTACATTCTTGAGCCACTTTTCAAGGAATTAAACACTCAACTCCATTTGTGATATAAATTTTGGTAAATCATTTAACAAATACCTAGCATACTCATCCTTACTCAACATCACAATAGATTCAAACTTACACAATGTGCTCTCTATACACTATCCATCATTACTCAATGTCACACAAGCTTCATGGGCTTCAACTTTATAGGTAAGTTCATGTACACTTTCTATTTTCCTTTATCCTAGTATTTAACTTTGCTACATCACTAGAATAAAGGGGGGTAAATGTAGTCATATAAAATGCAAAAATTGGTAGCTTGAGCATGGCTAATGACACCCAATCCTTAAGTCCCTCTTGCTTACTCTCATGACCCTCTTAGGCTTACTATCACTAATTCCTAGTCATCCATGGCCTTCCAGACTTGATCCTAATTGAGCTAGGACCCTCTCTTCATGACTAATCCATCCCCCCAAGCCCCATCAACTTATGAAAATAGCACCCAACTTGGAAACTAGCATCATACCCTAGGGTGTCCATCTTTTAGTGCTATTATCCAAGTGCATCTTAGGCCCCAATAGTCATTTCCTTCCAGATCCTTATCTTCAATCATGTTAGCCTAATGAGAATTCATTTAACCCATGAAAAATAGATCCATATAAAATCCCATTTGAAGATCATTTGGAAAGGGTTGGAAAATATCATTCAATCAAGCAAGAATTAAGCAAGACCACTCAAGCAATCTTCCCTATTCTCTAAATATAGCCAACCTATAGCCTTTCAAGCTAATTCAAGACCTTACACCAGTTCTTAGTCATCTCAAACATACTCAATGTTAGCATTTACTATATTTCGTTCACTATTGCACCATGCACTCTTAAAGGGAGAAATTTATATATCTTGATCCCTCCTCAGAGTATTGGTATGTAGGTAGCATGCTCACACACACACTAACCCCTTTCCCTATTTTCCAAAGTTTCTTTCAATTGTAAAAAAGATAAAAGTACATGAATAATGAACTCTATAAGGATCTATATTCATAGTGAGGACTAGAAAATTGGTACATAGGCTCACACTTAGTAGGTGAACAAAACCCAAAAAGCTTAACTCCTCAAGATAATAGCACCAATGAAGGACTATAACACCAAATCCCAAGATGTCTAATTCTATCACTCCTATCCAATCAAAAAATGAAGTCTAAGATCTTGTTTGTGATAGTATCCCAGTCTTACACATAAATTTCTAGACCTTATCTTAGTTAAAATAGTCTAGAATAAGCTAAGTTTAATTTTCTCTCTCTCACTACTAGTTTTAGAAAAGGTCTAATTTCAATTTAATTTCACAAATAAATATCTTTAATTAGGAATATTATTTACTAATTTCTCCTACTCAGACCCATTTATTAAATAGGAATAAAGCTCCACTATTCTCAAAAATATTAAATCATGCCTATAGTGAATAGGTATTCTTTATATATTGAGAGTCACTAGTCTCTTAGTGTAATTCTATGTCCATAGTATGCCTCAAGTTTCCTAAGGTATTCTAATCAAATGAATATGTTATTATTCTTAAATTTCCTCTTTCATTCCCTACAACCCTAATATTTACCCTTGATAAATATTGTTTTATTCACTGATCATTACCCCTAGGGATTCCATTTGTGAGTTGTAGTGTAAGACCTTGGAAAGGACTAGGCCTTCATAAAAAATTACCAAATTTTCACATTACCATTCCAAACATCCTATTTTTACCATATTTTACCATTTTAACATTGTTTCCACCTCATTGGTGTTCCCTTTATGAGTTGTAGTGTAATACCATAGACAGGACCTAGCCTTCCTCATAAACTTTTATAATACCTAAGTCAAACTGATATTACATGTGTCAAATTTGAGATAAGTCATGATTGATTATGAGGTACATGCAATTAGCATACTATTTATTTATTATGTTTTATGCTTACTTATTTAATCTTTCAATTTAATCTTCTTATTTTCTGATTGCATGTAAGAATCCAACAATTTTTATTAAGTTTTGCATACTTCACAACTTTAGTTAGTGTGATTAATTTAAGACCATTTTTTTCAAATTTTATTTCTCCTTTATACTTCACAACATGATTTAGTATGATTGATTGAATTAATTAATTTGTTTTTCTACCATTTATCTATTAAGTGCTTTCCATTTTATGAAATTATTTGCATACTTCCCAACATGATTCAATGTGATTTTACTTGTTTTAATTTGGTGCCAAACCTTTTCATGGGTTAAAAACATTTTGTCTTCTTGTTTAACCCTTTTTGGTTTATTATACTTAGTCATATTTTATCATTACACATTTCCCATTATGATATAGTGTGTACTACATTTGTTATTTTATTAATTATATTTTTCCAAGTCCTTTTCCACCATTCCTTTTTAACCATGCATGTGTACTACATAATGCTAGAAAAGAAAAAACTCCACATATATTTCTTATAACATATATAACAAAATCAAAATACCTATGCTATAATTACATATATCCATGCATTAGCAACCAAAACCAACATATAACTCATGAGACAAACATCCAATTATCATAACAAAATATCTCTATATATCATGTGTTTTTATACAAAAATACATTGCTCCTTCTCAATGGATAGGCTCTATCATGGCTATCTTGTGGCCTAGCCATGTTTCCCATAGATGCATCAGACCATCCTCTCTACAAAGTACAATATACTGAGGTTTTTTAAGATCTCAACCCTATTACTATGGTTGGCCACCTGGGCTTATACCTATCCCAACTAGATCATGGTAGCCATATGTATGACACTCTCTTGAGCCAGTGCCTACTAAGCCTATGCCTCTCATATTCACACCCCTACCAGTGGCTAAAATCCTTCTTCACATGTCTATATATACCTTATGGACTCCCCCACCAATCTAAACCATCCCACCTGGGTTGGGGAAGATGGTACCATATGATCATCCAGTGTGGTAGGGTTGTATGATACCAACACTCCATATAAAATGTCATGGTGCACTGCCATGATTATGGATCCTTGTTTAACATCCTATGTCATAAGGTTTGAGAAATACACAACCTAGATAGATATTAGATCACACATACATATAATAATCTATCTATATACATATAATCATATACAAATAGTATTTTTCTCAAAGACTAAAAATTACACATTTCTTACCTCTCTTAGTATCACCAACCACTATCTCCTTATCTTCTTTTCTACTGAGCATGGTCTCTCCATTGGACCATACCAAAATAACCTTGTCCATGGGTCATCTCCCTATCAAATCAAAACTTAGAGTCACCATATGTGCATGCTTTAGGCCTCTCCTTAGTGACACCTCTATCAACCAGCTCTACCCTGGGCTGACTATTGGGTCATCCTGCATAACTAATATCATCTATGTTTGATCTTGATAATGGCATCTCTATCAGTGGTATGATCAAGGTGGTAATTACTCCTCCTTTTATGGTACTTATTTTGGTACTTGCTACACCCATGCATCCACATCCATTCTCTCTTCTCCTTTGACTACCGACTATCATGCTCAACTAGTCCATGATATCACATGCCATGGCATAATATTTAGTCTCTTGAATGACACTCCTCCTCATCTCCCCCTTAGATCTCTCACATTTCATGCCCAAAATATAGGAACTATTATAGTAACTATTGGGTACATGAGTCCAAACTATCTTGGTAAGTGTACCACTGGTTATGGTTCTACCCATTAGGTATGGTGACTTATGATCTGTACTCAAGTCATCCCTAGTGCCAAAGTCATTGAATTGAGCCAAATAATAGCAATATGTGCATAGGGATGCCACATAAACTATATTCATGTGACTAATTATAGTTTTAGCACATGGGGCAAGAATTTGACTACCTAATCCTATTTCCATATAGCATCCTAAGGTAACCTTCATCTCTCATATATCTAAGCACTTCATAAAACCAATAGTCCCATGTTCTTTTTACCTCTAGAAAACATCCCATACATACCATGTATAAGTTGGGACCATATGGCAGAACCAACATCATACAGTTCCCCTTGATCCAACATGGACTAACACAAGGCTATCATGTATAATGGTACCCTGATATCCAAATTATGACATAGCACTCATACTATCATAAGTCTAATCATAACCTTCTAAATATCCAAAATTTGTGCAATATATACATTGAATAATCTCACCCTTAGACCTAGGTAGATCCTATCTCAAAATGTTACCCATATAGCTAATGCTCATCTCTCCTCAAGATCATCTAGTGTCCATGTGATCACTGGTGTCCCTCTTATAGGTAGTCCAAGCAATATATGGACATCTTCCACTGTGATACCTATCTCTATGGTATCCCCATCCACCACTCATAAAAAGTATTGGTCAACTATTCCCATGCTCTAAAGAACATGAAAACAAGATGAGCACTTAGTGGGATGTGTCTCATCTCCATTATACCTCCTAGGCCCAATGCAACCAATCTCTCTTTATCCACACCTGTCAACCACTATAGTAAATTAGGTAACCATAAGGCATAAATTAGTCACTAAAATCTCTAGTGCCTCTACAAAATATCAAACAATAAAGGATGTATTAGACCTTAATGTCATTCATAATCAAAATACAATTTTAGAAATTCATAAAAATAAATTGGTTTGATTTAGTTTCTTTATTTTATACTAGATTAACCTATCACAATTTCAATCAAACTTACCTAACCAACTAAGTTGACCACTTACTACTAAATTGGCCCACTACTTTTTCTTATCTTCTACCAACAAGGTTAAGATAGTTGACCTTTTTCTTTCAATGTAATGACTTTTTGACTAATTGTCATAAATTACTTGGGCATTTATTGGTCCAACTCCTTCCTACCCAATACCTTGTTTGACCCCTAGTACCCTTAAATTTTTCCTCGGGTTCATTCCAATATATAGATTTTTCCTAATAGTCACATTTCTATAAATCACTCAATTTTAAATAAAAATACTCCAAAATTTGAAATTTTTAGTTGCTTACCTGTGCTATACTCATTGTGACTATTATGCATCCTCCCCATCCCAGCTATCATCTCCCCACCATTTTGGATCTCTAGGTTCTCACTAGGTCTATCAAAGCTCTATTTTTATTAGAATAGCAAATAATACCAACTAAATTCTTTTTCACCCTATATATATTTACTATTCCAAAATTATTTATATTTAAAATATTTATCATAAAATTTCTTATGTTGTTTATATATTCATCGCTATCAACTCTTTTTCCAAACTATAAAATGGTATGGAATACTGATGTCATAGAGAATATTTTCAGCTTTTATATGTTTATGTTCCAAAAAATTCATTTTTTTCTCTTTTCTGCACTAATCTCTACAGATTTGCCTAATGTTCCTCACATTAAACACCTTCACATTTATCACATCTCCTTATTTATCTATAGCACTAAGGTAAGTAAAGGTATGTGTTTTTAAATTTTATCCTTTTATTTATCTTATTTTTTCCCTACTATAATGTATTCAACTTCAACATTTTGTGTCACTATGTTCTTTTTCTCGAAGCACCATCCCATGTTGCACCTATGTGACATGTGATGATATTCAAGTAGGGAATAGATATACACATAATATTTTAAAAACTTTATCAATTATTGATTATTTCTATCTTTTTGAAACCCATTGACTCTTAATATTGTTAGGGTATGGAGCTAAAAGCTTCACCCATGAGTAAATGTAGAAGATACTGAAACCACAGTCGCCATTGACGGTCTGGCACAGACAAAAATCTATCGGCCTCGATAGCAAGTCAGCCAACGTCAGTCATAGGTAGACTGACAGGGACCGACGTTGGTCACTTGTGTATGTGGAATCTATTTTTGTGCGTAAACAGAATGTTTACATGTTAAGGATGAACTGTTGGTTGTTAAGCCCACGTTTCTATTTTGAGTAGAACTAGTTAGAGCCCTTGTTTAAGAGGTGCATCTATCAGTTGTAAGTGCATGCTCATGAATCTCTATAGTTAAATAATAGAGATAGATCTTCATAGTTCATAGGACAATACTGTAGAGTATTAGACACTACTGTAGAAGTAGAATACATATTGTATATGTGAATCAATCCAGATTGTGGAGTTGATTGTAATTGAGAGAGAGGACTCTTGAGGGAAAGAGATCTAAGAAGGGATCTATACATCTTAGAGAGGTGTGGAAGAAAAGAAGTTTCTTTAATTGTAATTCCTTCTGTAAAGAGTTGAATATAAGTTTTCAGGGTGGTTTCTTGTATCTCTTGTTTTTTATTAATTCTGATTCTAGATACTTATCTATCTGATATAATTCTGTGTTTATTGCTTTCATGTTGTAATCATATTGTTGATTGATCCCCAACAAGTGGTATCAAAGCTTTGGTTCACTAACAGGTGGTTCAGATCTGTGTAGTGTGTATTGAATACAGGTTACTCATAGAGGTTTTTGTTTGAGTGGGAGAAGCAATGGCAGAAGAAAGTAAACTGAGAATGGAGAAGTTCAATGGCAAGAACTATCAATTATGAAGAATGTATATAAAAGATTATCTGTATCAAAAAGATCTATACTTACCATTAGGAGGGACTGCAAAGCAGCCCAAAGACATGTATGATGAAGAATGGGAAGTTCTTGATAGAAAGGCTCTTGGATCAATAAGATTGAGTCTAGCATCTACTGTGATATCTAATTTATCACAGGCAAAGTCTACGATAGAGTTAATGACTACTTTAGCAAATTTATATGAAAAACCCTTAGCTTCAAATAAGGTATATCTTATGAAGCAGTTATTTAATTTGTAGATGCAGGAAGGTAGTTCTATATCTAATCATTTAAATGATTTCCATGGAATTGTAAATCAATTAAATTCAGTCAAAATAGTATTTGATGATGAAATTAAAGCTCTATTAATCTTATGTTCTTTACCTGAAAGCTGGCATAGCTTGGTAATGGCAGTTAGTAATACTACTTCTACTTCAAATATTTTAAAAGTAGATGATGTGGTTAGTGTAATCTTAAATGAAGAAATTCGTAAGAAAAGCACAGAAGAGACATCAGGGAATGCTTTGAGTTTTGAGAGTAGGGGAAGACAAAAAGAGAAGAGCAAGAAAGGGAGATCAAGATCTAAGTCAAAGATGAGAGGTAGATCTAAATCCAGAAATAGCAGGAAGCCACAATGCTGGAATTGTGGAAAGATAGGACACATATGCAAAGATTATTGGTCAAAGCCTAAAGAGGATAAACAACATGATGATAAAGAAGAAGCAAAGGTGGCAGGTATTGTTGCACAAGATGCTCTTATATTCTCTTTGCATACTAATATAGAATCTTGGGTTTTAGATTCTGGTGCATCTTTCCATGCAACCCCTAATAGAGAATATTTCAGTGACTATGTCCATGGAGATTTTGGAATAGTTTACTTAGGGGATGATGAGCCTTGTAAAATTATTGGCAAAGGTAAAGTGCAGCTGAAAATGTAGAATGGCAACACATGGGTGTTGAGAGATGTCATGCATGTTCTCAGTTTGAAGAGGAATTTGATTTCTACAGGAAAGTTAGGGGATGAGGGTTGTACAGTAACTCTCACAGCTAAATCTTGGAAGGTGTCCAAGGGTGCACTTGTATTGGCCAGAGGTAAGACAGTAGGTACTCTCTATTTATGTAATTGTATTACTGACAATTCTCCTTCTGTATTATCTACTTCAGATGTAGATGCAAAGTTGTGGCATCAAAAGCTTGGTCACATGAGTGAGAAGGGAATGACAATTCTTAAGTCAAAAGGTATGTTTTGAGATTTGAAAAGCATAGATCTAGATTTCTATGAAGATTGTATTTTTTGAAAATAGAAGAGAGTGAGTTTTCTCAAGACTGCGTCAACAAAGAAGAAGCACAAATTATAGCTTGTTCACACAGACGTGTGGGGACCAGCCCAAGTTGCTTCTATTGGAGGATCATAGTACTATGTTTCCTTCATAGATGATGCTACAAGAAAGGTATGGATCTATTGTATTAAGAAGAAATCTGATGTTTTTGACATGTTTAAGATTTGGAAAGCTATGGTTGAGAATGAAATAGGTAAGAGATTGAAGTGCCTGAGATTTGACAATGGTGGTGAGTTCTGTAGCCACAAGTTCAACTGGTATTATTATATACATGGGATCCACAGGCAAAGGACTATTCCAAGAACACCTCAGCAGAATAAAGTTGCTAAAAGGATGAACAGAACAATCATGGAGTGTGCAAGGTGTATGAGATTACATGCTAGATTACCCTTAGAGTTTTGGGTAGAAGCCATGGATACTGTAGTGTACCTAATTAACAGAGGACCCTCTACAGTGCTGGATGGTGGAATTCTAGAAGAGGCATGGATAGGTAAAAAGGTAGATCTTTCATTTCTCAAACTTTTTGGTTGTGAAGCCTTTGTGCACATTGATAAGGAAAATAGAAAGAAGGTGGATGCTAAGTCTATGAGGTGCACATTTATTGGCTATGGCTCTGATGAGTTTGGATTCAGGGTTTGGAATCTAGGAACTAACAAAATAATTAGGAGCCATGATGTTGTTTTCAATGAAAAAGTGATGTATAGTGATCAGCTGAAAAAGCTGGATCAACTTGAGCAGAGCAATGCAGATTTGGACAAGGTGAAAGTTCAAAATAAGCTTGCAGGAAAGAAATATCATAGAAAGGAAAACACAGAGACCGACATCAATCGTACAAGAATTGACATTGGATGTACATGGACCGATGTCAGCCGTACAGGGACTGACGTCATCCAAGAAGGAATCGACGTCGATCAGGCAGAACTGATGTCAGCTAGTAACAGGCTTGAAAGTGACTAAGGTCGGTCACTGTCAGAGAATTTAGGTAGACAGCGTGTTGTGGATGAGTCTCAAACACCCAACAAGAGCTCAGACAGGGTAAGTAAACCTCCAATTTGATATTCCCCTTCATTATTCTATTTATTGCTTACTGATGGTGGAAAACCAGAGAGTTTTGATGAAGCAATACAGGTGGAATCCAAGGTTCAGTGGGAGCTAGGCATGAATGAGGAAATTGATTCCTTGAGAGAGAACCAAACATGGGATTTAGTTGAGTTGCCAGTAGGAAAGAAGACACTGAAGAACAGATGGATCTACAGATTAAAAGAAGGTGAGAATGGACAAATGAGATATAAGGCCAGGTTGGTAGTGAAAGGATTTGCACAGAAACCAAGTATTGACTTTGGTGAGATTTTTTCTCCTGTTGTTAAAATGACTTCTATACGGACTGTATTGTCTTTAGTTGCTATTGAGGATTTGCATCTTGAGCAACTTGATGTTAAGACATCATTTTTTCATGGATATTTGGATGAAGAAATATATATGGATCAACTGGAAGGATATGAGGTCAAAGGTAAGGAGAAGCTAGTATGATGATTGAAGAAAAGCTTGTATTACCTCAAGCAAACTCCAAGGCAATGGTATCTAAGGTTTGATAGATTTATGACTAAGCATGGCTATAGTAGATGTCAATTTGACCATTGTGTGTATTTTAAGAGATTGGATAATGGTAGATATATTATTCTATTATTGTATGTAGATGATATGCTGGTTACAGGATCACACATGCAGGATATCTCTGAGCTAAAGGTAAAATTAGCTCACATGTTTGCCATGAAGGATTTGGGAGTAGCAAAGAAAATCCGTGGCATGAATATTAAGAGAGACAAAAAAAATCACAGGTTGATTTTGTCTCAAGAGAATTATGTGAACAAGGTGTTGAAACGGTTCAACATGCAGGATGCAAAACTGGTAAGCACACTTATGGTTGGACACTTTAAGTTAAGTAAAGAATAGTGTCCTAATTCACATGATGAGGTAGAGTACATGAGGAAGGTTCCATATGCTTCCGCAGTAAGAAGTTTAATGTATGTAATGGTTTGTACTAGGCCTGATATTTCCCAAGTAGTGGGAGTTGTAAGTAAGTATATGGCCAATCCAGGAAAGGAACACTAGAAAGCAATTCAGTGGATCCTTAGATATATGAAAGGAACCAGCAGTAGGTAATTGTGCTATGGTGGTTCAAATACTTCTCTACATGGTTATGTAGATTTAGATATGGTAGGTGATTTGGATGGTAGAAGAAGCACCATAGGATATGTTTTCACTGTAGGTGGAATGGCAGTTAGCTAGATATCAAAGTTGCAGAAGGTTGTTGCCTTGTCAACTATAGAAGTAGAATATATTGTAGTCACAGAGGCTAGCAAAGAGATGATATGGATGACACAATTCATGGAAGAGCTTGGAAAGGAGTAAGAGAGTTGTAGACTATACAATGATAGTTAGAGTGTAATTCATTTAGCTAAGAATTCAGCCTTTCATTCTAGAACAAAGCACATACAGCTTAGGTACCACTTCATTAGATAGGTATTGGTGGATGGTGAGTTAAAGCTAGAGAAGATCCATACAGATAAGAATCCTATTGATATGTTAACCAAGCCAGGTGTAAAGGAGAAGTTGAATCTTCATTCAACTTTTATTGGTCTTCATGATTGAGTTGAAGATGGAAGAGCTAGAAGATGTTGCTATACAGGTACTGGTGTAGCTATTTATCTCCAAGTGGGAGATTATTAGGGTATGGAGCTAAAATCTTCACCCATGAGTAAATGCAAAAGATATTGGAACCATAGTCACTGTCGATGGCCTAGCGCAGACCAAAATCTATCGGCATCGGTAGCAGGTCGGCCGACATCGGTCACAGGCAGACTGACAGGGACTGATGTCGGTCACCTGTGTATGTAGAATCTATTTTTGTGCATAAATAGAATGTTTGCATGCTAAGGATGAACTGTTGGTTGTTAAGCCCATGTTTCTATTTTGAGTAAAACTAGTTAGAGCCCTTGTTTAGGAGGTGCATCTATCAGTTGTAAGTTCATGCTGATGAATCTCTATAGTTATATAATATAGATAGATCTTCATAGTTCATAATACAATACTATAGAGTATTAGACACTACGATAGAAGTAGAATATAGATTGTATATGTGAATCAATCCAGATTGTGGAGTTGATTGTAATTGAGAGAGAGGACTCTTGAGGGAAAGAGATTTAAGAAGAGATCTGTACATCTTAGAGAGGTGTGGAAGAAAAGAAGTTTCTTCAATTGTAATTCCTTCTGTAAAGAGTTGAATACAAGTTTTCAGGGTGGTTTCTTGTATCTCTTGTTTCTTGTTAATTCTAATTCTAGTTACTTATCTATCTGATATAATTCCATGTTTATTGCTTTCATGTTGTAATCATATTGTTGATTGATCCCCAACAAATATCTCTGAGTGCATGCCCTAAGGGTGCATTGAGAAAGGGGTGGGTAGACCATTGGTGCTTCACAAGATTTTTATCCTTTTTTACCATGTGTTATCTACACACTTGTATCCTAAAAACATTCCCTTAAGATTTTTCTCCTATTTTACACCCTTCTCTATTATTTTACCATTTTCATTAGCCCTTTCCATAACCTAAACCCCTCTTTTGTAGTTTATATTACATATTTAGACACATCAACCTTGTGTCCTTATTGACAAACATTATTAGGGTCTAGGTTAGCCCCTGGTTGACCTAGTCTATGACCTAGTTTATTTTTATCAATTATGATACTTAATTGATCAGGTTAACCTTATAAGACTAAAATTTTGGATGGGTTTAGGGTTAGATCCACCTATATAAACCCATCCATTTCCATCATTTATTATGAAGAGAAGAAGAAGAAGTAAGATATATTGTGCATCTACTTATCTATAATTATACTTACAAAACAAGCTTAGGGTTTCATACTTTATTTGGAGATACAAATCTTATCTTGTAGAGAATTATTTTATATTCATTCATATGTTATGTAGCATAGATTTGATTTATCCTTGTCATCCTTACATACCATAAAAACCTATTTGTAAAGTACCTGTGCCAAGGGAGAGATTAAGGCCCGATAGGTTCATTTTCAAAGGTAAGTATTCATAATTTTATTCCTTATTTGTAAGAGTAGATAGATATGCATTTGTACTTCTCTTCCATGCATTAGGATTTTATATACATTAATGTGAATATATGTATTCTATGTATTTTTAATTTTAAAGTTGATTACCCCCACTTTGTGCCAAAATATTTATTGAGAATTAGATTATATTTTTTCTTTACTTGATATTAGTTTAGGGAATATGAAGACATAGGACCTAATTAGGGTTACTTCATAGTTTTACCTAACTAGAGGCTTTGGAACCTTCCTTAGTGATATTATTGTGGTAAGATATACCTTGATTAGGATTAACAGATCTATCTTGGTCATGACCCTGATTATCTAATGTATCCCCAATTGAAAGTGTAAGTAGGATGTATCTTCTCTGAGCTAGGATTGATTTATAGGATATGTTTCATTTCCCATTGCATACAATACCTTGATTATCATTTGAAATCCTCAATCCTTCTCTTTGTTTACTAGGCTTCTAATCCTCTTATAGCATGCATAGTACTATTTTTGTTCTTTAATAATTATATTCACCCCTCACAATATACATTCTCTCCTTCATTCATATCACCATCATCATCTCCTAATCCAATTTTATCTTTTTCTTCTTACTTCTTGTTCCTAACTTGATCAATCTCACATTGCTTTATAGGCTAAACACTTCATTAATTATTTCATTTATATTACCTTCTCAATATGTTCCATATGGGAATCCACCTATTCTTCTACATCTCCTTTATACATACAAACAAATAACTCAAACCCTAATAAATAACTCTTCATATAGTCTTCTTTTCCACTCTTAAGGTCCAATAGCTTATAGCCCTATTTTTAAACAAATCTAGTGGATACAGACAATTTGAAAAGCCTCCATGAGAATAAAGAAACATTTAAAATACCTTTTATCTTATTTAATTTTCACTTAACTTTATGAAATATCTCTCTAAGTACCTTTTCTCTCACAACCTACTTGCCGATTAGGTCTCTTATAAACCTAGTCACTTACACAGTTCTTAAACCTATATAATATAGTCAGGTACTAACCTAAAACATCAGACATGATTTATACAATAATAAAATACATAAAACTACAAATTTTTACCAATTTGGGTGAGTGGAAATGGAATTTATGCTAGTTTCCAAGTTGAAACCCTAGTTTTAGTTTGGACATGCCTGTAAGTGGTCGAGGGATAAGAAAATGGTATAAAATCCATTTTAGAACACTTATACCTATAATAAAAATTTAATAATGTCTTACCAATATTTTTACAACTTCTTTTATGATCCTTAATTAATGATCCATCCCAAAAAATGTGCAACAACCTATTTTATATAATTATGTGTGCACTTGTATGATTGTGTTGGTAATAATGAGGGTTTTAAGTGAATATTGCACTACTAAGTGTGTTGATAAGCCTAATAAAAGGATCATTGATATAAAAAATATATTATATTTCACTCTCATCACCTCCAAAACCTTGAATGAAACACAAAATAAACTCTTCATGATTTTCCTTCTTGACTATGCAAAATAGGGTACTTCAAAATGACTATGTAGGAAGGTTTTCATTGGGATATTATACTTATAGTGGGTATTTGACTCTAAAAAATGATTATTATCATCAATAATGAACTCACCACTATATTTATACTTCAAAACATTCACTAATCCTCACACAAACATCGCAATGCAAACTTACATGGCACTCATAATTGTCTATTGGTAAAATTACTCCAAAGGGACTGTGTTGTAGATGAATTTATGCTTAACTAAAAAATAATGATGGGACATAAATAAAAGTAAATAAAAAACAATAATATGATATTGATACATTCCATTAAACCCATGGAATTTTACAAATGCTCACTAAAACACTCTTTATTCCTTGATCTCAATCTCTTATAATATTCCAAACAAAGACTTTTAACAAAGGCAAAGTTATTGTATCAAATATTGATTCTTCTTGGCATTCCACCTATGTCATATTATAGGTTATAATATCCTCTACTTAACTAATATTCACTCTATATCTTTCCAAATATAGTTTCCACCTTATTACAATGTTAAAATATGCAAATAACTCTCTCTTCTTTCCAACCTCACATTGAAGGGTAGTTATACTTTTTTTTATTAATTTCCATTGCTCTGTCATGTTATGAACATTAAGACACCCCTTACACACATTTTAGTACCTATTTATACCCATTTAAAATATTTTACCACATTTGGATTCACATAAGACTCAAAACACCACTCTAGGCCGAAATATAACATTCAAATTTTTAAATCTTGATTTTGGTGGGAAACTCTTTAAAGAGATAAAAAACACACATTCAAGACTCCTAATGACTCTAAAACACTCTAAGGGTCCCTACAAGACTGATAACACTTACACAAGACCAAAAATGGTCCTAATGTACCTCTTAAACACATTTACATACTTTTCATCTTGTGATGCTCTACATCACTTCCCTTTTCAATAGTGTCACCAAATTCCATTATAGGAAATGTTTCTTGAAATTTATATAAATTGAACGCACAAGTAACTTCAATTCTAATAAAAGTCACCAAAAAATATTGGCAAGATTTTATGTTGATGTTATTTCTTTATTAATATCATTGACTCACATAATAGGTATTGGCATAAGCTTAATATTGACTAATTTTACCCCTAGTTCAAAATAAGTCAACCCCCATGCATGTGTAAAGTTTTCATATGTCCCTCTAATTCATAAAATGTTCATCATGGTCGTAACTAAGGTAAAGTTATAGTTTGAAGGTCATAAGATATGTTTTATACCTTGATCATATTTGTCCCTTTTTAATGTCATTTTATGCCATATTTTGGTCATTTAGTGAATTATATGGTTTATCATCAAAGGAAAAATGTGTCAAAGTGAAATATAATATATCACATGTTAGGTAAGTGTTAGAGGATAGTTTGAAATATAAATGGGTGTAGGTTCAATGTTAAAAAAAGAAGATCACTACAAGAAAGGGAGTTTTAGGCAATTGTGCAGACTGATGTGACTCATATGGCATGTGTAGAAGATTTAGGAAGGTGTTTTCAGAAGGTCAAAAACTAGTTTCTCTCTCCCATTTCTCCCTTTAATAAGTTAAGAAGGTCAAATGGTTTTCTATTGGTACTTATAGGAGGAGAGTTGAAGTGAGTGCACTTGGTGGATGTTAGGGGTCCTTGTGTACTTCTATTCCATATCCATAGTTGTAATGTACTTCATGAACAATCACTAAGACTGTTAGTGATTTCAAAATATCTATACATCCCCAATGGCTTCATATTTCTCATCCATTTGCATTGATCTATGTCAACCAAGTGATGTATGAGGACTTACAAAGTATGTTTACTCATTTCATATGAATTTAAAATTGGTTAGCATGTGTGCATAAGAAAGGATAGGCATGATCATTCTCTTGTGATAAAAGCGAGCACTATTGAGAACTATTAATATTGTTTTGTTGATTACAAAGTTTATTCCCATATTAATGGCTTCAGATCAAGGCTAATATGTTTGTATTTAACCTCATAAAGCATGTTTGATCATATTATTCATTAAATTTTTGGTTTGAATAGGATCATTGATGAAATACAAAGCCTAGAACACTTGATACAATCAAGTATCTTTGAAGTACACATCTATAGGTTTAATGCTCAATCAAGACATGTCTAGAAGAATTTGAGACTTTCTTGGCATCTCAAAAAGGTTCATCAAAAAGGTTCCTGAATAAGGATAAAATCAATGTGTGAGTGGTGAGGCCATTACCTACATCCACACTTGAGTTCAAAGTCTCAGAATTGAAGAAACTCATAGAATGGGAAGTTTACCTTAACTTCACTAAAAAGAGACTTTGCTTTGTATAGTGTCATTCTTTGGTGAGTGTCAATGAGGTCTGTATGAGCCTAAATGGTTTTCTTCTTGTAACATAAACCTAGAGGTCACATCTTGTCATAAAATGAGGTTGATATATCAGAAGAAAATGATGGTAGAGTGGAGTTTCACTCAGTCAGGTTTCCACTTGAAACACTCAGTGAACTATTGTTGGAACACAACTATCTAATGAGAGGGGGGTGAATTAGTAGATAAAATAAAACCAATCCTTTAATCCTTTTAGAGAAATTTCAAAAGCATATGCAGATTAAAAGATAAATGCAGAGATCACATGCACATATAAATACACATGACACTATATTTATACATGGAAAAACCAAAGGGAAAAACCATGGTGATAATAGTTTCTAGAATTTACTATTCTAATCTAGCCTCACAATCAACACCTCACTTAAAAAAATCTCACTGGTTACAAGCCTCACTAGCAACAAGCCTCACTAGAAAAACCTCACTAGTTACATTTAATGATGCCAATACTAATGATCACCAATACCCTAATTGAGCACCAACTCAACTAATTTATTGGCATCAACCAATCAGATATATGGAGCTATAAATCCATATTATAACATTGATTTATAAATGAATCAAACTCTATTATCTATTACAAGTCTAATTTATAACATGCTCATACTATGCACATTCTCTTTGTGCCTTCTTCCTCTCTACTCCTATCTATTCCTTGGTCTTGTGTCTGGATATATCTTTATTTGACACACTTCATCTCTCTCTATCGCTCTATCTCTGTGTCTATATATATCTATGTTTGACAATCTTCAACATCAGCTTATCTTCTTAGCACTTCTACTTCTATGTCTATATATTTTCATTTGACACAATTCCAAAAACATAGAAACTATATCTTAGATGTTGTATATATATATATATGTATTTGATCTAGGGTTCACTTATTCTCTATATTCACACTTGGACTGTAACACATCATACTAATTCTAGACTTTAGTTCAATATTACTTGGACTGTAAGTTTCTCACATCTTGATTCCATGCATCATGCCATAATTATAGGTCTCTTTACTATATATAGCATCTGTTAGACTCAATTTTTGATGTAGACAATCTTTAATTTAGATCTGATAAGTTGGATCAATCAATCTTATTGTTTTTGTCAAGATATAGAGATTATATGCAAGTTCATGCATGTTATTATAACTAGCTATTTGTCTGGACATAACATTAAATATTGATCATTGATCTTACCTTTACCACCATGATCTAATGTTATATATTGAATTCTCTCAACTTTAAATTACATCCATTCAATCATTCTCTAATAGGCTCAAGTTTTCTATTATATCCTTATATGATTCTAAACTTTATCTTTATCATCTTTAAAATGTGTCTATTAATCTTTTTGATCTGAGCTTCCATGTGTCTTTAAATCTTAAAAGATCCACATTATTTATCTTTATCAAGATGTTACAAGTTGATATCTTTATCCCATCTCATTTCATCTTATATCTTTGGATCAATTTCACTCTATTGATCTTCTCAAACTTGTTTGGTCTTTAACTTGCCATTGTATTGATAAAAATTGATTACTTTTTTAGATCTGAGGCCACTCACTCCGTTAGATCTAATTTATAGATCATTTGATAAACATAAGATCTTCTAACAAGATCAATCTTTTTATCTATCTATTTTTTAAATGTTGAGCTCTTTAACCCATCTTATTGATTCCTACATCTTTAGATCACTTTCATTACATCAATCTTCTCATACTTTCTTGATCTTTAACTCATCACTGTGTCAATAAACATAGAAAAATTTATAGCATTTGAATCCATTTGGTTTGTTGGATCTCCTTTTCATGATCACCCACTCACTATCAAATCTTTTAAAAAGATCTATCATTAACTCTGACAAGCTTACACTCATTGGGTCTCTATCTTACAAGCTCCATAAATGTGACACTTGTCACTACCATGTTTACTCAGAGGAGCCTTTGACAATTTTAAATTTCTTCACTTCATTGGATAATCTATGTATGATGAAGTGATAGCCACTGATCAAGCTCAAACATAATATAAATTTTAAGACTTAGGAAATATTAAGTCCTTTGAACTGATGATTTCTAAATTAAAGGGGCCAATTTTGCAATGATGAAAAAGGCTTAAGTTATAACTTAAGATACCAAGTCTAGGATATAGCCAGTCACCATCAAAATAGAAAGTCTCTATTTGACACCATACCATAAACCCTTATAATTTTATTGAGAATCTTTATCTATTTTGAGAGCAAAGATAATTCAATTTTGAGCTCATTCATTCTCCTTTGAGCCTATCAACCACATATTCAAGATGCTCATTAAAAACCCATAACAAATATAATATTTTATTCTTTTCAAAATATCCATAGATGAGATTTGTAAAATCAAGAAAACTTTGCATGACCTTGTGCAGATTTTGTCTAAGTATGAAGACCATTCATTTCCCCTAGAATGATAACTTTGCACCTGTTTAACTCTTATTGCACTTAGTCGCATGGCCTAAAAATAGGTGCATTTGTTCCTCTTTCATATTAGATTAGATCCATAAATCCATGTGGTCTTGAAGCCTTCTTATGTGTAAGATATGGAATTATAAAAGTGCCCACTTATCTTTTCTTGTCTAGACCCAGAAAGTCTAGATAATCATTATGAAGAATTAGATGAATTCCATTCATGCACACAAGCATTCCACTTATCCTTAACCTCTTATAGGATCACCATTATCACCATATTCATCCCTAAGAATTAATGATAAGCTCATCATGTCCCTTTTTGCATCAATTACAATCATATTTCCAACAATCTCCTCCTTTGTCATTGACGGCAAACTAAATGCTATGATCTTCTACTATTCAACTCCTTCTCTAGCACTGCTTGCATTGGATTCTGATAAATATAAAATAGAGATATTCATATCAAAATTGCTCCCCCTTATGCAATGGAACATTTGTCTAATATTCAACTTGGACACTTTCTCTTCTTCTTTGACATTTTTACTTTTGTAGAGAACATTTTGCTCTTTCTCCTATATAGAGAATTTAAACCTTTTTCACCCCCTTTAACATCAATGGCAAAGGAATTCTATCTGATTGTTTGTCCAAATATTTCTCCTCTTCTATGAGATAAAGAACTTTATCCAAGAATCTAAATTTTTTAACCCATTAGTAAATTTTAAAAGTATACATACTTGAGTTGACTTTTCTCTCTTCTTTCAGGGATCAACAAGGCTTTTATGATCCTTTATTTGTACTTATGATCCATCACTAGTATTTAGTGATATGATTTAGGAGATATCATTATGAACTTTTGTCTCATTACATCAATTGAGCATCTTCAAGTCTCCATACATAGTCATTTGATCCTAAGACCGACCAATTACAAAGCTTCCACTTTGTTTATGTATGAAGATTTAATAGAGTATCTATGTAACTGACTTGGTTTGTTCAAGCCATCATCTCAACCTTCTTGAGTTAACATCTATAGTAGACAACACCTTAAATTTTAATCATGACTTTAACATCTCACATATGTTACTTTTCACATCATGCATAGCTCCTCAAGCCATTTAATCTATTTGAGTTAACTCCCCCTAACTCCATGTTCCATATTTACACCAAGGGACTCTCTAAAACACACCATAACTTCATTTTTCACACATATATATATAATCATTTTACACATGTTTACTAAGTTTGGTGACCCAACTCATTATAAAACACAAGATAAACCATGTCAAGGGTTTCTTGAAATAAAACCCTTATGCCAATTGAACCTATGAACATATCTATGAGATTTACTCCACTCTCATTATGTCACATTGAAACAATCATTTTGTCCCTATAGACACTACATACACAACACTTGACTTGATTTGATCAAGTCATTATCATAACCTAATTGAGTTCTTATTTGTAGTAGACATCACTTGCTTATCCACTAAAAGGGGTCTCTTAATAAGCATAGATAGAGACACCTTAATTCATAATATCCTAAAACAATATGATACTAAGATTTTCCCATAAATCCTCATATTCCATCTCCTCCTTGGTCATCTTGTGCTCTTGGTTCTTCTTCTTCTTCTTCAGCTTGAGAGAAATAACATGCTCATCCATTACATTGTTCTCCTTTTCTTGTGATTGGATTAATAATATATGGAGACAATATGGGTTCATGACATACCTTTTCATCTGAAGTATCTTCCTTTCAGTTAAAATTATCATCACTAGGCACAAAAGATTGATATTCTATGCATGAAATTTTCTCAACAATAGTAGGATATTCACTTGAATCTATACTCACTTCATAACTAGCCTTAATCAGTACCTTGGTTATCTATTTTAACTTAGTCTTCTCATTCTCAGCATGAGTACACATTGAGAGATCTTGACATTCTTCAAACTCTATAGCATTATCTTGATCTTTCATTTTCCATACATTTTTGGGTTTCTTATATGTCCTATTTTTCTCTTTATTAGAGACTTGTGAACCTTTGTTCACACTAGGAGGCATACCTTTCTTCTTACTCTATAATTTTGATCTTATAAAGCTTGTTCTACAATGTTTAGCTATGTGACCAAAATTATTTAAATTATAACACATTACATTTTTATCTAATAAGGGTAAAAATAAATATTTCATTATCCTTTTAGGTAAAACTCTACAATTACTAGCCTTATGACCAAAATGATTACGGCTATAACAATAACCATAGAAAGATGAGGAATATCTAGTCATAGATTTTCTTTGTGAAAGATGGAGAGTTATTCTCAACTCTTGCTTCTTCAAGTTTCTTACCCTTGTGTAACGATCTACATAAGATACCTTTGTCTTCTACATCTTCCTTGAGTTTATAGAGATGGACTCATTATTCTTTTTCCTTTCCTCAAGGTTCTTTGTAGCTTTAGCCTTCTTCACATCAGCATTACTTATGTTTTTATTTGTATCCTTGAAAGCTTTCTATTTATTTACTCCTGATCCTTCTAATTTGAAATTATTATATAACTTACTAGATGTATGAGTTATTGGAATTTCCCCTTTTCATAACCAAGACCAAATTTCCATTTTGATGGATTTTAAGAGTTCATCAATTCATCAAGAATGTTTGATCCTCCTATTAGTTTCAGACCTTTGACTTTTTTTTATTTATCATTTTCAAGGTCTTTTATCAAAGCCACTATATTTTCTTCCAACTCATACACTTATAAAATTTGAATTGTAGTTAAATTTTGACTACATCTTCTATCGTTGCAGCCTCTTCAAATGAGTCTTAAGTCTTACTATCATCTGAAAATATCTTTCTAGACTTTTGGATATTTTTTCAATTTCTTTTTGTCTAATCTTCTTATGCCTTGAGTTTTCTTTTCTCAACTTATCAATCCCATTTAGCGCATAGATGAGTTCACACTCAATGTCCACTTCTCCTTCCTCTTCTTCATCAGAGTCTTCAACTTTTTCTTGATCTAGATCTATATAAGTTAATTGTAATGCCATGAACATGGATTCATTTCCATCAACCACAAACACATAGTCATGTTCATCATCTGAGCTATCACTATCATCTAATGGGTCACCATCTTCTCTTATATACAAGATTTTATTGTTTTTAAACAAGTTCCTCTTTTTGGAATAGTGGGGATTCATCCTTTTTCCATCCTCTTCTTGATTAGAGTTATCCTTTTTCTCATAAGGTCATTTGGCAACAAAATGTCCTACCTTACCATAGTTAAAGCATTTAAAGGGTAACTTAATTTTATAATTTCTAGACCCTCTTTTCAATTTTTTGAAAAATTTGGCTTCTTATTCATTAGTCTCCTTAGATTCAGATGTAGATGCTTCTGATTTTACTTTCCTAAATGATTTGAATGCAACTTCTCTCTTAGGAGAATCTTCTTCTCCCATTCTCATCTCATAAGTAGTGAAGGTTGCATGCAACTCATCTCAAATGAGCTTATCTATATCTCTTGATTCCTTTATTGTAGAGATTTTAGAATCATACCTTGATGATAAAGATCTTAGGAACTTTTTGATAATGATTGATTCCTTCATTTCTTCTCCAAGGCCTCTAATTGCATTGACTATTTCATCTACCTTGAAAAGGTAGACTACAATCTTCTCTTCTTAAATCATTTTAAAACTCTAAAACATTATTCTGTAAGTTTTTATCTTGGCTTGATTTACCTTGTCATCACATTCATAGATGATCTTCAACTTGTTCCAAATATCTTGTGCATTTTGATAATGCATCACTTTGATAAACTTTGATTTGGCTAATCTACAAAGAATAACATTATTTACCTTGGCATTTCTCTCATATTCCTTCTTTGAAGCTTGATCATTTGGAGTTATAGTAGGGGATATATATCCATTTACCATAGACATCCATACATCAAACCCTAATGAAGATAGATATGCTTTCATTCTTATGCTCCAAAATATATAGTTTGATCCATCAAAGAGAGGTGCTTTGTTTGATGAAGAACCTTATTGAATAACTATTTATGTTTAATTTTTTAAGATCTACCTGAGATAATTAAGTTTCTTCTAAGTAACTTGTAGCTCTAATAATAAATTTTAGAACACAACTATCTACTAAAAGGGGGTTGAATTAGTAGATCAACTAAAACTAGTTCCTTAATCCTTTTAAAGAAATTTCAAAAGAATATGCAAATTAAAAGATAAATGTAGAGATCACATACATACACATGACACTACATTTATACATGGAAAACCCAAAGGGAAAAAACATGGTGAGAATTGCTACTAGAATCTACTATTCTAATCCAGCCTCACAATCAATGCCTCAATTAGAAAAACCTCATTGGTTACAAGCCTCACTATCAAAACCCTAGTAGTTACATTTAAGGACACCAATCCTAAGGAGACACCAATCCCCTAACTGAACACCAAATTATCTAATCTAATGGTACCAACCAATCAGATCTATGTATCTATAACTCTAGATTACAACATTGATTCATAAATGAATCAAAATATATTCTTTATTACAAGTCCAATTTGTAACATGCTCATACTATGCATATTCTCTTTGTACCTTCTTCCTCTCTACTCCTCTATATTACTCTATTCCTATGTTTGGATACATCTTTGTTTGACACAATTCATCACACTCTATCACTCTATCTCTATGTTTATATATATATATATATATATATATATATATGTTTGACACTCTTCAATAGTATCTCATATTCTCTACACTTCTTCCTATTTGTCTATATATTTTTATTTGACACAATTCTAAAAACATAAAAAATGTATCCTAGATTACACACACACACACACACACACACACACACACACACACACACACACACACACACACACACACAAACACACACACACACACACACACACACACACACATTTGATCTAGGGTTTGTTTATTTTCTATGTTCACACTCAGACTACAACACATCACACCAATTCTAGAATTTAGTTCAATATTACTAATACTATAAGTTTCCCATGTCTCAATTCCATACATCACACCATAATTTCATATTTCTTTACAATCTATAGCATCTATTAGACTCAAATTTTGATGCATATGCCCTTTAATGTAGATTTGATGAGTTGGATCAATGAATCTCATTACCTATGTCGAGATATAGAGATTATATGCAAGTTCTTGCATGTTCTTATAACTAACCATTTGTTTGGACATGAATTTAAATGTTGGTTACCAATCTTGCCTTTGGTTCCATGATCCAATGGTCTCTATTAAATTGGATAAACTTTAAATTGTGTCTATTTGATCATTATCTAATAGGTTCATGCTTTCCATTGGATCTTTGTACTCTTCCTAACTTTAGCTTTATCATCTTTAAAATACATCCATTAATCTTCTTGATCTGAGATTTCACATGACATTGGATCTTCAAATATGCATGTTATTTATCTCTATCAAGATGTTAAATGTTGATATATTTATCCCATCTCTCTAATTTTTATATATTTGGATCACTTTAACTCCATCAATCTTCTCAAACCTACTCAGCTTTTAACTTGCCACTATGTCGATAAACATCAATCAATTTGTTCCATCTGAATCCACTCACTCCATTATATATAATTTATATGATCATCCATAAACTATAATATCTTTTGATAAGCTCGATCTTTATATCTATCTAGTTGTTAAATATCAAACTCTTTAACCCATCCTACTCCTTTTTATGTCTTTGGATTAGTTTTACTCCATTGATCTTCTTAGACTTATTCAGTCTTTAACTCATCACTATGTTGAAAACCCTTTAGCACTTATAGAATTTTAGTCCATTCACTCTATTGAGTCTCCTTTACATAATCACTTGTTCACCATCAGATATTATGACAAGCTCGATCATTAACTCTGACAATCTTACGCTCATTAGGTCTCTATTTGACAAGCTCCATGAATGTGACACTTATCACTAGTGAATTTATTCGAAGGAGCCTTTGAAAATTTAAATTTTATTAACTTAATTGGATCATCAATGTATGATGAAGTGATATGTATTGATCAATCTCAGACATAATAAAAAGTCTAATACTTATGAAATATTAAGTCCTTTGAAATAGTAATTGCTAGGTCGAAGGGGCTAGTTTCATAATGATGACAAAGGATTAAGTTATAACTTAAGCTACCAGGTCCCAACTATATCCAATCATCATCAAAATAGAAAATTTTTATTTAACACCATATCATAAACCCTTAGGGTTTTATTGAGAATATCTATCTAGTCTAATATCAAAGATAATTCAATTCTGAGGTCTTTCATTATCTTTTAAGCCTACAAACCACATATTTAAGATGCATATGAAGAAACCTATAATATATCTACCATATATTTCTTTTGAAAATGTCCATAGATAAGCTTTGTAAAAAAATTACAAATTTGCATGACCTTGTGTAGATTTTGTATAAGTATGGAAACCATTCATTTTGCCTAGAAGGCTAACTTTGCACATACATAACTCTTGTTGCACTTAGTCACAGGACCTACACATTGGTGAATTTGTTCCTATTTTATAGGAAATTGAATCCATATATCCATTTTATCTTAAATCCTTCTTATGTGAATCACATGTCATTATAAAAGTGTCTACTTATCTTTTCCTGTCTGGACCCAAAAAATCTAGATGATCATTATGAAGAACTAGATGGATTCCATTCATGTACACAAACATTCCAATCATCCTTGACCTCTAATAGGATCACCATGATAACCTATTCATCCTTTAAAATTAAATACATGATCATAATATCCATTTTTACATCAATGACAATCATATTTCCAACAACTAAAATATTAAGAAGTCACATAAACCTATAACATACAATGGTGACCTATAGTGTGTTGATGAAGAGTGATGATTACATAATCTCAAAGTAGAAAAAGATACATTAAAGTGTGAAATTATATAAGTTACCTTAGGAGAATATAAACAAGGGTGTGAGTACATTAATCAAGAATATCATCACCTATAATAAACCTTTAACTTCTACCAAAATGAGCACCTATAGTTTGAAGTGAAAACTCAGACTAGCCTAACCTAATGAAGGATGCAAGCTTAGTTGGTAGATAGAACTATGAATTGAATGAACATTCATAAATAAATTTTATAATTATTATTTAAAATTTAATTTAATTATGAAACACACATCACCACCTATAAGAACCTATTGGTTTCTCCTTAATGCACACATATAGTTTGACATAGTCACAAATGAGTCAAGTCTAATAAGAGATGCAAGTTTGTTTGATAGGAAATAGTGAAATATGGATGACCATGTTAAAAACAATATAAAATTAGTAACATCACATTCCCATTTTATTTAAATAACCAATAACCATAGAGATATTCATAACTCAAGGTTCTTAGGCCTAGACCAAAAATGTTGCATACAATCATAGTTTCAAGAAGCTAGTTTTCATAGTTTGAGGTGTAGAGGAATCTTGAAGCATTAAAAAAATTGAAAATTGGTTAAAAAAAGGTTTTATTGACCTAAAATATCCTTCATTTTTTCATTTAAGTCAAGCCAATAGGGGAAGTTTCCTCTATTTTTTCTTAGATAGAAGGCACTTCATAGTCATGTAGTCTACAAACCTAGTATACATGAATGGTGATAAGATGAAAGGGAGAAAAAAGGATGATTTTTGGATATTTTAGATATTTATATTTAAGGTAAAAAAACATATATAATAACCTAAAGTCAATAATAACATTCAAATTTTTTCATAAGCATTGAAACATAGTCTCGGCCTATTAGGCCTAAAACTGAACATAAAACCTTATGGCATCTAACTAGACTCATAAGTTTGTTTGATAGGAAATAGTGAAAGATGGATGACCATATTGAAACCAATATAAAATTAGTAAAATCACAATCCCATTTGATTTAAATAACCAATAACCGTATAGATATTCATAACTCAGGGTTCTTAGGCCTAGACCAAAAATGTTGCATACAATCATAGTTTCAAGAAGCTAGTTTTCATAGTTTCTGGTGTAGAGGGATCTTGAAACATGAAAAAAAATTGAAAATTTGTAAAAAATGTTTTATTAACCTAAAAAATCCTTCATGGTTTCATTTAAGTCAATCCAATAGGGGAAGTGTCCTCTATGTTTTCTTAGATAGAAGGCACTTCATAATCATGTAGTCTATAAACCTAGTATACATGAATGGTGATAAGATGAAAGGGAGAAAAAAGGATTATTTTTGGATGTTTTATATTTTTATACTAAAGGTAAAAAAACATATATAATAACTTAAAGTCACTATGAAAACTCAAAGGTTGTCATATGCATTGAAACATAGTCTCGACCTATTAGGCCTAAAATTGAACATAAAACCTCATGGCATCTAACTAAACTCATAAGTTTGTTTGATACAAAATAGTGAAAGATGGATGACCATGTTAAAACCAATATAAAATTAGTAACATAAAATTTTCATGTGATTTAAATAACAAATAACCATATAGATAGTCATAACTCAGGGTTCTTAGGCCTAGACCAAAAATGTTGCATACAATCATAGTTTCAAGAAGCTAGTTTTCATAGTTTGAGGTGTAGAGGGATCTTGAAGCATGAAAAAAAATTGAAAATTGGTAAAAAAGGGTTTTATTGACCTAAAATATCCTTCATGTTTTCATTTAAGTCAAGCCAATAGGGGAAGTGTCCTCTATTTTTTCTTAGATAGAAGGCACTTCATAGTCATGTAGTCTACAAACCTAGTATACATGAATGGTGATAAGATGAAAGGGAGAAAAAAAGATGATTTTTGGATATTTTATATATTTATATTGAATGTAAAAAAAAATATATAATAACCTAAAGTCACTATGAAAATTCAAATGTAGTAATATGCATTGAAACACAGTCTCGGCCTATTAGGCCTAAAACTGAACATAAAACCTCATGGCATCTAACTAGACTCATAAGTTTGTTTGATAGGAAATAGTAAAATATGGATGACCAAATTTAAACCACTATCAAATTATTAAAATAAAATTCCCATGTGATTTAAATAACCAATAACCATAGAGATAGTCATAACTCTGGGTTTTTAGGCCTAGACCAAAAATGTTGCATACAATCATAGTTTCAAGAAGCTAGTTTTCATAGTTTTAGGTGTAGAGGGATCTTGAAGCATGAAAAAAATTTGAAAATTGGTAAAAAAAACGTTTTCTTGACCTAAAATATCCTTCATGGTTTCATTTAAGTCAATCCAATAGGGGAAGTGTCCTCTATTTTTTCTTAGATATAAGGCACTTCATAGTCATGTAGTCTACAAACCTAGTATACATGAATGTTGATAAGATGAAAAGAAGAAAAAAGGATGAATTTTGGATGTTTTATATATTTATATTGAAGGAAAAAATATATATATAATAACATAAACTCACTACGAACATTAAAAGGTTGTCATATGCATTGAAACACAGTCTCGGCCTATTAGGCCTAAAATTGAACATAAAACCTCATGGCATGTAACTAGACTCATAAGTTTGTTTGATAGGAAATAGTGAAAGATGGATGAACATGTTTAAACCACTATAAAATTATTAAAATCACATTACCATGTGATTTAAATAACCAATAACCATAGAGATAGTCATAACTCAGGGTTCTTAGGCCTAGACCAAAAATGTTGCATACAATTATAGTTTCAAGAAGCTAGTTTTCATAGTTTGAGGTGTAGAGAGATCTTGAAGCATGAAAAAAAAATGAAAATTGGTTAAAAAAGGTTTTCTTGACCTAAGATATCCTTCATGGTTTCATTTAAGTCAAGCCAATGGGGGAAGTGTCCTCTATTTTTCTTAGATAGAAGGCACTTCATAGTCATGTAGTCTACAAACCTAGTATACATGAATGGTGATAAGATGAAAGGGAGAAAAAAGGATGATCTTTGGATGTTTTATATATTTATATTTAAGGTAAAAAAACATATATAATAACCTAAAGTCACTAAGAACATTCAAAGTTTGTCATATGCATTGAAACACAGTCTCGGCCTATTAGGCCTAAAACTGAACATAAAACCTCATGGCATCTAACTAGACTCATATGAACATATGATCCATATAATAAATTTTATAAATCCATATAATAAATTTTATAAACTTTATGGGAAATTGGAGAGTCAATTGGATATATCAATTTGTAGAAAATAATTCATAACTAGTCATTTTGGCCTAATTTGATCTTACAGGTGTACAAAATGCATAGTAGGAATCAAGAAGCCGTTTTATTTCACTCACATATATATAGATAATATGTATGGTATATAAATTAGATAGGTATAGTTTAGGTGGGTCTTGAAATCAAATTTTTTAGAATTGGTTCAATGTTTAAGCGTCTATCCTTTATGAATCATCGTTAACAATCCACGTGACCTAAAACCCTCATATGAACCTAAACTTGATGAAGAATATATTAATATAAATTCATATATAATGAGTCAAATGCCATAAAAATTGATTTTTAAATGCTTTTAACTCTTGCAATATCCTCACCATTTACTTATTGTGTACCATCGCTTGTACAAATAGGCCTAATTCTCTATTTTAAGCAAATTTTAAGGTAATCCAAAGGTAAAAAAGGGAATAGAAAGGTGAAATTTATTTTGATATGTGTAAATGTATGTAATATATCTCCTATAATTAAATTATAAAATTAGTCATTCATGAAAAATCTTTTGCTAAGATATTCATTATAGGTAGTCTTGAACAAGATAATGAGAAAGAGAGTGACTATCTAAGTTAGAGATGAGAACTATGGTTTTATGTTTTGATTAAAGTATATGATAGAGAATAGGATAAATAAAGTATAAATGAGTTTTCTAACACATATTAAATGAAAATCCTTGAGTGTGTGAAGGTTACTTAAGTGACATGTTTGAATTAGGCCTAAAGGGCTAGTGAGCAATTATAAGGGAGTGAATGACAAGTGGTGAAGAGAAGTTCATTAGTTGGAGAGGCATAAATGATTGTAAAAATATTTCTTCCAACTCCCCAATTTAGATTATATGTGTCAAATAATTTTATGGTAGTTTTTGATAGTGAAGTAGACTCCTCACTGTGAAAGTGAGTTTTAAGGAAGGATACAAAGGGTGTTTATGCCAACTTCAAGAGAATGATGTACTTTATATTTAAAATTATCCAAGACAACTTCATAAGCTATTTTATAAATAATTATCTTGTATTGTAACTAATTTACAAGTCTTGACACTTGGCCTTGTGACTATCCAACTTCACTTATTCTCTCTCCTCTCCTAAGCTCTATATATTCAAGCCTTTTTTGTCATTATAGGTAATTTAAAATAGGTATGGTGAAGCCCTACTAGTTTGAAACCTTATTTTTCCTTTGAATAAGGTTATGAATTTTGTTTAGTCTGTTAAACTCTTTCTTAAGTATGTCAATTAGTGTATTTAGATGTTAAGTGATGAATGTCTTCTCCTTACTTTCATTTTGCTCTTGTATGCATTATGTGAGTAAAATATCTTCTAATAGGTCTCATGTAGTGTACATGTTTGTTATTTGTATTTTAAAGTGTGAGAGAGATTATTAGTGTCTAGTATCAGACCTCATTTTTACCCACCTATGTATATGCATAGAAATCTACCTCCATGTAGAAACACTTACGCTAGAAGAATATTGAGTTGAGGTAAATTTTAGTGGTCTCCTTTCTTAGTGCAAACAAAAGTATGTTTGTGGAGTTATCTTTGGTGTATCACCTATATTGGTTTAGGTTAATTTTATGTTCCCTTATTCCCTTTTCACCCCCAATAGTTATTGGTCTAGTGTAGCGTGTGATCCTAAAAGATAAATCAAGGAAACTAGCCCATAATCTAGAGGTTTATCCCTATTATA
Organism: Torreya grandis; assembly: GCA_037957365.1. Lineage (NCBI taxonomy): Eukaryota > Viridiplantae > Streptophyta > Pinopsida > Cupressales > Taxaceae > Torreya > Torreya grandis. The sequence continues at coordinate 487,805 of JARHVA010008147.1, read as the reverse complement.
GACAACCCACAAGTCTAGGGGTAATCCCATGTTAGCCAAGTTTGGAGAGGTCTAAAAACCATCCTCCAAGGGTGAAATATTTGGTTACAATAGTTCAACTATTCTTGGTGGGACCAAGGTCCAAAAGAGTGGAAGTATTTTTGGTGTTTTCTTCCCACTATAAGCTTTTGGAAGCTTTCAATTCCAAATGTAATCAGCTAGTTATAATCAAACTAGGTACTTATGGTAAAATATTTTGATCATGTCTTGTATTTATTTTGACTAATGAAGTTGATATATCTAGATATTTTTAGAGTTCCTATTATACACCTCTATATGAACCTTGTCATGACCCATACTATGTTATTCAACAACCCTGTCAAGGTTGTTATCAGCCCTATGAGCCATGGAATCTTTATGGTATTCATATTCCTTACCCATATTATCATGATATTTTTGACCAGCCTTGTCAAGAAGGATATCAAGAAGATATGCTTAATACTCTTGAAAAAGAGATCCAAGCTTTTAAGAGCAACTTCTTTGAGGCAGTCTTCCTCTAACTCCTAGACAACCTTTTCAAGGTCAAGACCAAGGGAATCTAACTTAACAATTAGTATCTCACTAAAATGAATACTCCTTTCCTCCTCTCACTTTAATTCCACCTCAAGATAAATCCTTATTGGCACTCATGCCAAATATGATAAAATTAGAAATGGTGATGGAAAATGGGATAAGGAATTTGATGTGATCCCTATTCATTTCATAGAGAGATTGAGAAAGTTGGTTCAATCCTTTATGAATAAGTGGTGTTTGGTTGAGGAGGAAGATAACTATGTCATAAATGAATATTTTCATGAAACGAGATGTTATATCCAATTGTGGGTAGATAGATTATAAAGGTGGGAAAATCAAGAAGTTGAGGATCAACTTGTAGTTGTTGAAAGGCCTCAAGAAGGCTATGAATAAGGTGAAAATTTGGTTGAAGAACACATCTCTCCATATCCTCCTCAATATTAATCTTGTATTCTATACCATATTTCTCATGCTCCTCATGAAACCATTCACTATCCTCAAGAGGAACCTTCAATGGATCTAATACAATCATTAAAAGATCCTAATAGCTTCAAAGTTCCAACTTGGAACCAAGTATTAAAGTCTTGGGGAAAGAAAGATGAAGAGAGTGAGGATCAATATGTTGATGATAAATTTATAGATCAAAATTAACTTTAAGAATACAATGAGAAGGAAGAGGTTCTTGTTGAAGAAAATGAAGTGTTTATAGATAAATTGAACCTTTTCTCTCATCAATAATTCTTTTAAGAATATCCCAATTACAAAAAATATCCCTTCATCCTCATACACATTCATGATCCCTATATCACACCTCATTCTCCCTCTCTAACCCATGAACCAATTCAACACCCTCCCACCTCATCCCTTCTTAAAGGAGAACCCATCCTATGGGAGACAAGCAAAAAAGATTAAGCTAAATTTGTAGTTGATCAAGAAGATGATTCAAGTGTATATGATGAAGATTACATTATAGGGACTCCCCTTGGTGAATAAAATAACAATTAAACCTTATTTAGTGAATAAAGAGAAGATCTAGGTCATGTTTTAACTATTTACAAAGATTTTGATTAAGGCATAGAAGAGGAAGATTTGAAGAAAAATATCACAATGGCTGATTTAGTTGAGATTCATGAACATGATCAAGAAGATGATGAAGACTTGTTTGTATTTCTAGGAGCATTTTACATTAATTTTCAAGGAGGATATAGTCTAGTCAAGAGTGAATAAGGAAAATATATCAAGCAAGTGAACATACAAGGAATAATTAGTTCCTCAAGTATGTCAATTCAAAAGGCATATACACTCCATCATTATATGTTTGAGGTCATCAAAATGGGATATCATATATTCAATCAATTAGAAGATTTTTACCCATTCTTTAAGGAAAAAATAGATTTTTAATGGCATAAATTTCCCAATAAGTAAGATTTTATTCCTATTGGGGCCATTAATACAAGTGAATCAAAATATTAATTTCAATTTAGTCCATTGGATATGCCAAATTATAAAGAGTTTGAACAAGGTATATTCTTGGAATATGATGATGCAAAGTTCCTTGATAAAATTGGTCAAGTTGTAATTGAAGAGTACCATGAGGATATGTTTGAGTCACAAGAGAATTTCACCTTCATAGGTGATATTTCTGCAACTGCTATCATTACATTAAAGATCATGCCAAAGAGATTAGTAAACATGAATAAATTGAAGACATAAATGCCAATGCTCAAAAGATAACTTGATTCATTCATTCCTTCATATCATTAAGAAATCAATGGTGAAATCTTTCCTTTTTGATCTAGTAGGAGATAATTTGTTTCAAGTTAGTTTGTACATATTTCAATTTGTTTGAATTGTTTATGTGTTTTCCCTAAGTACTTAAGAAAATAAGTGTGTGTTTTGTTATCTTGTCTTTTGTGTTTTTTAATTTTTTTTGTTTTTGGTGTCTTTTTGGATGATTTTTAGTTTAAATTGTAGTGTATGGGTGACTCCATTACACAAGAATAGGATATGGCAACTAGTATTTATCATAGCAAGCATGCCAACCCCTAGAAATCACCAAAATGTTGATTAATTTTACCCCTAGGTCAAAATAAGTTGTTAGGTGTGGAGCCTGATTATCTTCCAAGATCAAAGGTTAAAATTTTGATGATTATTTAAGTTTGTTTTAGATCCTATTCTTTATATCCTTATTGCATGTGGGGGGTTGCAAGGGGGGAAACCCCCCTTGTGGGGTTCAAGGGGGATGACCCCCTCAATTGGGGGTCTTGCAATCATGTGCCTTGGTGGGGGTTCGGGGGAACACCCTCAAAGCGATATATTTTTTTAATTGCCTTATAAAATTATACTTTTATAGTCAATCTAGGCTATTGATTATTGGTTTCCATATCTGATGGTAGAGGTTATGTTTAAGTGTTTTTCACTCTAAAATGTATTTAGATAATGTTGAGATGTGAGTGAAGTAAAATTAACATAGAGTGGAGGTGGACAAGGAGAGAGAGGTGTAACAGGGTTTATTATAGGATTTGTTTCTCTCTTGTATTGTTGGAAACTATATGCTAGACAAGTTTGGTGGATGTATCCCATTTTGGGTGAACCATGTTAAATCTAGATTTTCCTATTATGTGTATGTTTTTATTTATTTTTGGAATGTTTGATTAATTAATTTCATAGTTTATCTTGTATGCAAGTTGGGGATAAATCTAAGTTTTAATTTATCCTAACATAATTCGACCCTCCTATATGTGAAAAGTTTTAATAAGGCCCTCTACATCATAAAATATTCACCATGGTCCTAAGTGAGGACAAGTTATAGTTTGAAGGTCAAAAGATATGTTTTAAACTTTGATTATATTTGTCCTTCTTTTCTAATGTCATTTTATGCCATATTTTGGTCATTTAGTGAATTGTAAAATTTTTAATCAAAGGAAAAATGTGTCAAAGTTAAATATAACATACCTCATGTTAGGAAAGTGTCATACAATAATTTAAAACTAAAAAGGTTGTAGGTTTAATGTTAAAACAAGAAGATTAATTCAAAAAAGGGATTTTCAAGTGGTTATATGAAATGATGTGACTCATATGGCACATGTGGAGGATTTAAGAACGTGTGTTCAAATCCCCACATGTATTTTTTTAGGATCAAGTGGCTTTAATAGTTTTAAAATTTCTAAAAACTAATTTTTCTCTCCTATTACTCCCTTGAATAGGTCAACAAGGTCAAATAGTTTTTTTTTGGTATGGAAAGTGTAGAGGAAATTTTACTCTACGTTGCATTCAAGTTTTAGTCGAGTACTATAATTTTGGTTCCTGCTCACCTTGGTCATAGTGGTAGAGTTGGAGCAGGGTGCGGGTTCATTCTCTGTCAAGTGTCGAAGTGCAGCAGAGGCTGCCAAGTGGTGTTGTCCAAGCACGGGCCTTTCTTTATCTTCTGATTCTTTGCTTCAATTTTGCATTAAGTGTTGAGTTCACGTGGAAGCTGCCACGTGTCACTTTTTGAAACTCAGAGCCGGCTAGCTGGCATCCTCCGAGCCCCTTTTTGTAACTTTCAGGAAGAAAATAGAATGTACCATGTATCCAGTAGCAGCTAAGCAAAGTGCACCACATGTTAGCATCCACATCTCATAAAGGCATCTGCATTTCATTCTATTTTTTAGCAAAGACTTTTAACGAGCTAAGTAGTAGAGAAAGTAGAAAGCACCAAGTGGTAGTCACATAAAGGCATCATTTTATTTTGCTTAAGTGCCATAAAGTAGTGGATGCTACCAAGTGTCACTCTCTGAGTCCCTTCTTACTCTAGTAGTAGAGAAGTGGAAGGTGCCACATACCCCTAGTAAGAGAAGTAGAAGATGCCACATATCTTCTCAAGAGTAGCAGAGGTCGCCACACATCAACTTTTGAGAGACCATCTTCGAGCTTCATTACCGAATAAAGATTGTGGTGGGCCCCAGGGGTTACTTTAAAAGTGGTGAAAGCTGCTACGTGTCACCATCTGTAAGAGTCTATATGTGCCTTGAATAATTCTATAGTATAGCTAAAAGAGAAGCAGAGAGAGTCGTGTGTCTTCGATGAATCAGGCAGAAAGCACCAGGTGTCATTTTCTAGTGCCTTCTAAGTAATAGAAAGATTTTCAAGCAAATTGACTAGGTGTCCTCTTCCTTTTCAAAAGATCAAGGTGTTCTGTGTGTCCATTTCAAAAGTGAAATGGAGGGAAATTCAGTGGGAGTTATTTTTGGTAGATGGAGTAGTTCACTGGTTAGGTTTTTGGGACATCAAAAGCATGAAATGCACTGTATGTTTGTCCCCTGTAGGCAAAAGCAAAATGGATAGTTGTGAGGCTAAGCAGGTGATGGAACAAGGAGATTCAAGTACATGAGGAGGTACTAGTTAGGAATCACCATTCTATAGTCATAGGAAACCACCCTTCTCTAGTATGGCCCTTCTTAATAAAATGAAGATGCACCTAAAGCATTAAAAGCACCGTCTATTTGTCCCCTATGGGTGAGGGATGGAGGAAAATTACACGGGAAAGGAAGTGATGTAAGGAGACATCTGAGGTTATAAAAGAGAAAGAATTGTAAAGAAGAAAAAAAGGGGGAACTTCATATAGTTTTAGACTTTTAGAGTTTTGACCAATAATATCATTTGGTTTTGTCTCATTTTCCTGAGTTAAAAGGTTTATATGACTGTGTGTTTTTGCATCTTTTGTATGAATAGAAGATTCAATAAGAAGATTGAACACTATGCCTTTGTTGATATTATGTGTGTCATTTACAAAGTAGTCTATACTATAGATTTTCTAGTGTTGTGATTGGAAATGTTATTTGCTTTTGTCTCATTTTTTGGAGTCTAAAGTTCTACATAATTGTACGTGACTATTGTGCCTCTTATGTGATTGGAAGATTCTATTAAGATGATTGAACACTATGCCTTTGTTGACAATTCCTGTATCTCAGCAAAAGAAGCCTCTGTTGTGAGCCTTTGTTTCTATTATTTCAATCTTTTACATTGATCATGTACTTGTCTGCTCTTAAATGTAATTGAATCATATATATAGTCTCACTGTACTCAAGTTAGGATTAGGATTACACTCAAGTGCATCGCCATAGTTAGGTTTCAATTCTTTCATTTGCATTTCTATCTAATTTCCTATCCCTTTTCCCCAAACACTCAATACAAAAGAAGAAACTAGCTTCTCTAAAATATGGAGGTTGTTTCAAGCTGCATTATCCCATAGCTTGAAACTTCCCATTGTTGATTGATTAAGATCAAGTGAAATTTTAAGACATCAACAATTTTTGGCACGCTCGGTGGGACTAGTATTGAAGTTTCTTTCAAGACCGCATGAACCAGAGAGCTATGAGGAGTCAGAGCTATAGACCAGTCACCAGATCGCAATCTACTACAAATCTAGGTATTCTTTTTCCACCTCTTGTAATTAGTCCAAGAAAAAGAGCTAACTAGTTTGTACCAGTACCAAATATGGGAGCCCCTGTACCCCTAAGGAATTATGCAAGTTGGAACATTGGTAGCCCCTTAATCCTCCCAACACCACTAGCCATTTGGGATCCTATCCCAGTAAATGCTCTAAAATCTCTACCCAAATTTAGTGGACAAGACTCAAAAACACCCATGGAACATCTTCAAGATGTATCAGATGTTTGTGCCATACATGGTGTCACAGAGAAAAATGTGGCCCTAAGGTTGTTAATAGCCTCACTCAAAGGGAAGGCCTTAGAATGGTACTAGTCTTTGACCCCAAATACCATATCTACGTGGGACCAACTCGGAGATCAGTTCTTTGAAAGATTTGTAGAGAAAGGTGATAAGTCTTTTTTATTATAGTAGTTGATCACCATTCAAAGGGGACCACAAGAGGACATGACTGACTTCAACACCATATTCTAGAAAACTTGGGATAAAATCCCTATTGCAGCTAAACCACCACCTGGTATGGCCATAGTTTCCTATCTCAAGGCTTTAAATTTAGATATATCTATTATGATTCAGTCACTAGGAGGACATACTTTGCCAGCAGCTTATAACTGTGGTTAGAGCTAAGAATCATTTAATTGATGCTAGAAAGTTACCTCTAAGGCCTCCCATGCTTGTATTCCTATAAATTACCTTGCCCTTAGAAGTCCTTAAATTTGTAATCCCACCCGTGTCTATGTATACTTACCCTCCATCATTTGCGAAGTAACCGGTCCCTGCTCAGTCATCTGAGATGGATGATATCAAGAGTATGCTAAAGACATTCTACAATGAGCTAATTAATATGAAGAGGCAACAGAATACTTTCCCTAAGCCTCCTTATCAATGATATCAAGTAAATAGGTTTTCATCCCAACCAAACCAATATTAAGGCCCTCCAAGACAAACTAACCATCAACCAGCAAATCAATTAGTTGCAGTTCCCACACCCTCCCAGACCATTCCTCCCAACTCAAATAGGGAGATGGTTCCAGGTCAAAATAATTATGTGGGCAATACTAATGCTTGGTGTTTCCCTTGAAATGATGCTCACACACCTAAGGATTGTCCTAGAGGTAATCTACAACAAAGGGTGGCTGAGCAGAGAAGAATGGATGGTCAGTTTGCCAGTACCAGTAGCAATCAAGCCTACTAGTCTCCCAGCATGTAGAATTTAGTTCTAGTGGCTCAGATGCAAGGAATGTCCTTGTAACAAGAGAAATAAATAGCCTCAAAACATGCTTTGTTCTCATGGGTTGAGGATGAAGAAGTATTTTTCTTAAACAAAGCATCTACCTCCCAAAGGCCAGTAGTGCAATCTGATTATTACACCAGGTCAAAGAGGAGGATGGTGGAGCAGCTCAAGATTATAAGTGGTCAAGTCAATAATAATTCTCCATCTCAGGGGCAAAAGAACACTACTGTTAGACAAGAAGTGCCTCAGTCGGTATAAGATCAAGGGATCCCTGTCTAGATTCAAGAAAAAATGAGGTATCCTTATTACCAAAAAACTCAGTCTTTGGGACCAATCAATATAGTGGACCAATTAAATAAGACTCCAGTGCAAGTATCTATATGGGATATCTTGGCTATTCTTGAACAAAATATGCTACTACAAGAGGCTCTGCAAGGGCAAGTAGTGCCTAAAGATGCTGTTACCAAAAAAGGACCTGCTGGAAGGGAAAAGCTCAAAGATATGGTTCCTCCAATGACAACAGCCTTCGTGAACGATGCAACACAAGTAAGTAAATCCAAGATAGAGCCTTTCTATTAGACTCTGATAGTTGGAAAGAAACTCTTACATAATGCATTGATAGATTTAGGAGCTAGTACAACTGTGATTCCCAAGAAAATAGCTGATGCCTTGGAAATAAAATATGAACCCCTTGCAAAAGGAGTTGTGCAGCTAGATGGCAAAATAGTGTAAACCATAGGGAGAATCAAACAACTCCCATTGCAATTATACACATGTCCCAACATAATTGTCAACCAAGATATAGTTGTAATAGATATCCCTCCTATATTTGGTTTATGTTTATCCAGAGACTTTACAACAAAAATAGGAGGGTATATGTCTCTTGACTGGTCTCACCTCATCTTGAGAACCAGATACGGTTCAAAGATGAAAATTCTATCTGAACCATTGTCCAAAGACCATATCACCAACAAACCAAAAATAACATTAGGAGTAGATCATGCCATGCTAAATAAATAAGAAAGGATTTTCATCGAAGAACTAGGAGACTGGACCGAACATGATCAAGAAGAAGAAAATAGCTAGTTGTTGGCTATGATGTATAGCAACCCATATGGGAACTATGACTCTACTGGTTTGGGCACATATGTCGTTTATGATTTGGACCAAGCAATCCCAAATGTTATAATGGAAGAGCCACCTACTACCCAAGATTCAGAGATCTAGACTTTGAAATTTGATGGGGCTAGAAGTAAACATGGTGCTAGAGCAAGAATTTGTCTTACTACTCCAAATGGTGATAAAATTTTGAGGGCTATCTGATTCTAATTTGCTTGCACTAATAATGATGTAGAATATGAATCTTTAGTACATGGGCTCTTGTTAGCCAAGAAAAAGGGAATAAAGAACCTAAAAGTAAAAGGAGATTCAGAATTAGTGGTGAAGAAAATACGAGAAAAGGCAGCAGCCAAGAATGTGAGAATGAGATCCTACAGGCATAGGATTTGGGATTTGATAGAATATTTCAAAGCCTTCAATATTGAGATAATCCCTAGAAGCCAAAACTCTGAGGTTGATAGGATAGCCCAAATTGGCTCATAGTTTAACCCAGAAACTGGCCTATTGGTTAACAATGAGTCAGTAAAAGTTATAGTGAGGCCAACCATCCCAGACAATGATGAGAATTGGCAAGTATTTGAAAATGATGCTCAGGTAGTCTCTTTCTTACAACAATCAGATGAGTTTTTGGATCAGTTGCAAACTAAAATTGAAGAGGCATATGGTGATCAGATTATATGATTGAGGACTAATAAGCTCCCTAAGGGATTGATCACCTTAGAAAACTTGTTTGACCTAGAGGATGTAAGCATGGAAAAGAGAAGATTCCAGGTAGATAAAGCAGACCATTTTGAGGTAGAGGTGAGTGATGAGAAGATGCTAAAATTTGGGAATTCTACAACTCAAGAAGAGAAGAAAAAATTAATCGAGTTATGCCAAAAGTATGACAGAGTCATAGCTTGGAGCTATGAAGACCTTCATGGATACAATAGAGACATTATCTAGCACACAATAGAGTTGACTGAAGGGTCCAAACCCATCAAACAAAAATAGAGGCTAGTGAATCCCAGGATCGAGCCTCTAATGGTAGATGAGTTGCAAAAACTTCTAGATTCCAAAATAATATTTCTAATCAAGCACTCAACCTGGGTATCGAATCTAGTCCCAGCTAGGAAAAAGAATGGGGATGTAGGACTGTGTGTAGATTTTAGAGATCTAAATAGAGCATCTCTAAAAGACCACTATCCCTTACCCTCCATGGAGCAAATTCTAAAAATAGTGGTTGGATCAGAAAGGTTTTCTTTACTTGATGGTTTCTTTGGGTATAATAAGATTTGGCTAGCTGAGGAAGACTGGTACAAAACTACTTTCACTACTAAATGGGGGACATTTGCCTACATGAAGATGCCATTCAAGTTATCAAATGTGGGAGCCACCTTTCAATGAGATATGGATATAGCCTTTGGTGAACTAATAAATAAGGTCATCTTGGTCTACCTAGATGACCTCACTATTTTCTCAAAAAATTTTGGTGATCATTTTGATCATTTAGAATCTGTCTTCAAGAAATGTCAAGATTTTGGGATATCATTGAATCCCAAGAAATGTATTTTTGTTGTACCTCAGGGTAAACTGTTAGGGCACATAGTATTTAAGGAAGGGGTTTCTAAAGATCCTAAGAGAATCATGGCTATACGTGACCTACCTCTTCCAGCAAATAAAAAGGTAGTCCAATCCTTTTTAGGAAAGATCAATTTTGTTAGTAAATTCATATCTAATTTTGTAGGCTTGGTTAGACCAATGACACTCTTGCTAAAAAAGGACCTGGTCTTCAAATAGACTACAGAAGGGAAGCAAGCATTTGAAGGGGTCAAGAAGGCTATCTTAGTAGCCCCAGTGCTCAAGAACCTAGATTTTTCCATACCATTCATAATATATGTCTACAGAGGAGACTCAAGTATTGCTGCTATCTTGACTCAAAAGAATGATAGGCTAGAGGGTGAGCACCCAATAGCCTTTTTCTCAAGAACTCTCAAATATTGAAACCAGGTACAATTTTGTGGAAAGAAAGGCCTATGCCATGGTAAAAGCCCTTAAGAAATTCAGTCATCTGATATCGGGGAACAAAATTCTAATACTTGTAGCTCATCCAAGTGTCAGGGAATATATCATGGAGGGGGAAATTACTGAGAAAAGAGCCAATTGGATCACTAATATCCTTGAATATGATGTAAAGGTTAAACCCACCAAGCTAGTCAGAGGCAGGAGGCTGTGCCAATATATAACCCAAGAGCTTGAAAGGATGTTACCTGAGGAAGTGGATCCAGAAGGAGAGATAGAGGCGGTGCTAAAATTTCAAGAGGTTGATAAGGAATCTTGGGTCACAAGTAGGATTAAATTTATGAAAAATGGGGTTTATCCGAGAGAACTCCCTCGAAATAAGAGGAGATATTATAGGATACATGAGTTCATTTTATTTTAATTGAACAAGTCCTTTTTAGAAGAAATTCTGATGGGAAATTGTTAAGATGTTTAGAACAGACTGAAGCTCAAAGAATACTACATGAAATGCATCATGGAATATCAGGGGGGCATTTTTTTGCAAAGACCACAACCATAAAGATAAGTGAGGTAGGGTATTTCTAGCCTACTTTATTTGCAAATTGTTATCAGTTGGTTAGAAAATGTCAATCCTATGAGTATTATATGGGGATGAGGAGGAATGCAGCCATGCCCCTCAGTCCTATAATTGTGGATGAACCTTTCACTCAATGGGGTCTTGACTTCATTGAAATGATAAATCTAGTGTACAGCATGGGTCACAAATGGATTTTAATTGCCACAGACTATTTCACCAGATGGTAAAAGAAGCAATTGAGAATGTGATCCTAGATTTTCTAGGGGGTATCACTACCCACTTTGGGGCCCCTCGCACCATCATTTTAGATAATGTGAAAGCATTCTTTGGGTCTAAGGTATCCAAATTTGCCTTGAGACATGGAATATATCTAAAAACTTCATCTAACTATTACCCTCAAGGTAATGGTCTAGCAGAATCAACCAACAAAAACCTGATAAGGCTCATCAAAAGAGTAGGGGTGGATCATCACAAAGAGTGGCATAAAGTGCTTAATCTAGCACTATGGGTTGATAGGATCACACCTAAGTAGGTGATTAAAATGTCCCCATATGAATTGGTATATGGAAAGTCTATTATGATTCCCTTAAGCTTGGAAATCCATGCTCTCCAGCTGATCAAACAGATTGAAATTGAATAAAATGGCCCCATGTAGGTCTGACTCAAAACTTTTAGAAGTTTAGATAAAAAGGGATATGGCTCATGATTCATTGATTAAGCATCAGGGAATGGCCAAGAACTATTTTGATAAAAGGACTTCAAATCCTAACTTTGAAATAGGCTCAATTGTGTTAAAATGGGATGCACGGGCCACCAAGTCGGGTCAGCATACCAAGTTTGAAGCACTATGGACTGGTCCATATAGAATTCACACATGCAAGCAGAAGAATTCTTTTGAGCTAGAGTTGATGGAAGGAGAACCTGAAGAGATTCCTATAAATGGAATCTATTTAAAGCATTTATATTAACTTGGGTCTCTAAGTGTATTATAGTTAAATAATTTCCCTTTCTCACATTATTTTTCATTGTTTTCCCACTTTTTCTTTTAATAAGTGCTTTAAACACATGATTGACGGCTCTTTTGAAGCTGTAATTTTTGTAATTTTGATCTAGTGAAAGGTGGAAGTTTATTTTTGAGCAGGATCAAAAGTCTTGAGGGTCACCAGTAACTGTAGAGTAAATTTTACTCTATGTTGCATTCGAGTTTTAGTCAAGCAGTGCAATTTTGGTTCCCACTCACCTTGGTCATAGTGGCAGAGTTAGAGCAGGGCACAGGTTCATTCTCCTTGAAGTGTCGAAGTGTAGCGGAGGCTGCCAAGTGGTGTTGTCCAAGCATGGGCCTTTCTTTCTCTTCTAATTCTTTGTTTCAAATTTGCATTAAGTGTTGAGTTTGCATGAAAGCTGCCACATGTCTCTTTCTGAAACTTAGAGCCAACTAGCTGGCATCCTCTGAGCCCCTTTTTGTAACTTTTAGGAAGAAAATGGAATGTGCCATGTATCCAGTAGTAGCTAAGTGGAGTGCACCATGTGTCAGCATCCACATCTCATATAGGCATCCATGTTTCATTCTATTTATTAGTAAAGACTTTCAACGAGCTAAGTAGCAGAGAAAGTAGAAAGCACCAAGTGGCAGTCACAGAAAGGCATCATTTTATTTTGCTTAAGTGCCATAAAGTAGTGGATGCTACCAAGTGTCACTCTCTGAGTCCCTTCTTACTCTAATAGTAAAGAAGTATAAGGTGCCACTTACCCCTAGTAAGAGAAGTGGAAGATGCCACGTATCTTCCCAGGAGCAGCAAAGGTCACCATGCATCAACTTTCAAGAGACCATCTTCTAGCTTCATTGCCGAATAAAGATTGTGGTGGGCCCTGGGGGTTACTTCAAAAGTGGCAGAAGCTGCCACATGTCACCATCTATAAGAGTCTATATGTGCCCCAAATAATTTTACAGCATAGCTAAAAGAGAAGCAGAAAGAGCTGCGTGTCTTTGATGAATCAGGCAGAAAGCACTAGGTGTCATTTTTTGGTGCCTTCTAAGTAATAGAAAGATTTTTGAGGAAATTGACTAGGTGCCCTGTTCCTTTTCAAAAGAATAGGGTGTTTTGTGTGTTTATTTCAAAAGTGAAATGGAGGGAAATTTGGTGAGAGTTATTTCTGTTAGATGGAGCAGTTCATTGGGTAGGTTTTTGGGACATCCAAAGCATTGAACACACCGTATGTTTGTCCCCCATAGGCGGAGGCAGAATGGATAGTTGCATGGCTAAGCAAGTGATGGAACAAGGAGATTCAAGTGTGGGAGGAGGTACTAGTCAAGAATCACCATGCCATAGTCATAGGCAACTGCCCTTCTCTAGTATGGCCCTTCTTAATAAAATGAGGATGCACCCAAAGCATTAAAAGCACCGTCTATTTGTCCCCTATGGGTGAAGGATAGAGGAAAATTGCATGTGAAAGGGAGTGATGTAAGGAGACATCTGAGGCTATAAAAGAGCAAGAATTGTAAAGAAGAAAAAAGGGGGAACTTCATATAGTTTTAGAATTTTAGATTTTTGACCAGTAATATCATTTGCTTTTGTCTCATTTTCCTCAGTTGAAAGGTTTATATGACTGTGTGTGTTTCTACATCTTTTGTATGACTAGAAGATTCAATAAGAAGATTGAACACTATGCCTTTGTTGATGTTATCTGTGTCATTTTCAAAGTAGTCTATACTGTAGATTTTCTAGTGTTGTGATTGGAAATGTTATTTGCTTTTGTCTCATTTTCTAGAGTCTGAAGTTCTACATAACTGTACGTGACTATTACACCTCTTATGTGATTGGAAGATTCTATTAAGAAGATTGAACACTATGCCTTTATTGAAAATTCCTGTATCTCAGCAAAAGAAGCCTCTGTTGTGAGCCTCTATTTCTATTATTTCAATCTTTTACATTTATCATGCACTTGTCTGCTCTTAAATGTAATTGAATCCTATATATAGTCTCACTGTGCTCAGGTTAATATTAGGATTACACTTAGGTGCAGTGCCATAGTTAGGTTTCAATTCTTGCATTTGCATTTTTGTCTAATTTCCTATCCCTTTTCCCCAAACACTTAATACAAAAGAAGAAACTAGATTCTCTAAAATTTGGAGGTTGTTTTAAGCCGCATTATCCCACAGATTGAAACTTCCCATTGTTGATTGATTAAGATCAAACACAATTTTAAGACATCAACAAAAAGGAAGAGGAGAGTTGAAGTGAGTGCAATTGTTGGATATTATGGGTCCCTATGTACTTCTAATCCATATCCATAGTTTCAATATTAGTGTTCCACACTTCATGAACAATCACTAAGATTGTTAGTGCCTCCAAACTACTTATGCATCCCCAATGGCTTTGGTTTTCTCATATGTTTGAAATTTATTGTGTGAACCAAGTTATATATAAGGACTTTTAGAGTATGTTCACTCATTTCACGTGAATTTAAAATTGGTTGGAACATGTGGATAAGAAGGGATAGGTAGGATCATTCTCTTGTGATACAAGTGAGCACTATTGAGAGCTGTGAACATTATTTTTTGATTATAAAGATTATTATCCTATGAATGGCTTTATGTTAAGGATAATATGTTTGTTTTAAACCTCATAAAGCATGTTTGATCATATTATTCATTGAATTTTTGGTCTCAATAGGATCATTGATGGTATGCAAGGCTTAAGACACTAGATACAATCAAGTAGTTTTGAAGTAGGCATCTATAGGTTTCATGCTCAGACCTAAAAGAGAGATCAAGACATGTTTGGAAGCATTTGAGCCTTCCTTGGAATATCAAATAGGTTCATGGATCAGGAGAAGATCAATGTGTGAGTGGTGAGGGTATTACCTACATCCACACTTGAGTTTAAAGTCTTAGAATTGAATAAACTTATAGAATGGGAAGTTTACCTTAACTTATGAAAAGAGACTTTGCTCTGTACAGTGTCATTCTTTGGTGAGTGTCAATGAGCTATGTGTGAGTGTTTCTTTCTTGTAACCTAGAACTATGGGTAACATCTATCATAAAATGAGGTTATTAGTTTAGAATAAAATGATGGTAGAGTGGAGTTTCACTCAGTTAGGTTTCCACTTGAAACACTTAGTGAACTACAGTATTAAGAAGTCACATAAACTTGTAACATGCAATAGTGACCTATAGTGTGTTGATGAAGAGTGATGATGGAATGATCTCAAAGTAAAAAAAGATAAATATAGGTGTGAAATGATCTTAGGTACCTCAGGATAATATAAATAATAGTGTGAGTATAGTGTTAAAGCATATCATCACCTATAGGAAACCGTCAACTTCTACCCAAATGAGCACCTATAGTCTGAAGTGAGAACTTAGATTATCGTAACCTAATGAAGGATGAAAGCTTGGTTGGTAGAAAAAAATATGAAATGAATTAACATGTATAAATCAATTTTAGAATGAAGATGTCACATTCTATGTGATTCTCAGACACACATCACCACCTATAGGAACCTATTGGTTTCTCCTAAATGCACACATATAATTTAAAAGAGTCACAAACTAGTCTAAGCTAATAAGAGATGTAGTTTTATTTGATAGATAATAGTGAAATATGTATTACCATGTTAAATTCACTCTCATAGTGTTAATATCACATTCCCATGTGATTTCAAGAATCAAGAATCATAGAGACAATTATAACTCAGGGTTCTTAGGCTTAAACTAAAAGTGTTGCATATAGTCACAATTTCAAGAAGATAATTTTAGGATTTTTAGGTGTAGAGGGATATTTAATTATGACTAAACTTTGAAAATTGGTAAAAAATGTTTCCATGAACTAAATTAGACCTCCATGGTTTCATTTGAGTTAATCCAATAGGGGAAGTGTTCTCTATTTTCTCTTAGATAGAAGGCACTTCACAATCATGTAGTCTATAGATTTAGTATACATGAATGGTGATAATATGAAAGGGAGGGACAATTATGATTTTTTGATTATTTATATAGTTGTATTTAAGTTAAACAAGTATATAGAATGACCTACAGTCATTGTTAACACTCAAAGGTGGTTATATGCATTGAAACATAGTCTAGGCCTATTAGGTCTAGAAGTGAACATAAACCCTCATAGACTCTAAATAGACTCATATGATCATATGATAATTCTAATAATTTTTATAACCTTCATGGGATATTGGAGAGTCAATTGGATTCATTAATTTTTAAAAAATAGTCTAGAACTTGTCATTGTGGCATAATTTGGTCTTAGAGGTATACAAAATGTATAGAAGGAATCAATCATCTATTTTATTTCACTCACATTTGTATGGATGAGTTGCATGGTGTCTCAATAATCTAGGTATATTTTAGGGGGGTCTTTAACTCAAAATTTGTGTAATTGGTTCAAAGGTTAAGCATCTAACCTTTATGAATCATTGTTAAAAATCCAAGCAACGTAAAACCCTCATATGAACCTAATGAAGAATATATTAATATAAATGAATAAAAAATGAGTAAAATTTACTATAAATTAATTTTTTACATTCTTGTAACTCTCTCAAGCTCCTCACCATTCAGTTATTCTATACTATCACTTGTACAATTAAGCCTAATTCTCTATTTTCTACAAGTTTTGAGGTAATCCAAAGGTAAAAAAGGGAATAGATAGGTGAAAATTATTGTGAGAGGTGTGAATTTATTTAACATAACTATTAAAATTCAATTCTCACCTTATTCATTAATGAATACTCCTCTTCTAATATACTCATTTTAAGCAGTCTTGAACAAGACAATGAGAAAGAGAGTGACTGTCTAAGTTGGAGACGAGAAGTATGGTTTGAGGTTTTGATTGAAGTCTATGATAGATAAAATGACAAATAATGTATGAATTATTTTTATAAAACCTCTAAAATTAATTTCCTTGAGTGTGTGTAGGTAGCATAATTGACATGTGTGAATCAGGCCTAAAGGGCTAGTGAGCAGTTACAAGGGAGTGAATGACAAGTGGTGAAAATAATTTTATCAATTAGAGAGGAATATATGGTTTTAAAAATATTTTTTCCAACTTTCCAAATCAGATTATATGTGGCAAATAATTATATGTTAGTTTTAGATAGTCAAGTAGACTCCTCACTGAGAAAGGTAGTTTCAAGGAAAGATATGAATGGTCTTTAGTTTAACTTTAGGAGAATGATGTACTTCAGATGGAAAATTGTCCAAGAAAACTTCATATCTTGTTTTGTAACTCATTATATTACATTGTAACTTATTTCCAAGTCTTGACACTTGGCCATATGATTATTTAACTTCACTTCTTCACTCTCCTCTCTTATGCTCTATATATTCAAGCCTTTTTTGGCATCATAGAGAATCCATAATTGGTATGGTGAAGTATTTCTAGTTTGACATTTTTTTAAAATTTTAATAAAGTTATAAAGCTGATTTTTTCTCCGTAACTCTTACCTATATATGTCAAGTAGTGTATTTAGATGACAATTGATGAATGTCTTCTCCTTACTTCCATTATACTCTTGTATGTATTACGTGAGTAAAATATCTTTTTAAAGGGTTCATGAAGCTGTATTCTAAAGTGTGAGAGAGATTATTAGTGTCTAGGATTAGACCTCCTTTTCACCCACCTCTAGATATGCATATCAATCTACATCCATGTAGAAAACTGATGCTAAAAGAACATTGAGTTGAGGTTAGTTTTAGCAGTATTATTTCTTAGTGCAAATGGAAGTATGTTTGTGGAGTTATAGTTGGTGTATCACTTATATTAGTGCAGGTTAATTTTATGTTCCCTTCTTCCCTTTTTATCCCCAATATTAATTATTCTAGTGTATTGTGTGAACCTAAAAGATAATAAAGGGAGCTATCCCATAATTTAGAGGTTTATCCCTATTATAGACAAGCCACAGGTCTAGGGGTAATCCTATGTTAGCCAAGTTTGGAGAGGCCTTAAAAAACTCCTCCAAGGGTGAAATATTTAGTTATAACACTTACAACATTAGATAAATCATGTGAAATAAGTAATTTTATTTTATGTTTTTGAGGCATAAATCCATTATATGATGGAGGTTTTTTGTGGTTTTCAGTACTTTGGACCTGAAATTATAAAATGGAATCAAAATGGAAATGTATAAATATGTTAATGTAATAATAATGAGGTAATATTGAAGGGAAAGTGATAAACATTTATTAGAATAAACACATAATACCACCTAGATAATTTGGATGTAAAATAAATTGGTTAGAATCTATTCCCCATCATGTGAATGGAAATATAGTATATTGTATATAATTATAGAAAAAAATAATTTACTATGAGTAAAATCTCCCCTATCAAATATAAATTCATGTGATTTCTACAAATCCCATTCTCCAATGATTGAAATACAATTTTTTTAAATTTAAGAATTTAGCATGTAATAAATTATATATGTAATTTTAATAGATTCTATGTCTATGGAAAACAACACATTATTCTATAAACTAAGAAAATTAAAATACCATGAGGCAAAAATGATATCACATCATTGCTTTTTTTTTATTAGATTTAACAAACCCTCTCTAAGGGCCAATAGCAAGTAAAAACCCTTGTCTTTTGAAAACTATGTATTTTATACAAATTTTATCCCTTGAGGTAGTTGAGAAACCAATTTTGACTTGACCCAACCTAAGGATAAACTTGCCTTAACTTAAGTTTGCATAATTTTATTATTCTTTCATATGGGCACTCTTTTCAAAAGGCTTTACATAATTTCAATATTATTATTATTTTTTAAATCTTTACATGGCCATATGACTTTGCATGTGAAAAATAATAACTAGTTAATAATAATTATTTGAGTGCACTTTAAAATGCCTTTTAGTGTTTGAATTGGGCCTACCACACTACTAATCCATTTAATATACTTTATTTTTTCACCTTTTAGGGTTTTACATATAGGGGCATTTTAAAAGTGAGAATATATATAGTGACTTTAGTAAAAATATTAATTAATTTGAAAAATATAACTATTATTTAATACTTAGAGGTCATTTAGCATTAAAATTAGATCAATAACCTTTGTTCATTTAACTCATTTAACATGCCAATATTCCATTTAATGAACATTGCATTTTGACGTGCTTATGAGAAATGGACCATTTTGTGACAAGTAAATTTTTTAAGATGGATTCATATTTTAAATGCTACCTGACTAGTAGTAGATTCACAATTAGACATAATTATCTTGATTCAAATAAACAAGGAGAGTTACCATAGACTTGGATCTTCTACTTTCATTTAATTTTCAACTTTATTATGTAAACTTGATAGGATGACATCACTGTATGTGCACACGTAATCCATCTAATTTGATATTATGTTGATTGTAGTCTAAGATGTTGGAAAATATGTAAGAAATGAAATACTGAATTGATCACTCATATAAAATCATGAATGAAAGAATTACACTACTTTATATCTGGAAGCTTCCTTAAAACAGTCACATATAAAGCTGAAAATCACACAACTAGAAATTAAATACTGAACACATAAATGAAATAAATAACATGCTTAGCTAATTTATGGGTCAGATTGTTGCTACAAGAATTTAAAAGGAGGCCTTTCCTCCTTCTGACTCAATCTTCAATCCTTCCTCTTAAAATAATAAAATTGACTCAGAAGTAGTTACTCATATTAATCAAATGTAGCAAAGAATTACTACAATAAAATACAATAGCTATATTAAAAAATATTCTTCTACTCCCCCTTCTCTCCTAAGCTTCACCATTTTTATAAGAGAGATAGGTGATTTATTTAGGGAATAATAAATCTAATATATTTCAAACAAATAACAAAATGTAACAATATTGTTGTAACAACTATGCATAAAACAAAATAATACATATGAATAATCTATGAGAAGGATTTGGTTTGAGAGAATCACTCCTTCCTATTTTCATGGCATTATTATTGCTCCTAAAATCATGGAAGAGATTATTTCTCCATGTTTCCAACTTTTTTCCAACCTTTAAAAATATTTTATATGCCCAACTAAATCAACTGAAAGTGGTTATATGATGACAACTGGGCATTAACTCAAATTGTCACTTATAGTCATGGTTTTAGGATGCATACAACCAGTTGTTGAAAGATACTTCCGAGAGCCATAGATTTTACATATGGACTCAAAATGAGATGCTATGTTTTTTTAAAGTGTATAATATTTCAAGGGGAATATAGATATGAAATAATATTCAATATTAAAAAACTCCTTGATATTATTTTTACTGATAGTTACAAACTGGTATGCTCTAAAAAATCTAGGTAGTTATTTCAAGATGTCCAAACATGATGGCTATTGAATAACCTACGTTCTTCCTTCACCATTAGTAACACCAAATCTAAATAAAAATAAATCCTACTATTTAATATATAAATAATCATTCCTTAAATCATAATAATGAATATATGCATGATAAACTTATATTGTGCTAATATAGATAATTATGGATAGAATGGTATTATGGGTATATGAAATGGTGGATTATACAATGGATAAAGGCTAAATATATAGTAATATTAGTACTATTTATTGGAATCATAACACTCCCCAACTTAACTAATTACATGTCCCTTGTGTAATAAAATAAGATAATTATTGAGTAGGAAGGTATGTATAATGACTGTAAGCATAAAACATGCATCTTGTTTGTCCTTATGGATAGACAAAGCAACTTGAAATCATTTAGAAGCATGTGTCTTTGAAATTAAATTATTTTTAAAGACATTTTATTGGTCTAATATGATGCCAAAACCATGGGATTTGAAGTAGACAATCTCTCTCTCTCTCTCTCTCTCTCTATATATATATATATATATATATATATATATATTTCATAATTGTTGAACCTCCCAAAAATATGATTATGTGCTAATCATGTAAAGCTATACTAAATATAAATATCATGTATATTTGTTTTCATAAGACCTCATTAAATCACTCCCCCCAACTCTATTATTGATTCCATGTAAGCCTAGGGACATAGATGCAAATATATGGACCATTCTCCCCCCAACTGAAGGTAGACACTTGTCCTCAAGAGGAAGACCTCCCAACCAAGTGTGGAAGAGGGTACTATATAAATTAAGTGATTCAAACAAAGGAAATTTGGGTGATGGAATGGTGAGAAACATGACATGGAGGAATGATGTAGGATATGGAGTATATAATTTATGAAGATAGATAGGTGAGGGAATATAAGTGAAAGGCATGGTATATATAACATAAAAAAAGTAGATGATTACATAGAACATTGCTAGTGAATAAATAAATGAGTAATCTAGAGAAGAAGCATAATACCTTGAATTTAGAATGGTTTAATAATCATAGTAGATGTTTCAGAAGATCCATGTAGCAAGTGTAGAAGATCACATGATCCACCAATCATGTATTTGAATAAAAAAATTTAGCAACCAAAAAACATGAATGCTGTAGAAAACTAAAAGTTTGCAGCCAAGACATGTAGCAAATGTAGTGATGGATAACCAAAATGTCCTATAGGTAGTGTGAGCAAGTGGAGATATCAAAAAACCATAAGGATGGAAAGAATGTGTAGGAAGACTAAAATATACAAAAATAACTGTCAAAATAAATAGAACTTGTGAAGTCTGACAGTAGAGTAGATGTTCAATTAGATGGACATTAAATACAAACATCCCATAGAGAAATCAGTTCTACGAAGCAAAAATAAGCTTGCTGAATTGTCATGAGAATGTGACAAAGAGAAAACGCTAAGCAAAGTGAATAATACAAGGCTTTAATAACTTGTAAAAATTTGTGATACTGTACTTTTCACCCAATGAAAGTTGCTACCTCAAAAATCATCTCTTTTAAAAATGAAAAAATTCAACCTATAAAAAATGTTAGTTAGCTGATAGGATTGATATTTACATCCTATAGCATAAAGTCTACATCTTGTCGCACATAATCTACATCTTATAGCATAAAGTATGTAGATGAAAGCTACCAAAGAAGGCTAGAAAAACTAGTTTAAATTATAAGAAGGGATGATTATGTTTAAAAAAACAAAAAGTACATAGTTATTGCTTGATTTTTTTTATTTTTATTTTTTACCATTCTACTCCTAAGTGGCCAACAAGCTAGTTTTCCACTTAGGCCTATTTATTTCAATTGTGGGCAGCCAACAAGATGGTTTTCTAACCTAAAACTATCAACTATGCTCAAGGGTTTTGATTATTGATTTTTTTGTTTATATAGATATTGGTCAGCCAAAGAATCAATTTTATAACCAACACCTATCAACAATGCCCAAAGGTTTTCATTGTTGAATTTTTTTCTTTTTTAGTTGCTATAGGATACAACTTCTAGTTGCTATAAGATAAAAGATAACAATACATCTAAAAAAATTTTACTACTAGAATTTTTTTGAAAGAGGTTTATTTTTGTCATATCAATGTACACAAAAACCTCTCTCATAATTTAATTCTAAGCAACTAAAAATATTATTCTTTGATTTCTATTTTCTCCTTGACCAATAACTTTAAAGGTAGATATTTAACAAATGGTAAGAGTTGTATAAAAAATGAAAGAGGGTTTTTAGAAAAAGACTATTATGCATAAAAAACTCTCTCATAATTATAATTTGATATTTTTTTGTTTCATTTTATGATGGTTCACCACCTATAGATTGATCTAACCAAAAAATTCGACCATTTTTCACCCTAAGGACCAGAACTTATAAAATTCTAGACACAAATATACAAAATTTCTTTTTAAAATCAACTATTTATAAGTTAGCTATGATACATTATTATTATGATTGAGGCAAAATAAGTATTGGTTCATTATTAATGATGGAATGTGGTTGTGAAGACATCCTCAAAAGTCATTTTATTATGGGTGGTAGGTGTGGTTTTCAATCCTTGAGTGGATATTAAATAATGGGGTGTGTTATAATTTATTTATTAAATTATCATTACAGAGGTTGGTTTGGGTTATTGGGTATTTTTTACCAATAAAACTTGGATGGTTTTATGAAACCTGACCTTTTTGTATGGTTGTCAGTTTTAGGGTGGTAGCTGTCATGACTAGACTTGATATCAAAGCCAATGGATGTGTGGTTTTTGGTAATGCATTGAATAATATAGAGGTGGTGTTTTAAAATATGTAATGTGTAATAAAATAAACAAAATAATAAAATACTAATAATTTAAGAGGCATGCCTTAATTTATTTATATTGGTGGCCAAAGTCTTGTTTGATCTACAAACAAGACTAGTTCATTTTCATCCACAACTTGCATCTTATTATTTATTCTATCTTCTTGTAGCCAACCACTTTGGCATCCATGCTCAATATTTTTCCTACAACAATCAAGGTGAGAAATAAAAAAATATTCTTTGGTGAGTTGCCTTTGAAAATTTATTCTTTCCTATAAAAAATCATCAATTATTCTTTCTAAAATAGAAAACAAATTTACAAGTAATTTCATGATTTATGATGAGAAAATAAAAATATATATACTAAAAAAAGTCATGAAAATAGAAATTTCTACTATAATCAATCCTCCTTCATCAACATGTACAAGGAGAATTTTTTTAGATTCAATATTCTCTTTTTGAGGAGTTGTTGTAGGTGCATTTTTCTTTTTTATTTTGTTCACTAAAGCTAACAACATGGCGTTATTCCCTTTCAACTCTTCAATCATAGCTTTGAGGGATACTAAATCAATTTCACCTTCATTTTATTTTTCATTTCCAATTAAAATTAATTTTTCATTTTCTTTGTATCAGCCATTGTTCTTACATGCATAGAGTTAGTATTTTTTAAGAATTTTTTTTTTGATTTTTTATTAATCAGTGCTATATCACACAAAGATAAATGAAGGTATGAGATAACCTTATTTTTATTCTATAGTGAAAGGTGATTAATCTTGATATTTTAAAATTTCATAATTGCATAAAGGAAATTAATCCAGGAAAGTAATAAACATCTAGAAACAACCGCTATCAATATTGAGGATTTTTAGTGTGTGACACCCTCACCGGTAATGGTGACAAAAATGGATAGCAATAGATTCACAATCAGATATAATTCTCTTGATTCAAATGAATAAGGAGATTTTCCATAGACTTGGATCTTCTAATTTCATTTAATTGTCAACTTGAGGATGTAAACTTGATAGGATGAAGTCATTGTATGTGCACAATTAATCCATCTAATTTGATAGTCTATTGATTGTAGTCTAAGATTTTGAAAATTATGCAAGAAATGAAATACTTAATTGAAAACTCAATAAAAATAATGAATAAAATAATTACACTACTTTATATTTGGAAGCTTCCTTAAAATAATCACATATAAAGCTGAAAATCATATAACTAGAAATTAAACACTCAACACATAAACGAAATAAGTAGCATGCTTAGCTAATTGATGGGTCAAATTATTGCTACAAGACTTCCAAAGTGGGCCCTTCTTCCTTTCAAATTGATTTTAAATCCTTCCTCTTAAAACAATAAAATTGACTCAGAAGTAGTTACTCATATTAATCAAATGTAGTAAAGAATTTCTATAATAAAATTACAATGGCTGTCTTACAAAATATGCTTCTACTCCCCTTTCTCTCCTAAGCTTCTCCATTTTTATAAGAGAGATAGGTGCCTTATTTTGAGAATAAAAAATACAGGAGGTTGTAAAAAAATAATAAAATGCAACAATATTTTTGTAATAACTATGCGTAAAACAAAATAATACATATGAATAATCTGTGAGAAGGATTTGGTTTGAGAGAATCACTCCTTTCTATTTTTATGGCACTATTATTTCTCCTAAAATCATGGAAGAGATTATTTCTCCATGTTTACAACTTATTTTAATCCTTTAAAACTATTTTATACATCCAAATAAATCAATTGGAAGTGGTTATATGATGACATTTAGACGTTACCTCAAATTGTCACTTATAGTCGTGGCTACATGATGCATAGAACCAGTTACTGCAAGATACTTCTTAGAGCCATAACTTTTACATATGGACTAAAAATGAGACGTCGTGTTTTTTTTAAAATGTATAATAACTAAAGGGGAATCTAAATATTAAATAATATTCAATATTAAAAAACTCTTTGATATCACTTTTATTGATATTTTCAAACTGGTATGCTCTAAGAAATCTGGGTAGTTGTTGTAGGATGCCCAAACATGGTGACTATTGAATAAACTACATTCTTCCTTCACCATTAGTAAAACCAAATATAAATAAAAATAAAACATACTATTTCATATATAAATAATTATTCCTTAAACCATAACAATGAATATATGCATCATAAACTTATATTTTACTAATATGGATAATTATAGATGGAATGGTATTATGATTATATGAAATGGTGGATTATATAATGGATAAAGGTTGAACCATTCATTATATAATCCACCATTTCATATACACACTTTATGGCCTCAAAATATCAATAAATTAATTTTGACATTAAATCAGATTGACTTCAAATTATGTTGGTGCTAATTTATTGACATTAAAGTTAATTTTCTAATTTTAACCTTTTCAATTTATTTAAAACTTATGAATTAGATCCTAAATTATTTAATTTAAGTTTAGTTCCATCTTGATGATGAATTCAACTAACACCAAACTTCATCCTAATGTTTAAGACCAATTTTACATTAAATCATTTTAGCAGCAAATAAGGCAAGCACCAGATTAAATAAGAACTAGATTAAATAAGTGTCAAAACAAACAAGCACTAAATTGAACTAATGTCAAATGAAAAAAATGTGAAATTAAATTAGTGAAAAATCAAACAAGAATCAAATTGAAAACAATCATCAATCAAACTAGTGTCAAATTATTGATGTTGATGTTGATTTTATTAGTGTCACATTCAAAACCTTTGTACCTAATAGAATTAATGAATACTTTTATTATTATTTTTGAATACCTAGCATAATCCTTATCATTAATTGAATAAAAATCAATTAATTTTAAGATAATTCATATTATTTCATATCACAAAGATGTTCAAATTTGATTTTAGCCTACAAATAATTATTCTTGAATTTTTCTCGTTTACAAATTCCCCTTGTGGATTTCCCAATAAATACAACACTATATGAGTTTTTAAAGCCTTTTTCATTAGGAGATATAATTAGTATCCTAATTTTACAATTTCTTAATTGTCCATGTCCTTGATTTACCTCAAATTACCTATTATGAGTGTAATTAGGGGTGACATTGTGAATTTCAAAAGCATGGGCTAATAGATTTCAATATCAAGAAATTTAGATTCAAATATCAATGACATCATATTCCAATGTAGACAAAATTAGATTACAATATTGAATATATTGAATACTAATAATGAAAACTCTTTATTATTATTGGAATTTATAATTTTATTGATGTTATCTAATTAAATAAACTTGTATTAATTGTATTCTAAGGATTGGATTCCAATAATATTCTTAATGTTGCACAATCAATTGAAATGTACTTCATTAATTAAAACATAAGGTTTAATTTTATGGCATAATAAAATCATATATGTAGTTATATGATTTTGAAATTGAAGGTAAAGCTATATAATTAAAAGTAGCCATAAGTAGGAAACATTATATATTTTCTAATGAAAAGAAAAAAAGTATTTAATAATAATAACTAAATTTCAATATTGGAAACCTAGCAGCCACTAGGTTTTGGATAAACTTATATCTTTTATAAATAATAAATATATACATACATAATATGTATGTATGTATATATTTATAATTACTAGGACCTATTATATTCAAATAATAATCCTTGAAACTTAGGACCCAAAAGGTTATGAAAAACCATTACAACTAAAGAAATTTTTTGTAATTTAGAATGAAATAGATTGTCAAGTTATTTATATGAAAATATTGTGGAAAAACATATAATATAATATAATTAACATCAAGGATATCAATTATAGTGAGCTCAACAACTGAACAACCCATTAAAATAACATTTTCCTTCAATGATTTTTTCCCAAAAAATGACAAATTTTGGGGAACTTAGTGCTTGTTAGGTTCTTAATAACCATTATAATTAAATAAAAATATTTGGAACCTAGCAGTTCTAGGTTCCCATAAAAGTTATTTTGGGAACCTATCACCCACTAGGTTCCCATCAAACTTGTTTTGGGAACCTAGAACCCACTAGATTCTCAATAACCATTATAGTTAACTAAATATGTTTGGAAGCTAGGACTACTAGGTTCTCATCAAATTTATTTAAAAAATATGTAGTTAGTCATACTAAATAATAATAGGAACCATTACATATTTTATAACATAATGAAAAAAAATAAAATAATACATATAATGTATGTTAGGATATAATAAGAGAAAATGGAAATATCCATAAAGTTGCAAAAAGGGAAGTTATACAAAAAAGAAAATAAACTTGCACAAATCAAAGAATAATAAATCATGCACATGAAAGATAACACCAAGGTAACGTGGTTCATCTGAAATTGGCTACATCTATAAAGAAGTTTGTCAGATTTATAATGACAACAACACTTGGATAATTACAATCCTATAACAAGAACCTTTCATACACACATATCCTCTCTCTCACAAAATCCTTATTCCTTCAATGTATTCAATCTTCTACAAACTAATGCAATTCTAGCAAATCTTACAATCTTTTTCCAAATCATCAATCGAATCATACCCAATTTCTTAAACAAGATTAACCTTGCTTACATAAACAAGTATTCATCTCATACTTAAAGCCAAATTACAAAGAGAAGAAGAATAATGGAGAAAACATGAGGGAAAATAAAATTGTGCCACACTCCATATGGCATCACTATTGAGTAATAGTGGAAAGTGAGAATAATCATGCAAGGTCCACCTTTCAAAGGGGCATATTATGATGCATTTTTAATGTCATCCATGTGCACTCAAAATTGCATGCCCCACTTTCCCATATACAAACTCAATGGTCAAAATATAACCCAATCAAATTTTAAATTCCAATAAAGAAGACCCACAATCACATGCCTAAAGAGAATGACTAGATCCTATATATTTTGTCTCCCACATGAATTCACAAGTCGAGGGTCAAGGATGGCACCCCACATGTTTCCCACATGAATAATTTAAAGGTAACCCATGTGCCTAGTGGAAAAATGTGCCCCATTTGTCTCTCTAATATTTCCAACAATGAAAGATACACCATGGGCCATGAAACATCACCTAGGAGCCACCTCACCTACCTAGTCACCATTGCCACCTCATCCATGAATAGTGACCTATGAACAGTGACTTATGAATAGTGTTTGTGAATAGTGACTTCACACTTAACAATATCACGTATAGGAGTACTATAAAATATAATGTACCAATTATCACACACACACACACACACACACACACACACACACACACACACACACACACACACACACACACACACACACACACACACACACACACACACACACAGCTATTTAAAATAATCTATTAACATCATGTGCATCATATGCATCTTTGATTAATTCAAACATTATCCAAAATTCCCCAAAAAATTATTTATATTCACCTGTATTATCAATATTAATTGAATTTGTAATGATATAGTTCCTCCTATCATTAAAAATGTTTATCTTCATAATCATCCACAAGTACCATGATTAAATTATTATAAGTAATATTAGTTTACTCCCAAAAAAAAATGTTGGAATTTATAGAACATTCATAACCATCCCATTGGAATTAAAGACCATCTTCCTTTGTATACATAAATTCTAAGCCATCGATATTTAATTTTTCATATGGAAAAATTATGGTATCATGTTATCTACATTTAATTTTCTTGCTAGTGTCTATATAAAAACCTTGATGTAGATAAACACTTATGTAATAATTCCTTAACATTTCGTGTGAGAAAATAATAATTTATTTTTAGTTCAATGCCACCATTTTTTTCAAACTTGTTTACAACTATATCCTTTTCGTGCATGTAGTGAACAAGATTGCCATTCATATCAAATTCCATCAACTTTATTCTTTGAACTTGGATGTCTACAAATAAAATAATTGTTTCTTTATTAAGTAATGCATAAATAAGACTCAATACTACTAAATATTTACAATAATAAGTAAAATAACGTTATGAAAATATTCATTTGAGTAATAGGTTGAATTAAAATTTTAACATCACAAAAAAAAATTAAATGTAATAACAAAAAATAGGTTGAGTTTAAAATTGATAAACATAAAAAGGATTAAATAATTACATAAATTTGTTCACTGCAATAGAGATTGATTTTATTTTCTTATATTAAAAAGATTAATTAATTGTACAAAATATTCCAATGTATAATTTCAAAAATATTATGCATTGTTATAACTATTTTATTCCCTTAAATGATTTCAATGACTAACATAACTTTTTCCATTTCCCTATCCTTTTTAACCATGAACATAATTAATAAGATATTAATCTATTTAATTCATAGGTCCTTGTTTAACCATAATTAATGAGTATGAATAATATAATTAAAATAGAATGATCTAATGTAATTCAAATATTAAGATATGGCATTTAAGTATACATCTAGATGTAGAAGACTAAGATTTATTACACCTATTTGACAAGTGGCATAGGTTAAAATATAATAAGTATAGAAAGGGATAAATACTTAAACTTTGTAGTTGACTATCTAACTATGATTGTATTATAGAATTTAAAATTAAGATAAATAAGGCATGCAATTTTTTCAGTTCTAGAACTGGTTCTTTCTCTGTGTAGGGTCAATTTCACCTTCTTAGGTTAGTTAAGTTTACCAATAATGACCTACTATTTGGTAGTGACTTATGATTAAATTTAGGATTAGGATTATACAATGACATGTTACTATTTTTTATTATTCTATATTTATAATCCAAAAACTTGATGACATATATAGATCTAAAGATTAACCTTTTTGACTTGAAAGACTAGGTAAACTTTTGAGGGGTAGAAACTTGAAAAAACTAGTAAATTATAATGAATTAAGAAAACCACAATGACCAACATTTGATTATTTAACACTACTTATACATATAATACTTCAAGGGAAATCAATCCATGCATAGTTCTCCCACCTACTATGATTGTGCAATTACAAACCTTTGCTATATCTATGAAACTAATTATTGGGATTTGATACTTGAAAATGCTTTGTTTTATTTATCTTTTGTGTGATTTATAATTATTTTGTGACTAATATTAGTGAAATGTTTGAAATTAATGAATAATTGGGAATATTTTCTTAATGTGCAATAGTGTATAGATGTATTCTAGATAAGTATCAAGTACATTTTAAATGAGACCTTTAATTTTTTATGTATGGGTCCAATTGAATAATTTATCATGATATTTACATGTTATGAAAATGGGATTACCCTAATGAAAGGTTTTATTTTTAAAAATATCCATTACCGAGAATAAGTTTGTACCAATCAAATTAGTTCAATATCAACTAATGATATTGGATGGGTCTAGTGTAACCAACATGTGTATAGGAAGACTAATATAGTAGTTTGGATATGTTTATGTAGAAAGATTATCAAGTTTGAAATAAAATATAAGGTTCTTGTTGGTGTGTAATATTAGATCAGAAGGGTTGACTCATAAGATAACATACATTTGTGATATAATGGTGGATTAAGACATTGTTTGAGTGATCAAGTCATGCATGGTAAATGTGTGTCAATATTTTCAATTTAAATTATTGAATGCCAAATTTTAGAATCTATAAATCCCCCCTTATGTTATATTAATGAAATTTATAGGGTAAAAGGATAAAATGTACCTAAGTCTATAAAAAACACATTATCTTTGATATGAGTCACTCAATATAAAGACTTGTAATCATGTGTAGTCAGTGTCCATAGATTTAGAATTTTTATTTGAAACTATTTTTTTTTTAATTTTGAAAGAATAAGTGTTAGAGTACACCTATGTGATGGTAAAAAATGTGTTACCCTTACATATTAATGGATATGATGCTTATTTGTCGAAGCATTGGAGAAAAATTTACTTCTTTACTAAATCACATCTAGATTTGGGGTGATTTTGACCTAAATTTGTGTAACAATACAGATCTTAGGTTGGGGATATTTATATCCCAACTATCATGAATGTGGGGAGAAGTACACAATGTAATAACCCAAATAACTATATAGGTAAAGAGGGAAACATTAATCTAGGTTCACTCCAAAAAAGTGAATAAACCACTGCATATAACATATAGGTTTAATTGTATAGTTTTTTCTCAAGTTCACTCCATGTAAACAAAAAATCATGATCCAAAGGGAATGAACATTGGTCATGCCCCCATCATGAATGCAGGGTTTTATTATGTAGTTTCACTAAATAGAGAATAGAATGCATGATAAAAATATAAATAATAATGTCCATGCCCTCATTATTAAATGTTGATCTAAAAATCATGAAGTAAAATGACAACCATTTTACATGAAACTAGAAATTATGTTTTATATTATAAAATATGTTTTTTTTTATGTGCATGAACCAATATCATACCCTCTTAATAACTGCTAACTAATATAGAATGCTATGGATATATATTGTATTTGAGAACTTGTATCTTAAATGTATTCATATATAGAATTTGTAATTTTTGTTAATGAAAATTGTGCACATATTCCCATTAATATGCACCCAAGTGTGTATGAATATGTACTAAAATATATGTGATGTGAGTTTATATGTATGGAATATGCCCTCAAAATATATACTATTATCTCAATATATGTTAGTTAGTTGATCTATTTGATGTCTAAATCAATATGAATTTATGAAATCTATACTTTGATATGATTTTATTCTTATGAAGTCTTATGTCTCTATGAAAATACTACTATAATGCACCCCTATTGAGATGAGGGATGTTTCTTATAATTCACTCATCTCAAAATAAGAGTTAACTATATCATGTCATGTTAAAACATAACATCATATAATATCATGGGGACATGCGGAGAGTATGTCATCATATAAATGTATATTTTAATGAAACCATATATATAACATCTATAATGCAAGGTATATAAGTGTCATGTCTAGATAAATGTATCAATGAAGGACACATTTTAAGAATGATTGAATAATACTACATAGTAAAAATAGATGATATGGATCATGGTGCCACTCAATGTAAATAAGCTCAAATTTTGGCATGGCACACATAAAGTTAAGAGATGCATACAAGGGACATGAAAATTTTATAAAAAACAAGGTTAATATACACACTCAATGGGACATATAAATGTAAAAAATAAGGGACATCAAAGAAATCACATCAATCAAGGTTTGAGGCCATAAAAATTAAAAAAAACATAGATTTTTATATCATGTAGGATAATAATAACAAAAATGGAGTATAGAAAAAGGGAACTAGTCTACACCATCAATATGTATCAAGATCATATCATATCCATGTAGATCAGTGTATGATATGAGTAACTAGCATGACATGTTTAAAAAATATAGGTAGCTCAAGATAGTAGAAAGGTCATATAATTATATAACTTGTAATAGTAAAACTTATAGAACAAGATACTTCTAGTATTGGCATAGTCACTGGGTAGAAGAAATTTTGACATTTATATGTCCATGTGTAACCTATATGTCCTAAATTACACTTATATAATATGATTCATGAGTGCATGAAAATAATATTCTATATATTAACATATGATAAATAACATCTTTAAATATGTGATTATTTTTATATATTCTAATTATTTGAATTTTTATATTTTTTGAAATATTTGAAATTTGGAAAAGCTAACCAATGATCCTATGAATGGATAGATTAGAGGGAGTGATTTTATTAGATAATAGACATGTAATCTATTATGGATGGAAGGTATAAATTATATATGAATCAAAATCTTATTAGAATTCATGTGATGTACCATATATTTCATGATCATTGTTTATGAAATTGGGTGTAGGATGGGTAGCTCTAGATGGTTGAGGACTCTATGGGGTACATCATATAATATGATAATGTATTCCTACCCATATTAGTTGGGTAACATAATAAACTATATATTTGTCCATTGAAAATGTACTATAGAATATGGTGTCCTTTTTTGGCTTTGAGTAACTCTGTAATGTGATCAATGCTATATAGTTGGATCTCTAGTCGGCATAACTATGTTTATCTAAACTATATGTATAGATAAATTATTTTTATGTTTAACAACTAACTCTATCTCATGATATTTAGTATGTTTATTGGCCATATCTTTATAATGATGCTAAATATAAGTATCACCCATATTTATATAATGATCTTGAATATTTGTATCAACCCAATACATTGGTGGTAAGGGTAGGGGAGGATATACTACTGGATATAGAGGGTATTCATACCGTACACCATTAATTATGACTAACATGTTTTATTGTAATTACTTTAGGCATAAATTTAATATGGATTAAAATACATTAAGTTGTTACACCCAAGGGTTTCCTAATAACATGTCAAATACCTCATTACTCTATGGAAATAGGAATGACATTCATGAAATGGTAGAGTCTACCTGAATAGGTAATGTTATGTGTCCCAATGTTACTTATTTAAATACATATAATCTATTAAATGACTTTGATGTAGATTTTAAATGTTGTTGTTTTATATAGCCAATTATATGCATAAATGGATTTTGACTAGACTTCATATTGATTCCTACCAAACATTACAAATTAAGCCTAGGAATCACTTAACGTCCCAAATTTGGCCATGCATCATTCATCATTGCTTATTTTAAGGCATCCCTATTTGGGGTACTATCCTGTATGTAATAATAACCTCTCAAATATTCATCCCTAATCACATTACGACATTAGAACTATCAATATAGCATATGGACCTATTAATTAGGGCACTTGCACACTTAATTAATCTAGAAAGAGATAAAAGGCTAATCAGAATCAATTAATAAATTAAAAAAGAATAGATGCCTAGTTGACTTATCCATTTTAAATGAATGAATATCCAAAAAAGGAAATTCCAAAAATCAAAATATCCTAGCCTTTCATCATTATTTTATGAGTTGTTAAAATATCCCAAAATGTCTAAATTGAGAACTATGAATAATAAATGAAAGTCATAATTACATGACAACTTTTAACTCAACTAGAGTTAGTCTCAACTGAACATTTTAATTTGAGAACTATAACTAGTAACTAAAAGTCATTATTACATGACAACTTTTAACTTAACGGGAGTTAGTCTTATCTCAACCTTAACTCATCTTGGGTGAGAGTAAATTCCTAAGGCTACAAATACAAGGCTATACCTCTTCATTTAAAAGCTTGGATATTGTAGAGTTTTTAAGCAGGATTTACTCCATAAGACTCATACAATTAGTATTACCATTCCCAAATATTAAGCCAAATAATAATAGCCAAGCCAATGTGCCAAGGAGAGAAGGAGCCAAACAACCTTCATTATCAAAGACTTCTTGATGCACAAGCCAAGTAGGCCATTGAATAGAGCCATTTGGAGATCCTACTGAAGGTAAAAGAGTTATGTATTTTATGTTTTTGTTGTCTTTTCATTTAGTTTTTTTTACGTAATCTTTCATTAATATCTAGGCTAGAGGTGTTAGGATTCAATGTGCTTATTTAATTTTTTTTATGAGACTAACAAAATACTAACCTCTCCTCTACGGATTATTTGTTCACATAATGTCATGCCTAGTGTGACACTTGTTGATCCCATATAACCAAGGAAGATGATATGTTATTTTTAGTTTTGATATTAAATTCTTTAAAATATTCAAAATTCACATTTTTTTACATATTTATATATTTAGCCACTTACAGGTGATCAATATTATTTTATTTAAAATCTGACAAAGATCAACATCGATCCTCCTAGACCAATGGTGATTTTCCTAAACCAATGTTGATTCATTGAATTGACCACAGTCCCTATGTGGAAAGCACCACATGATATAAATGTGATTAACAAGGGTTTACTTGATTTTTTATAATTTTAATTATGTGTTTAAGAGTCTGTCTGACCTTTTACTTAAAGGATCTAGTGAGAATTGTTGATTTTAAGCTTATTTTACTAACAATATTTTTGTGCAAAGCATAGTTTAATTTTCTATGCTTTTATTTTAAGAAATATCATCGATCTTATCGATCGACATCAATCCTTATATGGATTGATGTTGATATCTTTAGATCGACATCAATCCATCTCTGAGATAAAAATTAGAAAACCTAAGAGTTGAATCTTAAATATTATTTTCTCACTTGATTTGGGGCTTCCAAATAGACAAACCCTCTAACAAATTTTAGGTCTTAAAGGTGGAAAAAAAAGTTTGAACATGGTTAAATCTTACACACATTTTGTTTGGTGCCTAAAATGAACATAGTGCTTTCATTTCTTAGTTGTTTTTGAAGTTTTTACAATGTTTTCAAACAAAAAATGCCAAGGGGCTCCAATTTCATAGCATACTTCATTTTGGTGAAATAAAATAAATTCTCACACTTAGTTACATACTCATAAGAGTTGTTTGCTTTCTGCTATCTTATTGAAAGTTGTTTATTTTAGAAAAATGATTGATGTGTGTATGTTATCCCCACATCCTCTTTAAGGAACTCAGGTGACCAAAAGTGCTCATTCTTTGCCTTGGTTTATTTTAGTCCAAAAGCATAAAAATAACATCACTAAGGCCCTCTCTAAATCCATATGAGTTGGGTGATCCAAATACAACCCTAAAGTATTTTCACTTGTCTTTTATTTTCATGCATTTTGGCTTGTGAGTGGGATTTCATCACCTCCTAATGGGTTATTTAGGTATGTGTTGACCTATAAATTCATCTCCTCACATCTTTTTAACCCTAATTTATGGTGGGTTATATAAATTGAGAGTTATCTACTAGGATGCTTTTTTGAGTGCTTAAAAAAGATCTATTAGTAGTACTCTAACTCAGACCATAGGGGCAACTTGGACATCACACTATATTGAGTAATTTACAGGTGTAGTGGTTGTGAAAAATATTATAAATTTTCCAAAAAATATAATTAACATAGATCTAATTAATGTGATTGTATTTCTAGTTTTAGCCACACTTAGGACCATCTAGAAACTAGTAAAAATTGATAGTTTAGAACAACCCCACTTTTCATGGGCGTACTGTTGATGCAAGGTAAGTAGGAAAAAGTTCCATGTCATAATAAAACTTATTAAGAGAATATGTGGCTTAAAAACCCTAATTTTCATGTTATTTTACTTTCTTGATTAATAATTGAAATCCTCTCTAGGGTGAGTATATTGAAAAAATTTGGCAATATTATGCAACCTTGTCATTTCTAGGATTTAGAAAATTACACGTAGGTGTTTATGTAAATTTATTCTTTATTTCATGGTTTTGAGTCTAAAATTATTTTTTTGTCCTCCCACATCAAAATGAGTCTAGTTTATACATCACTCCTTTGTTTGAGGAGGTGTTACATTATCTATTTGACACCATACCTTTTACTTAATCTTTGGACAAACTTTTTTGTGTGTGTCACTTGGTAGACAAGAGTAACATTGTTCTACCCAACTCATCATAAGTTTTTTAACTTTAATTCTTAAAATCAACCATTGATCACATCTATTAGATCATGATAACATCATTACACTACTCAAATCATTTAAAAGACTATTGCCTTGAGTCCCAATTCTAATTTTGAAACTAAAGCCATGTGTGCCTTTTTGATCTCTACCTACTACCATTATACTATTCATTTTTGTTTAGCTTGTTATCTCTTTAAAGAAGCCTAGTTTTCTAAATTTATTGTTTGATTAGCCTGACAAGTTCAAATCCAAACATTGATTGATTTCTACCTATGCCTTGTGTAATTTTGGCCTAGATATTGATCTTTTTCTTTTGGTTTATGTAACATAGGTTAATTATTTATTCAATTTAAAAAATATTATTTTTTATTAGATTTGAAAGAAATAGCCTATCTTCCATGTGCCTAGAGTTTCATGCCTTATACCAATTGACCAAGTTCATGTTTAAATCCCAGTGCCTAGTTTATGCCAAAAGTGTTTTTGGTTTGTAATATTACCTTGTTTTATTTAAAGTCTAGATTTTTCACCTTTTCCAAAAGACCTAACTCATGTCTATTTTGATCCTATCTTTTGTGACTTCTCCAAAATACCTAACAAGTTTTATTTTCTTTAGATTATATTTGTTTGAAACACTTTGTACCTAGAGTTTGGCATTTTGGTTTTATTTATCCACTTAACCTTTTTGTGTGAGACATTTGATGTTAGACTATTTTGTACCAAGTTTTAGCATATAAAATTGGAGATACAACTCCATCATTTAACAATGTTAGACCAAGTTCAAACCATTTATAGTTTTAGACATTGTTTTTAAGAGTTTATAGAAATCTAAACATTTTTACAAACATTCATCATTGATTTGGATATGTCTCACTATACTCATAGTGGAGCCATGTATAATTTAGTCTATTATAGTGTGGTCACACAAGAATACTTTATTCAATACCCATATGGAATGATGTATTTTATGAGATGAATCCTTATCCTCCTTACAATATTAAATCTAGAGAATAAATACAAGACCCTCAAGTATAGTATTTGGTGATACCTTCTTTGGGATGATTAACGTATCAAGTTTTACCTTTAAATTCTAATGGTACCTGAGCCCCTACCTATACCATTAACCTTACTTCAGCTTGTGAGAGCAATCAATCACCATAATTCCCTACCATTACTATTTCAAGATCTCATCCTTTGGATCATGGTACCAACCAAGTTCCATAATAACCTACCATTACCATTATAAGACCTCATCCTTTAACTTGTGATAGAAACAAAGATTTAAAATGCCCTACCATTACCATTCCATGCCCTTCCAAGTATGGTATCTTGTTATCCCAATTAGGTTATGCAATTATGACTAAAAAAGTCACAATTACCATCCTAGACTGGTAACTAGTCTTTGTTTAGCCCATCATAGATGATCCTATTTAAAAGGAGATAATTATCCCACCACCAAACATTCTTCATTCATTTCCAACCATCCCCCACTTTATAAAACTAATTCAAAAATTCAAACCATAATAAATCCAATTAGTACCTCTCCATAAAAGACAATCATTTGAAGACCAAGATGTGTTCAAAACTAGTATTTTACAACTACTTGTAAACCAAGGCCAAGAGAACCAACCAATCCATGATGTTTCTATTGAAAAACCTATTTTTGATAAGTCAACCTATGATGAATTACCTTTTTATCCTTTACCCATTATCAAGGAGTCTCTCTCTAACAAGCCAATCTTTGCTAAGTAACTTCTTAATGATTATAATAGTCTTTAGTAAAATCTTATCTTGACCATTGTCCTATTTTTAAAGAGCCTCCCTTTGATAAGATAGTCTTTATGGAGTTGTCTCCTTACCTTTTTCACATCATTGAGGAGTCTCACTTTGACAAGACAATCTCTATGAAATCCTTCTTAACTGAGCCTATTTTAAAAGAGCCCATTATGCCATCACAGGTCGTTACTTATCCAATACCAACCATTCAACAAGACATGATTATAGAAGCATCCAAAATTGAAGAAGAATCATAATTAAATTTAGGTTTTATTCTTAAAATGACATCAAATTTATCATCAAAAGTGGAATCAACATCAATTTCAACATTGAATTCAGAATCCCTCGAGTCAGATTTATTAAAATAATAATACATTTGTGGTTATTATAACACTGGTTACCCATTCCTTATAGATCAATTTGAATACATTTGTGATCCTTCTACAATTTTTTAATATGGTTACTTCATCATTAACACAATTTATCCTAGTATCTTTTATGAGGATTGTGTTGCCTCTTACCTTTCCATTACCATTCCACATACCATTACCACCACCGAACATAACCATTATATTGACATTCCACCTCCCATAAGTGTTGATTAGGACCAATATAATCACATCTTATTAAATTGCATCCATGTCAACATATTAGTTAAATAATGTGATGGGGACCAAGACCATATTCATGTAGAAGAGGAACAATATCCTAGTGAAACTTTTTTAGAGGTGCTTGGGGACAATCAAAGTCTAAACTAAGCATCTTCTAGTGAAACCATGTTTGAGGTGCTATAAGAAAATCAGATTAAAAATTTAATGTTCCTTAGTGAAACCTTCTCAGAGGTGATATGGGACAATGAAGACAAATACATTAGTGAAAACCTCTTCAAGGTGTCAATATGTGAGCACAACAGTTCTTCACTGCTTGATGAATACATTATCAAAGATGAAAAACAACTTCCAATATACAACATAATCAGATGGTAGCTACTCTTAAGACCAAACACCATAAAGATATGATGGTCCTATCAAGAGTATATTCAAAAGTCTTCAAGCCCATCATAACTGAAATTATGTCAAATCTAGAATCAATAACATTATGTGTGCCTAAAAATCCCAATTTTCATTTATTTCCCAATAGTTATACACTGCATTATCATACACCTGTACATTTACAAATTAGACATTTTATCCATTGTTTATCCTTATTTACCATTCTTGGATGCACTTTCCTTTACAAAAATTATAAAAACACCTTGTTTAGATGTTTGAAGGAAACAGATTCAAAGACCAATGAAGATCACAAAACCATTATTGGAGTCCAAATTTGTATCATATTCTTGATAGAGCATCTATTAAAAATGGATGTGTGATATAAATTTACAAGATTGACTATTCTGGTTGTATCATATGTCAATCAGGATGTGCATCTCCACATCAATAGTAACAATGGAACCATACCTTGCCAGAATCATTTACCTGGCTATAAACATTTACCCTATCATTTTCCTTTGCCATTCCTCTTGTCATTGTTTCATACCTTTCCATTTACCTCACCTTATCACTTGGGGGCCACCTATTACCACTATAGCCAATTTTCATATCATCATCTTCTTTAAATAATGTCATATCTTATACTATTCCACTATACCTTCACTACTGACCAAAGCCTATTTTTTTCTACCCTACCCAACCCTTTTTTATCTTGGTTCCTTTAGTTCTTTACACACCTTCTATGAAGGGATTTTGATCTAGTTTCAATAGTTATAAAATTTTGTGTTTAAATGATAGTCTATGAAATTAGTATGATAGTGGATCTAGTAAGTTGTCTTTCATTTACACTTGACTAGTGCCCCTAATTATAACTACCTATGGGCAAATCAATGTCCCACCTTTTTTTACTAATTATAACCACCTATGGGAAAATTATTATCACTAACCTATGTATTTGTTTCCTAATTATAACTACCTATGGGAAAATTAGGAGTAACACCTTTTATCATGTATTTTTACATCACCTTGCCATTACTATTATCATTTGCCTTGTCATTTTCTATATTTTTGAACTTGTTATGACCTAGTCAGTTATCCCCACCTATTGTGTTGGTGGAACTACTGTGACTTGAGGTCATCATGGGACTATGTAGGACTTTATCAATTCACATGGAACTCAGTCCCCTTTTTCCATAAGCTCTCACCATTTTATGAGAAACCTAAGCCAATGCTCTCACTATTTTCCAAGTGTTATCTTTTCAATATCTAATGAGTTAAAATACCTCAAAATTCCAAAAACATTCAAAATTTTCAAAATCCAAAAACACTTATCATGTTTAAACCTAGTCAGTCATATTCAATCCACCCTACTGAGGAAAGAACATTGTTAGTTCTAATC
This sequence comes from Torreya grandis, assembly GCA_037957365.1. NCBI lineage: Eukaryota > Viridiplantae > Streptophyta > Pinopsida > Cupressales > Taxaceae > Torreya > Torreya grandis. Next base: position 447,067 of record JARHVA010008147.1, on the reverse strand, counting down.
CATTCCACTGCCATTAGGGGTGTGACCTTCCCTTTGCATGTATATTTTATTTGGGACACCACCCACTTATCATTCCATTGAGCCTTCATGCATATATATTGACTTGGTTAATTACATGATACTTTTTTTTGCTTTTACATTCAAGTTTTCTATAAGTTTGCTTGCTTAGTTATTTGTTTGCCTATTTGTTTGCTTTTTTTTGTGCCTTGACTAAGTCTATATGCATTCATTTGGCAATTCCTTATGCATTATTATTGAATCTATCCATATTAATACGTCAACATTGTCATAATGGTTTTTATCATTGGTGTATTTTTATCAATTGTTTATTAGATCGGGAGTCAGTCCTTATGCATATTTGGGCTAAGTTATCATGGTGTTTTATATTATGATGCATATAATCACGTGATACAATGAAAATTGGCTTCCTAAATCTTACAAGTAATGGATCCATAGAAGTTTTTCTTTAGTAAACTTGGAAAATCCTCCCACCCATCTTAATCAAATCAACCAATTGACCATTCTTATAGTATAAATGCTAATAAAGATGAGCATCTCCGCATTAGTAGGTATAACTAAATCATTTATAATTATTAATTTTTATTCTTCTAATCATATCTTTCATCACTTTACACATCTTTATGTGCCTAGTTGTTTATGGATTCTTCAGTCATTAGACCATTACATCTCTATTTATGCCCACTCATCTTTAATATGTGCAACATGTTATATCTTTGAGTTATGATTACCAATATACCCTATTGGGGCACAATCAAACATCTTTATTCAATCCAATTCATCTTAATGATTATAACCACCTATGGGAAAATCATTATTTTGACTCATCTATCCTAATTGGGGCATATGCTTATGCCACTGATTATAACCACCTTTGTGAAAATCAATGTCTCAACCTTTGTTATTTATTATAACCACCTTTGGGTAAATTATTACTTTTTAAATCAATGATTGAAATCATTATCTTGATTGGATTGATCTTACACATGGGTTAATTTCTTTATTCTTTCTTATTTTGAAGGACCATCCACCAATCATATTTATAGGCCACTCCCTCGAGGGGGCATTACTATAGGCTTCCTAAACATTATTTGAATCTTATTATTCAATCATTATCCTCTCTCATTCTTAATGGCCCATTTAATTATTTGAGAAGACGTTATTGTGCCTATAACTTGCAATGCCTTCCCAAACATGGGCAAACTATAGATACCCAATTTTAGCCACAACTAGCTTCTAACCAAACTTCATACTGATTCCTACCAAACATTGCAAATTAAGCATAAGAATCATTGAACATCCCAAATTTGTCCTTTCATCATTCATCAATGATTATAATCATTTTGAGGCATCCATATTTGGGTTATCATCTCGTATGCAATAATTACCTCTCACAGATTCAGCCCTAATCACCTTAGGACATCACAACTATCAATTTGGTTTATTGACCTATTAAGTGGGGCACTAACACACTTAATTAATCTTGAAATATTTAAAAGGCTAATCATAATCATTTAATAAATTAAAAAGATTAAATATCTAGTTGAATTATCCATTTAAAATTAATGAATATCTAAAAAATGAAATTCCAAAAATCAAAATATCCTAGCCTTTCATCATTATCTTTATGAGTTGTCAAAATATCTCAAAATGTCTAAATTGAGAACTATGACTAGTAATTAAAATTAATAATTGCATGACAAATTTTAACTTAACTGGAGTTAGTCTTAATGCAACCTTTTAATTTAAGAACTATGATTAGTAACTAAATGTCATAATTGCATGAAATTTTTTAACTTAACTAGAGTTAGTCTCAACTCAACCTTAACTCACCTTGGGTGATATTTAATTATTAAATATATAAATATAAGGTCGTACCTCTTCATTTAAAAACATTTATATTATAGAGTTTTTATGTAATATTTTTTCCATAACCCTCATACAAGTAATGTTACCATACTCGAATCTTAAGCCAAACAAAAACAACCAAGCCAAAGTGCCAAGGAGAGAAGGATCCAAAAACCCTCCATTTTGAAAGACTTCTTGATGTACAAGCTGAGCAGGCCATTCAATAGATCCATTTAGAGCTCCCAAGGAAGGTAAAAGAGTTATGTCTATTATGTTTTTATTTTTCTTTCATTTATTTTTTATTACCTAATCTCTCCATAGTGTCTAGGCTAGATGTGTTATGATTCAATATGCTTATTTAATTTGTTTTATGAGACTAACACAATACTAACCTCCCCTATAAGGATTCCTTGTTGATAGTTGTGTGTACACAAGTGAGTGAAGAATTTTCATTATTCACACATTATCACTTGACCCATTCTCAATCATGGAATTGTGAAATAATTTTGTCAATATAGGATCATATGAAGATTGCATGAAAATATGAATTATCATCAAATAAATTATTGTCATCAAATGTGATAATAGGCCATTGTGGTGTAGTATCAAAGAGTGTACCAATAATAACATCAATTGGATGATCATTTGTCATAGGTTGGGGATGAATGTTATATAATGATGTACCTCTAAATTATCTTTAGGTTATGTTGTCTCAATTTTATTAAATGGATAATTAAATATCTTTAACTTTTTATTTTCATTGTGTTGTGTTTGGGCTTCCTCTTTAAGGGTATCAAATTAAGTAATTTATCATCAATAAATTATTGTATATTATGCCTTAGTTTGAAGCATTTGTTTGTAGATTGTCCCATAATTTGATGATAGTCACAAAATGCATTGGCATTATAATTATTTTGTATAGGTATAATTTTATTGAGATATTTTGGAAGGGGGATTATGATAATATTACACTCAAGTAGTATCTTTAGTAGTACATGATGAGGCGTTGGTAATATTTAAATTTACCTCTTTGGTGGAGCTATTAGTTATTACTATTTTATATATTGTGACACTGCATTAAATATAATATTGGCCTCATTAATTTTATCATTTGGTTTTACCTTATAACTTGGTTTGATTTACAACTTAGTTATTGAAGTATTTTTAGGAGTAGATGTATACTTTAGTTTATTTAAAGATATGATCTTGACTTCTTTGTCCCTTTCTGTATGGCATAGTTCATTGAGTGATTTAAATTTGTTAAATATAATTTACTCTGAGAATTTATAGATTTTTTTCTTCAATATATCTTGTAATCCATTATTGACCATAACATTGGTCATCTTCGCTATCATAGTTTTGTATCAAATCACCTAATCATTTATTTTTTAATGGACCCTTTCTTAAGCTCAATAATTTATATGTAGGATAACTTCTCATCCGTATTGATGGAAAAGTATGTTAGGAATTGGTTAACCAATGGCTTGAATTCTCTTATGGATTGGTAACATAATTTATAATCCTTTAGGCTTCTTGTAAAAATATTATTCACATTTTTATCATTGTATACATAGTCTAAACATGTTGCATGGAGTGATCTTAGGTGTTTTTTGAGATAAAATTTACCTTCATACAATATAATCTTTGGATTTATAAATCTTGATGGTAAAGGGTATGATACTATTTCATAGGATAATGGGTTTTTGATAAAAGCATGCAAATCAATGTGATGACTAGATCTCAAGGAATCTTTCTCTAACTACAATAACTTGACAATCATATTTTTAATAGTATACTCAAGGGAACATGATTTAGGAAAGGTCAGTGATGGAAAATGTGTAGTCATAATGGTAGGGGAAAGGTTTCCTGTATAGGAATGGGTATGTAATTTGTTGTAACCATCATTTTACCATTAAACTTTAGGTGGATGTCACATAGGTCACTAGAGGTGTAGAAGTATGGATAATATCAATAGTAGAGGTTTTCATACCTAATGTGTAACTACTATCTTGAAATGATTGGTTGATAATGCTAAAGGGATCTTGTTGTTGTGTCTGAGATGTAGAAAGCTTAGCTTGGTGAGGTTTGTATGTTAGGATCAATTATAAAATTATACCCACATATTTAGGATATTGACATAATCCTCGACAAAAATTGATGCAAGTAATATGCTTAAAATAGTAGAAATAAAATTTAATAATCCTTGGTTTTAATTTTTACAACATGGACATTAGTGTAACTGCACTAATCTAAAAGAAGGGGAGTACAAATTGTTGTATAATCATAAAAAATTATAAAATGTTGGTAGTATTTAATAAAAGTAGGTTGTCATTTAGTTCTTCTCATTTCACCAAAGGTAATTAGTGCTTATCTTCATTAAACTTGCAAAAACAAATGACACATCAAAAACTATCTTGAGGCTAATTCTACCTCTATAATTTCATTTTTGCAGGGGTATAGTTAAATTCTTGACCTAGTAATTTTTAAAGGAGCCCATGAAAGATACTTAAGAAAGTACCTTACCCAAAACACCTTCACCGATTTTCCTTTTTAGTAATGGTTCATATTACTTTAGTATAGAGATAAATTCTGGAACATAAAATAACAATGGGGAAATTTTTAATGATTCAAATTTTGTACATGAAAATATTATGGCATAAATGTCCTTTCATTTATTATTCATGAGATAACCTTTTTTTAGCATGGAAACTATTACTAGGATAAAAATCTCCAAACATGCCCCCATAACTATCATTTCATGACTTCAAGAACCCTATTCAGACATTCATTTTCTCCAAATATGGAACCATCTTAATATGATATCCTATAATACTTCAATTTATAAGTATCCATTCAAATATAATGTAAAAACTTAGTATCTAAAAGGTATGTTAGGATGTTTAACAATAATCACATATGATGCAAAACTCACCATAACTTGATGGTATCATAAAAAAACCAAAAATAAGTAACCAACATATTTAAAATTGTCAATAAAGATTATGGAAAAAGAAGGTCCTCATGCAAGTTATTATTATCACATGAGTGAATAATAATTTAGTATAACACATAATATGCCCATCATAGAAATCATGCCCATGATATGTACTGATGTAACTGAAAACATATTTAGCACAATGAATCCTATAATTTCAAACACTTATTTGGGATTAATGTGGGTTATTTGAGACCAACATCTAATACAATATGAACATAATCAGATTTAAGGTTCCTAGATATAAAAACAACTCTTACAAATAGAAGGTTATTTCTAAAAGGTTATAATATTCAATTATCCTTTAAACCAACATGAGGTAATAACTACCCTTAATGTCTCATGGAATAATAATGACTCACAATGATTATTCATATGTGGGGAACCATGAACTCCATTGAACTTGTCCAAACAATTTGACTGTATTCACCCTAATTGGCCCTCAAAGCTTGAGTCATTATCATATACATTCCTAAGTACATCATACCCTATGAATATTATGATGAATTTCCCATAAATTTTTTTAATAGATATAAGTGAGTGCACTTAATTCTAAGAGTGAATTATTATGACTTTGCCTACCATTGACATACCCATACAAGTCAATGGTAGACAAGTGATGTTTAATTGAATTTATTAATTTCTAAAGAGAACTATTTGACTCCCATCACCTCCAAGTCATGAAACATAAACCTATTATGTTTGACTCTTGAGCAGTTAAAAGTCATTTATAGAGTCACTCATAGTCCTATTCAAATAAAATGACCCATTTTAGTTTACTATTCAAAATAATTTGATTTCAATTCCCATATATCCCTAGGGTTGTAACCTAGGCTCTGATACCAAATGTCACTACCTCAAAAATTCAAGTCTTGAAATTCAAAGAAGCAAGGACATGTGAAGTATTTTCCCACCACTTACTTTATAGGCTAAAAATGGATTTCAACATTTAATTATGTCTTATTTAGTCACATTAATTAAATGTTCAAGGTAAATTAGATTAACATTAAAACTAAGGTAACTCATCATTTAATTTTATACTCACAAGATTTAATATTAGGTCTATAATTAAGAGTAGTTACTCCCTTTTGAAACTATTCAAGACATAAATCATTTAAATCATAAATATTAGGACTTAAATAATCTAAATCACTAGACCTTATGGTGGGTGCATTATTTGAAATTCCATTCAGATTTTGATCCTAAATTTCAAGTGTAAGGACCATGAGTGATACTATTATGGTAAACATATATCTATTATGACCTTGATCCTTAACTTACAAGTACAACTTAGATTATAATATAAATTAGATACCTTCAGATACAAAGGATTAGACTTGAATAACTATATAATCAACCAATTTGGTTTTACAAAATTTTCCTTTTGTATTTTAATTAAATTATGTAAAACCTTAAAAAAAAAAATAGTCCAAAATTATGTCCTATTAAGACTTAAAAAGTTCCTAATAGCGCATTAGATACAAGCCAATGATTTAAATTTGTATTCAACAACTAGTTCGTGAACACAAGAAGTGTCTCCAAAAAAATGGAGATACCATATAAATTAAAGTAATACTTTCTTCAACTTAAAATCATTCATATTATAGTTTTTATACCATAATTTGAAATGAATTTATTATGAGTATAAAACTTAACCTTATGAACTATGTCTAAGAACATATTCAAATTTCATTTCTTGATTATATGATCATGTAAATTCAACATAGAGTATTAATACTAATTTTAGAAATAAAGATAAACACTAGTGTCCACATTTATTTATTAATTATTTCTTTCATTGTAATGAAAAACAAATTTATAGGATTTTAAAACACCATTTAATATAGTATATTCATCATTTTGAAAGTAAGAAACATTATCTGAGTGTATCTCCCTTTCAAGATGCAAATTATAATGATTTCAAACTTTGGGCAAGAAACATTCATAGGAATAATAGAGCTAAAATTTTCACCCTAATATCCAATGCTTGATAAATTATATAATTAGAATATATGCAATGTTAGGGTAGGCCCTAATACTACATAACAATCACATAATGGCACCAAAAGATTCCAACGTATGATGAATTTATTGGCCTAACTTTCAGACCTAATTATTTGAATAATATGCTTAATACATGTAATCCAAGATAGTTTATTTCCCAAGAATACATGAGTATAAAATTTTTACCAAATTAATATTCCAAGAAATACATTAAAATCTATTGAAAAATAATCATCACAATATAATGAAGATGTGTGTGTGTGTGTGTGTGTGTGTGTGTGTGTGTGTGTGTGTGTGTGTGTGTGTGTGTGTGTGTGTGTGTGTGTGTGTGTGTGTGTGTGTGTGTATATATATATATATATATATATATATATATAACATCAAAATTATAAGCATGGATAGATTATTAAGGAGTTGAGTAAAGTATACCTAGACCTTACTTTATTCTACCCACCATAAAATCAATTAACAAGGTTACCATAAGGAAGTAATATTATCATAAAGCTACATGATAAACTATGAAATTTACAAGATGGAAAAAGTTACTAAGATTATCCCATGTTGGTTCCTTAATTTATTTTAAGTCTTAACTAGCTTCTAAGATTTTATTCTTATCAACTGTCATACCAAAACCTGAGTTTAATTTCTTGAGATTAATAACATAGGTCATGTCATAATTCTAGCTCAACCTTTCTATTCTAACCATAAAATAAGTAATCAATAAATTAATTGCACCATAGATACTTAGAAGTAAGTTTACCTTGTGAAAGTTTAGTCAGAATAGAATTGTCTAGATAATAAATAAGCTCAAATATAATATCCAAAGAATAAAAAATGGAATTATATAGAGGGACCATAATTAATGCTTTAGGTTGGGCATGATTATGATTATATCATTCTCTACACAAGAGTTTATAATCAGAACTACATTAATCCATTTGAAACACTAGTCAGCATACCAAAGCTCAAATTCTTAGCCAAGGGATGAAACCATTGTAAGAAAATTATAATGCCAATTCATTTGTGAACCAACACTTATATTCTAAGCATATTTTAAAAACAAGCAAAGTTGGCAAGGATGGGCTCATGTGCAAGGTTATATCTAATGAATGAAATAAGATAGACTTTACAAGATTCAATTTGGAATTCCATAACATCTATAAAATATGTAATACTATTTATGTAATTATTTCTCATATGACTACTAGGAAATAATATATAACATAATATTACCCATAAGATCCATAATAATAAATCAATATAAATCACACTCGATGATATTTAAACAAAGGATAAGTTTTAGATAAAGATCTCTAACAACTACCTTCAGGATAACACAATTCTAAATTATATTCCAAAATACAAACATAATAATTATAGGTTATATCCATTATTTCCCTCTATACTTAGTCTGGATTGAGAGAAAAAAAATACTATGCCCAGAAGATAAAAATATTGGAGTAAAAATGCAAGAGCAGTTCATCTTAATGGTGATTAAAATATGAAAACTCAAGCTATTTCCCATGTACAACCATAAATAAAATAATAAATTTAGTTTTATAATAATTCCAATTCATTTGTGAACCAACACTTATATTCCAATCATATTTTAAAAACAAGCAAAGCTAGCAAGGATGGGCTCATGTGCAAGGTTATATCTAGTGAATGAAATAAGATAGACTCTACAAGATTTAATTTGGAATTCCATACACATCTATACAATATTTAATACTATTTATGTAATTCTTGTCATATGACTATTAGGAAATAATATATAACATATTATTACCCTTAATCTCCATAATAATAAATCAATATAAATCACACTCAATGATATTTAAACTAAGGATAAATTTTAGATAAGGATCTCTAACAACTGCCTTCAAGATAACACAATTCTAAATTATATTACAAAATACAAATATAATAATTATAGGTTATATCCATTATTTCACTTTATACTTAGTTTGGATTGAGAGAAAAAAATACTATGCCCAAAAGATAAAAATATTGGTCTAAAAATGCAAGAGCAGTTCATCTTAAGGGTGATTAAAATATGAAAACTCAAGTTATTTCCCAAGAAGAACCATAAATAGAAAAATAATTTATTTTTATAATAATGACAATTCATTTGTGAACCAACACTTATATTCCAAGCATATTTTAAAAACAAGCAAAGCTGGGAAGGATGGGCTCATGTGCAAGGTTATATCTAGTGAATGAAATAAGATAGACTTTACAAGATTTAATTTGGAATTCCATACACATCTATACAATATGTAATACTATTTATGTAATTCTTGATCATATGACTATTAGGAAAGAATATATAACAAATTATTACCCTTAATTTCCATAATAATAAATCAAGATAAATCACACTCGATGATATTTAAACTAAGGATAAACTTTTTAAAAATATCTCTAACAACTGCCTTCAGGATAACACAATTCTAAATTATTTTATAAAATAAAAACATAATAATTATAGGTTATATCCATTATTTCCCTCTATACATAGTCTTTATTGAGAGAAAAAAATACTATGCCCAAAAGACAAATATTAGAGTAAAAACACAAGAGCAGTTCATCTTAAGGGTGATTAAAATATGAAAACTCAAGTTATTTCCCAATTAAAACCATAAATAGAACAATAAATTTAGTTTTATTATAATTCCAATTAATTTTTGAACCAACACTTATATTCCAAACATATTTTAAAAACAAGCAAAGCTGGCAAGGATGGGCTCATGTGCAAGGTTATATCTAGTGAATGAAATAAGATAGACTTTACAAGATTAAATTTGTAATTCCATACACATCTATACAATATGTAATACTATTTATGTAATTCTTACTCATATTACTATTATGAAATAATATATAACATATTATTACCCTTAATATCCATAATAATAAATCAAGATAAATCACACTCAATGATATTTAAACTAAGGATAAGTTTTAGACAAAGATCTCCAAAAAATGCCTTTAGGATAACACAATTCTAAATTATATTACAAAATATAAACATAATAATTATATGTTATATACATTATTTCCCTCTAAACTTAGTATCTATTGAAAGAAAAAAATAGTATGCCCAAAAGACAAAAATACTGGAGTAAAAATGCAAGAGCAGTTCATGTTAAGGGTGATTAAAATATGAAAACTTGAGTTATTTCCCAAGTACAACCATAAATAGAATAATAAATTTAGTTTTAAATTTAATATATATTTTATACAAACTATATTTACTCCATTGAATAGGGATTACAAATGTGATCATATAAGTCTTAATTTATGAATTAAAAGAGAAGCAATTACACCTTTTTCACAAGCATTCTAGGTATATGAGATCAGAATGGCCAGGTCATGAGCCTCTAAAGGTCCATTAGTACTTATGTAATTATATACATATAATACTTCTTATATTTTTATGCTGGATAATCCTCATTAGAATGGATTATGACAATGAATAAACCTAACACTTCTAAAAACTTTTGATAATTATATCATCCTGTTCTCAACAAAAAAAATCAAGTAAAGTTGAGTCAACATAATCTAGAAATGTATTTTATTCTAAAATTTAAAACACCTATCTAAGAGTAATAAATAATGAGGTTTAGATCTAAATAAGTTTCATGATATCCACATTAAATAATCTATAACATGATACCAATTATCTCATTAAAATTTGTGTTTCAAGTTGCATATAATTTAGTGGTACAACCTGAATAAACAAGGCAAGTGAGATATGAAAATATTATCAACTAATCAAGAACATCATTAATCCAAAAATAATTACAACTTTATCAGTCAATGTTTATATTTTTTAGCTACTTAATAAAGGCATAATAAAATCGAAGTAATGATTTTCTACTATTTATTCTATCATATCAAAAATAGAAAAATTTACAAATAAATCTTTTACTTACACTTATCATACCCTACAAATTATCATTTTCCTTTTATATTATTAGACTAATAAAGTAAAAATAATTAACATAGTCCCATAGAATGGATATATTCTCAAACCATAACCAATCAAATTGAATAAGGTGAATAAGTATACAACAACCTTATGGTAAAGTCAATACATTTAAAAGACTTGCCAAAATTCTCATTAGAAAATGTTTCGATTCATTTTAAATAAAATCAACTTAAGGAGATAAAAGATGATAGAATCTTAGTTTAAAATCATTATGAAAAAAGGAATAAACTACAGGTCTATTTATTTTATTTCATGATTCTTCATATAATGGAGTCAAACCCCTTCTTGTTACAAAGAATTAGTGTTCTATTTTTCAAATACCAAACACAACTCTCAACCAAAACAAAACACCTTAACATAGAAGGGAATAATATAAATAAAACCCTTTGGATTTTGTTGACAACATAAGAAAACCTAAAGGTTTAATACTATAATTTATAAATGGTTAGAGGTATAACCTTAATTATTTGCTTTAACCTATGAGGGCTCATTTAAATTTCAAGAGTTAGTATGTTCAAAACTAAATTCTAGTTATAATAGGAAAAGCTATTAAGATAATTTATACATTATTAGATAATAATAAACTATTATTAGTTATGCATAACATCCATGCGAAGAACAGAGGCAATGAAAAATTGAAACCCTTGACATTTATCCTTCAAGTTAATAAACTATTATCAGCTATGTATAACATCCACTTGAAGAATATAGGTGATAAAAAGGGGAACCCTTGACATGTATCCTTCAGTGTAATGTGTATACATATACATATGTATATATACTTACATACACATAAATACACATATATATAAAAGATGAAGGAAATACAATAAATTATTAGGGCTCATATGTCCTCAAGTAAAATAAATAATATTTATAGATCAATGACTTAGAGTTTAGAAGAAGGTACATGCATGATTTCCAATGGTTATTCCTTTATTCCTCTTGCTACCACCTCAACTACTCTATTTTGAGTCTTCTTTCTCATTTTGGCTTCCTTTATCCTACCATATCCCACATGTCAATAAACCATAAAGGATTGGATCCATTAATGAACATAATGATTATAGTTTCCCATTAATGTCTTCCTAAAATTGCTAGACACATAATAGCCTTTGTAGGCAGTGCCACAGGGATATGTCCTAATTTATTATCATTTATTCAACCTTCCTACTCTTTGGTCAAGCTTATGAATATCCCAACCAAGTTAAATGGTTGACTTGGGGTTTGATATTATTAGCCAAAAACAAAGATTTATTAAATCATTAAAATATTTTTAGAGTAATAATCACTAAATCAACTTACCTTCTAATATTACTAATTAATACATGGTATGATAAGTAGCCTATACTCTTATTAAAATATTAACATTTAATGGGTTATACGTTGACAAAAGTTTTAATAACTTATTTAAATGTGAAATGAAGTTATAAACATAACATGATCACACCTTAAGATTATATGTCCTAAAAATAAATGATCATGCACAAACAAGTGTGATAAGATAAATATTCAAGTTGTTGATTTGATCAACTGTAAGCTAATTATATCCTTTTCCTATAAATTTGAGGTGAGAAACAATCAAAATAAATACATGCAAGTTATTCCTATTACAACAAGGCTTATTATTCTTACCAAGTCAAGGTCTAGTGATGTAATAAATTGAAAATAACTAATCAATGACATAAAAAATGTCTACAACCACTTGATTCATCTCATTATAGGAATGGTTTAAGTCTTGAAATTCTAGGGGATATTATATAGTCTTATATATATATATATATATATATATATATATATATATATATATATATATATATATATATATATATATATATCCACACAAGGTGAATAGGATCACTTTGTGATCCTATTCACTTATATTAATAATATCCCATGCCAAATAATGGTTACTTTCTAAAATTCAAAACATTTTTTTGGGTCTTACGGCACATTTCACATGGTTAGCTAGAGGAAATTAACAAAATGTTTTCCTATAAATACACGTCTAAGTTTATTAATGTTAACCACTTGGTATTCAATTATCTCAATCCTTCACACTATTTCACATTAAGAAAAGATTCCCTATTTAATCCAAATTCATGATCATCCATAAGGAACAACCATAATCCAAATCAATATACTTCTAAATTAGTTCAAGAGTTATCATTATCAAACATCAAAGTACTTTTATAATTTCTTACACATAGTCAATGAGTAAAATTACAAAATCACTATAGATGGGAGAACTATGTGGGCTTGATTTCTTGGACTATATGAGACATAGGCAGTGGTCAATGATCGAGGAGGTGATTAAGTTTAGCTCAACTAATTACCTCCCATATTGTTTTAGGTTTTCAAGATATCAAAGTCCATTTATGGTTTTAAATGAAAAAGAATAAAAAAATGAATTACACATTACATAAATAATATTTAAATATCTCATATTACTCAACAATCAGAGGAACAATAGATGTAGTGATCTTTTTTATGCACAATCAACCAAGACAAGTATACAATCAAGTGACTCAAGTGCACTACACTATTTTCCACTTAAAATAGTTATGTACAAGAATATATTTTTCTTATACCTTTTATTTTTAATTTATATAATTAGAATTTCTTTATCTTTTCCTTTAAGCCAAGTATCACAGTCAATTGGGACAAATCTATAGTTAACAAAATCAAATCCACTACATTACAATCCACTTACATCATACCTATCTAGATTATGATCCTACACAGTCACCTCTTCTTATATTTTCCACTTTAGATATTTATAATAGTGAACATAAAATGTGTGCAAGCTAAGTATATCACTTCTTAGAGTTTTCCAAAAATACTAGTCTTACTTATTTAGAAATTTATAAAAATTAGATTATTTTATTATTGTACATATTTAACATTATATAGTTTTTCACCTATATAATCACATAAAATTTTATGTTTTTTTATCAAAAAGATGGTCAAACATATCAGGTAACCCAAAAAAAATTTAAGTCTTTGATTTTCATATTTTGTTTTTAAATTTTTTCTCTTTGTTTTCATAGAAATTATGTTTTGTAATTTTAAAACTCACAAGATTTTTTTAATGGTAAAATTAATATTCAATTTTACTTGAGCCATGGTATGATGGGTATCACCAATATACTCAATCCATTAGACAATACTATTCGTGGGTTTTAGCTTCCACATACCTCATGGTATATTAGAAGCACCTAGGTTTTATTTTTTAGCCATAAGAAGCCTTTGACCGATTTTTATTATGGTGCACTAGTAAGTGGTTAGTCCTCAGAAATTACTTTCAACTTATTCTAGAGATGACATGATACAGTTAAATAGTGATGGAATTCTCTATAGTTGGTGACTTTGTGGTTATGTTGACTATTTATGGCTGGGATTAGTATATCTGAGGACCTACAAAGTAAACACATCATATCTAGTTACACCAATTTCATTTTTTTTAATATGTTTGCATAACACTTAATAAATTTACATTATCTATTAATCTAAGATATAGTTATACATAAAATCCAACTCTTATTGAGCATATTCAAATTCCTTTTATTTTTTATAAACTAGAAAACATAGATAATCTTGATCAATATAATGATGTAACTCTCTAAAATTATGTCCACATTAAATATGATGTTAGCGATTAAAATTATAATAAAGATAATGAAACTATGAATTATGATCAACCTAATATTTAAATATCTAATAAAATTGATCCTGGTGACCTTAATGGATTAGATCATGAATAAATCAAATAATTGTTTAATTTTCATCAAGGGCTTTGATAATGTACCCAATAAGTGGATAAATTTGTCCAATTAATCCTAACATCCAATTTTTCATGTCAATTAAATATTGAATCACCTTAATAAAAAAATAAGAGGTGCATTTTAAAGTTTTCAATCTTCCCATTTTAGGCATTCAGGTTTCAACTATTGTTTATATTCATGTAGGAACACTTATAGTAACATGTGTTAATATTTATAAGTATGGGGACATGCTTATTTATAAAATGGAATCATATACACCTCCCATATTAATATAAAATTTTCACTACCAATATCACCTAATGAACACTCTCTTGAGAAACCTATCATAGCCTTACATGTTAAACTATTAAATTTGGAACAAGGTGTCTCTACAAATACTCAATCAATGGAATCTTATACTCTACTTCATAATAATTTTCACTTGAAATAATATCTTACCCATAACCAATATGATTCTTACTACTAAGATACCTCTTTATGAGAGTTTAGGTGATCCTCAACAACATCTTTGTTCATTCCATGTAGCATGTTTGGACTATGCTTATAATGATAAATTGCTAACCAATCTATTTTTAAGAAGCCTAAAAGAATATGATATCAGATGATTTTATGATCTCCATCTTTAATCAATTTTGACATTAAACCCATTATCAAATCAATTTTTAGTACAATTTTTAATCAACACTAGTTAAAGGTTGGAAGAAGAGGATTTTCTAGGTTTTGGATCTCTACATTGATGAGCCTCTATCTATTTATGCCACACTATTGATCCCCATAGATATGGGCAAGATTTAATTTTATTTTGCATTTATTTCTAATTTTTATTGATGATTCACCCATTGGGTGGTGGGGGTAACCTATTTTAAATATCCACCACCACTATATCTACATTTGTGGATGCAAGGAAATTTGGAGTGAGAAAAAGTAACCATGGATTTGAAGTAAGCAAGGAAATTTGTCCTAAATTTTTTTCACAAAGTAATGATGTCAATCTTAATTCTGCATTACATGATTTTGTTCTAGACATGCCTAAATTTGATAAATATTGTATTTTATTTGAGGATTAAAATTTTATTGCATATTTTGTGGATAGAGACCCCCCCGAGAACCTCTTAAAATAATGGGTTCATAACCATTGGTAAGGCCATGTTGTGAAACTAAGAGTCTAAAATCTTACCAAGGGATTCTTTATATTTCTATTTTCCAACCCTAAAAATTGTAAATACATTTTTAATCATGGATCTTGGTTTATTCATAACAAATTTATGTTTTTTTATGATTAGACCAATGATTTTCAAGTTTCAAAACAAGCAAAACTAAAAATCTGTATTTGGGTCAAATTTCCTAGCTTGTTGATTAGCCTATGGGGTTTTATTGATTAGCTCATAAAACCCATAAGAAACTTCATATTCCATGAGAAAAACACATTCCTTGTACCTATCCCCCAGAAATGGGTTTGTATGGAAGTGGATTTATCGATGGACCTGAAAGATTCCATTGATATTCAAATTGGGAAAATATATTTACTTAGTGGGTGATGTATATCAACTTACTATTAGCCAATTTTCACAGTCAAGTTTTGCATATTTCATTTTGTCTAAGTTCAACATTCTTAATATATTTATCCCCATAGTAAAGTGTCAAGTGTTATTTCCTTTGGAAGCCTTTATTCGGTCTTTTTACACAAGTGTTATTTCTTTTATCAAGGTTTTGCTTTGGGTTTTTGTTCGAGTCTTAAAGGAATTGTTTCAAAAAAAAATTCCAAAAAAAAAAGTCCAAGGGAATTGGATCTAATAAAATGTCTGAGGGAATTGGATTTTTAAACTTTTTCAAAGGAATTGTTTTTGAATTTTTGTCTGAAACAATCTTTTCGAACGGTCTTTTTCTCATGGAAGTGTCCTTTGCAATATTTATGAAGGGACATTTTAAATTTTGTTGAAGGGTCTTTTATCTTTCGAAGGGACATTTTCAAAAAGTCTAAAGGATCATTTCTCAAGCAAATGGATGATTATTTATCTTGTGAAGGGACATTTTTGATATTTATGAAGGGTTTTTTCTCGAGAATTAATCCTTTACAATTTTTTTTGAAGGAATTATTTTGAACATTTTGTACAAAAAAATATTTCTGAAAGAATTGGCTCTTACATTTTTTTGAAGGAATTGGTGCTATCTAAAAAGGTCCAAAAGGTCCTTTGCAAAAATTTGGAAGGGACACATGCAAAAATTTTGAAGGGTATTTTTTCAGGAAAGTGTCCAGTTCAAGATTTTTGAAGGGACATTTCAAGATTTCCAAAGAACATGTTCAAGATTTTTGAAGGGTGAAAGAAAAGGGTCCATGGGAAAATAATCTAGGAAAAAACCTCAAAGGAATGGTACCAATATAATGATGGTTATATGGATGTCAACTTCAAAGTGACGATTTAGACATTGGCATTTAAATAGTGGGTCCCAAGTAGATCAATGGTCCTCACTCAAATGCTCAAGGATCTAAGGGCTCACATTCTTCATCCACTAAATAGGATTAGAGGGTTCATCTCACCATTAATCAGATCAAGATCTGAGTCATTTTTTGATGGATAATCAAAGGAATAAAAGGCTAAGGATCTTTACAGGGTTTCTACATTTAACTTGGTGAAGCTAGAAAGAGTGATCAAGGGATGTTTATAGGCACACACACATGGAGATATCATTCTAACAAATGCCATAAAGTCATACATGTAGACTCTAATTTATGCCTTTCCAAGGCCAATATAATGAAAGTAACTCTTCCTTGGTCCATTTTACACCTCAACAAGCTGATGAGAAGTTGTTAGCATCAAGACAAATTGATAACAAGTGAACTCATTTACTTAATCACATTGATGACATTACTCAACTTGAAAATATCTTGTTTTGCTAGTGTAACCATTGGGGAAGCATCTAGGAGAGATCAAGCTAGATGTGTAACCACTTGAGGTGACATGGATCAATCAAATAACCTAAATGAGCATCACTTTAAAAAATGGTTATAAGTGAAGATGGAGACTCCTAACATATTGATTCCTCTTTCTAGGACCAAAGGCCTCCTCCTCTCACTTCCTTTCTGCTATAAATACAACCCTTAAGATAGTGTAAAGACAACCACATAGTGTATGACAAAGACCTATTCGATTGATGTTAAATTCTACTTTTAAGCATTAGTACAAGTATTTTTCTTTCAAAGTTATAAATAATAGTCTGAGTGTGTAAGAGATGTATAGTGATATTAAGTGATGATTTTCCATCCTTCTATCCTTTATCCTTTATGCTTGATCAAATGTTATTAGTCTAATAGCTCATATAGAGTGTGTTCAACTATGTTAAATTATTATAAGTCTATAACTATTTTTGAAATATGCAAAGTTTGAATTTTAGTTCATTTGTCATGTGTCATTTTACACATCTACCTCTATATTGAAATACTTGTGTTATAACCCCTCAGAGCTTTAAAAATGGTCTGTACATTTTGTTGTGTTGTGCATTATAATATGATATTCACATGGAAGATAATCTCAACGCATCACCAATCCTAGAGTAGGTTTGCTTTTAAGAAATTTCTAACTCTTTTCCTTTAAATCAAGCTGGTTTAGAAAGAGGTTGCTTTTTAGAGATATATTTAGGGAGTTAGCCCTTTAAATCTAGAGCTTCATTTCCTCTATAGGCATATTCACATGCCTATAAATGTTCTAACATTTCCCAAATTTGGAAGAGGATTGAACACTCTCTTTTAGGGTGAAACATTTGGAGAGAATAGCTCTGGCACATTGGGTGGGACAATTGGTCCTAATTATTTACATGTCAAGGTGAATGCTGGTCTTGACAAGCTTAAAGTTGTATAAATATTCTTAATCTAGCATTAGGCAACTCCAAAAGGTGAGAATATCTAGTTGTAGATTAAGTTTCCCATGTTATACTTCATGGTCCTCACTAGGTCATCTAGGATTTTTAATCAAGCCCCTCTAGCTAAAGCCCTTCTTCAACAATAATGCCCTAATCCATTCCTAACACTTAGAGATCCTAGATAAGGAGGTTGTGGAGAAGTTGAGGAAGTTGAAGAGATAGGAGATGAAGAGGAAAGAAGAGAAATGGATATACAACCTTTCCTGATGTTCAACACCCAAAACCCAATTGACCTTCCTACATATAACCCTATTCCTTCTAATGCTACCAAGAATCTCCCTAATTTCAATGGAGAGGGTTATATTACCCCATATAATCATATAAATGACATTTCAAATTTTTTTAACTTCCATAATGTCACTCGAGCCAACATAGCCATTAGATTTCTTGATGTCTCTAAAAATCAAAGCACTTTACTGGTATAGGACTTTGGAATGTGGTTGCATCACAAGTTGGGATGGATTTGGAGAATTGTTGGTAGCTATATTTGAGAATAAGAGTAACCATAATTTTCTAATCCACTAGCTAAATGTGATAAAGAGAGGTCCCAACAAATCTATGGGAGAATTTAATGAAATATTCAAAGGACATGGCATAGGTTTTTGTCTATCATGAGACCTCCTCCTACATTTGTGTTTCCCACTTAGCTCAAGGCTATCGATACTGACATGGTAGAAATGGTGCAATTAATTTGAGGATCTACTCTATAGATGCATATGAGATAGTTGTTAAAGTTGAGAATAGCTTTATGCAAACTAAAAAGCTACCTCTAAGAGTTTCCATGCCTTTTTTATCTCATAGTTTGATTAAAGCTCCAAGCATAGCATAAGTTCCTAACACTACTGTCAAGCTGAGAACCTTTACTAAGATAATGGATAATGTTTTGGACAAAGATGAGGAGATCTGATCAATATAATCTCAGCTCAAGCAAGCACAATTTTAGGTAAGTGCTCCACCTAAACCTCAATACTATCCTCAGTAAGGCTATAAAACTCCACCCCAATATAAATACCAAGGAAGAGGACAAGGTCAACAAGGTTTCAATAGGTATCCCAATTCCTATAATCCTAATTCCACTCCTTCCATGAAGGTTGTTATTCCAGTGCATGCTAATATAGTCTAAGGGGAGGATCATTTAGACCAATGGGGATAACCTTAGGGTCAATTTATGTATGATGGTGGAGAATATGGCCAATATTTGATGGCATAAGAAGAATCTACTTCTTACATAACATCAAAAGAAGAAAATCTCATGTAAAGGGATATTCATGGATAAGGTAGCAGCCATAGTGTAGGTATGATGAACTTTCAATCGAAGGATGATTATGTGTTGAATCAAAGAACATCAATTTTAGCCAATAAAAGATCCAATAAGAGAGCTCTAGGAGATGTTTAAATAGTACATGTGACTCCAAGTTATGCCTCTCCAAGGACACCAAGTGTGAATCCTAGTGTAATACCTACTACGAATCATGCTCCTTAACAAAGTCAAAATGTGAGTAGGGTTGTCAAGACTATAATGCAACAAGTTTAGACTCCCTATCTACCTTCAAGAATGAAATAAAAGGTGAGTAAGTGCACTCTAAACATTATTGATTCTTTATAATACCAAGACAAACATATCTCTTTGGGAAGTCTTGCATATGCCTGGTCAAAAGGAGCTTTTACAAGAACAACTCATGAGAATCCATGTAGCCCCAAAACTTCAAAGCACAATAGTGTAGCCCTTACCAATACTCCAAATCATGTCTTATAACCCTTCACAAAATATAAAAATCATCCATCCTTATACCTCACACTCATTATGGGATACATGTTGGATCACAATTGTATTGTAGATACTGGAGCTAATACCACTATCATACTTAAGGTAGTGGCTGATAAGTTGGGATTAAAATATGAACCACATAGTAAAGGTGTGTTGTAGCTTGATGGGACTCCAACAAAGATAGTGGGTTTGGTTAGAGGTCTAAAATTCTTCTTACATGATTTCCCAAGTTTCCCCATTTTACAAGACGTTGTGGTGGTAGACCTTCCAACTCATTTTGCTATCTGGTTGTCAAGGGACTTCATGACTAAAATAGGAGGGTACCTTTTTGTCAATTGGTCTTTTCTAGCTTTTAAAACAAGATACAGAACCAAAGTGAATATAAGGACACAACCCTTAGTAAGGTTTCATATTGAGCCATACATGGAGACAAATTCAAGTTAGAATTGTCTAATTAGTAAGGAAGAAGAAGGTGTCATGGATGGTGAAGCATCCTCCCCCCTTGAAGGTATTTTTGATCTTTTCCTTGATAAGTATAGAACTGAAATGCATGTAAATGACATGTATACATTCATAGAATAAACTTATTTTGGAGTTTATTATATGCATGAAAAAGGTGTTTACATTCCTTCACTCACTAATAAAGATCATGAACTTGAAGGGATTTGGGAATTTATTTTTTATGGATCAAGAAGCCAAGTAGGTTTAGGAGTTGGCATTATGTTCATTTATCCATAAAAGAATAAATACTACTCCTCATATATATTACACTTCACTTACACTTTCAATGTGGTAGAATATGAAGGCCTAGTTCATGGCCTCCAATGGGCAAAGAAGAGAGGGATCAAGAATTTGAAGGTTTATGGGGATAGTGAATTGGTCGTCCATCAAGTGAGAAATCTAGCTACAGCCAAGAATCCCTTTCTTAAATCCTATAATCATAGGGTATGGGACCTACTTGAAGACTTTTATACTTTCAACATACAATCCATACCAAGGGAATCAAATAAACATGTTGATAGAATGGCTACCATAGGAGCACAATTTGATGTAGTTGTTGATGTAGGAAAGGAGAAAGTTAAGTCTCATATCAAGGTCATTATGGGGCCTTCTATTCCAGATAATTAAGTGTCATGGCAAGTATTTTAAATTTATGAACACATTACACACTTCCTAAAAAATGAGGTAGGATTCTCCTCGAGGAACCAAAAGAGACTACATGATCAATATGAAGAACAAGTTATTCAGTTGAAGACAAATAAGACACATAAGGGGCTGATCGCTTTGAAGAATATTTTCAATGAAGATGATCAAAATAATAAATAAAGAGTGAACATGTCAACAAAATAAGATAAATATGAGAGAGTCATGATTTACAAGGATAAGCTTCTAAAAATTAGTAAGATATGTTCCCTGTCTGAGAGGCATGCCTTTATTGAATTGTGCAAAGAGTTTCATGACATTTTTGCTTGGGAATAAAAATATTTTAAAGGGTTTGGTCCAAGTTTAGCCCATCACATCTTTGATTTAGAACCTAGAGCTAAACCAGTCAGGTAGAAATAAAGGCCTATCAACCCTAAGATAGAGGAACTCATGAAGAAAGAGCTCACCAAATTGATTAAATCTAGGATTATCTTTCCTATCAAACACTCAACTTGGGTGGCTAATATTATACCTATCCAAAATAAGAATGTAGAGATCATACCTTGTGTGTATTTTTGAGACCTTAATAGAGTGTTTCTCATGGATCATTATCCACTACCTTCCATGGAACAAATTCTACAAGTTATTTTAGGTTCCCAACGCTTCTCACTTCTTAATGGTTATTCATGTTACAATCAAATACTGGTGAATGACAAAGATCATTTAAAGATAGCCTTCACTAAAAAATGGGGGAACTTTTCATATAGGAAAATTCCATTTGGTTTATCTAATGCTATAGCTACATTTCAAAAGGAAATGGACATGGATTTTAAGGGTTTGATCAATGAGTTTTTGCTTGTGTACCTTGATGATATAACTATTTTTTCAAAGGATGCTACTGATCATATGGAACATCTAAGGTAGGTGTTTGAGAAATATAGGGAGTACAAAATATCCCTTAATCTAAAAAAGTACATCTTTGTTGTCCATGAAGTTAAATTATTGGGTCATATTATTTCAAAAGAAGGCTTGTCTATTGACCCCGAGAGGATTGAGGTTAATCTATGCTTGTCTTTGCCTCAAAACAAGAAAAGAATTCAAAGATTCTTGGGGAAAATAGACTTTGTAATAAGGTTTACTCTAGGATTTGCAGCTATAGTAAAGCCTATCATAGACATGCTCAAGAAGAACCAAGCTTTTGCTTGGACAAAGGAAGGTAAGAATAGTTTTGAAGCAATCAAGCAAGCAATTAAAAAATATCCTACTATCTTAAACCCAAAATTTTCTAAATATTTCATACTCTATACCTTTGCTAACCTTGATACAATCTTAGGTATGCTTATACAAAAGAATGATGAAGAGGTATAACAACCAATTGTATTCTTCAGCAAAGGATTGGAAGATTGTGAGGTCAGGTATACATTTGTTGAGAAACAAGCTCTAGATATGATAAGAGGATTGAATAAATTTAGATACATGGTTTTAAACAATAAGTTACATGTTATGGTTTCTCATCCTAGCACCAAGGAGTTTCTCTGAAGCAAAGACCTTAATGAAAAGAGATTTTGGTGGATTACCAAAGTAAAGGAGTATGATGTGGATATTAAGGTGAAAAACTTGGTAAGAGGAAAATGATTATGTGAGCATTTAGCTTCATATTTTCAAGAGCCAAAAGAGAAAGTTTTGATCAAAAAAGTTCACCCCAAACTAGCTAATCGCATACAAGTTCAAAGTTGGACACAAGACATCATTAGTTTCCTTTAATATGGTGGGTGCCCCAGTGGCTTGAACAAGTCTCAAAGGAGATATTTTAGATTGAAAACCATTCCTTACTATCTTATTGATGGTGTTATCTTTAGGAAAGACATAAATGGTGTGATTTTGAGGTGTGTCAATAGTGATCATTTTGATATGCTACTGAGAAGGTTTCATGATGGTGCAGATGGAGGTCATTTCTCTCTTAGAATGAAAAATGCAAAGATAATGAGGGAAATTTATTATTGGCCTAGTATTTTTAAGGACTACTACCATTGGGAAAATGTGTCCTCAATGTGCCTTCTTTATAGGCAAACAGAAACTAGCATCTCTTCCATTGAATCCTATCCAAGTGGACCAACCTTTCATGCAATGGGGCCGACTCCATTGGTGTGATCAACCCTCCATCAAGTTTTAGAAACAAATGGAGATTGAATACTATTGAATACTTCACAAAATGGGTAGAGGCTGTTGCATTGAAGGAGGCAAGTGAAAATGCTATCTTGGAGTTCTATGATAACATTATAACAAGGTTTGGAGTTCCCCATGCTATCATTTTTGATAATGCACTTACTTTCATAAGTGCTAAAACATTTGATTGGGAAAATAGGAATGGAGTTTATTTGAGTACCTCATCCAACTATTACCCTCAAGGTAATGGATTGGATAAATCTACTAACAATAATATCATCAAGATCATTACGATGACATTGAAGAATAATCAAAGAGCATGGTACAACAAGCTGAAGACAACCTTATATGGAGACATGAGTACTCCTAAAAGATCAATTGGTAACTCTTGCTTTGTGCTTATTTATGAGAGAGAGGCTAATTTGTCCATATCTCAATAATTCCCTACTCTAGAACTTGCACATCAATTGGAAATACTTAAAAATAATCTAATGGAAGTTAAATTGATAGAGCTAATGTAGCTATAGGAAGCAAGAGATAATACACATAAGGCCATAAAACACCACCAAGTACTCATGAATAAGTCCTTTTGTAAAAGAGAAAGTACAAGAGTGTTCAAGGAAGGTGACTTGGTTATGAAATGGGATGAGGATAGAGAAAAACTAGGCATACATACAAAGTTTGACACTTTGTGGAGTGGCCCTTACATCATTAGCTAGTGCAAGAAAAATAACTCCTTTCAGTTGACCAAGATGGATGGAGAAGAATTGTATATCCCTATGCATGGGATACATATAAAGTTATGTTGTTAATCCTTGTAGGTCATGTTTTGTAAATAGTAGATTAGGTGTGTGTGTTTAGTCTAGTTTTGTTTTGGTCTGTTGTTGTGTTCCCTAAATGCTTTGTAGCACAGGTGTGTTTCCTTCCTTTTATTTGGTGCGTGTCTTTGCATTCATGAATGTGATCAACTAGCTTGTGTTTTTTGAGCTAAGGGTATATTCAAGTCATTTTTTGGGTGCCTATATGTGTGACTCCATGCCCAATGGAAGGATTTAGGAAACTTGTCTTAGGCATAGCATACATGCCACCCCTAGGAATTGCCAAGAATGTTAGCCAATTCTCACACCCAAGTTTTTCATCTTTAATTTTAGCTAAGTGAAAAATTATTAATTTGTTTATCCCCCCAAAAAAGTGTCAAGTGTTATTTCCTTTGGAATCCTTTGTTCAATATTTTTAAAAGTGTTATTTTGGCCTTTTTACACAAGTGTTATTTCTTTCAACAAGGTTTTGCTTCGATGTTTTGTTCAAGTCTCAAAGGAATTATTTCAGACTTTTTGTCCAACACAAAAAGTCTCAGGGAATTGGCTCTAATAAAAAGTTTGAGGGAATTGGATTTTTCAACTTTTCCAAAGGAATTATTTTGGACTTTTTGTCTGAAACAATCTTTTTGAAGGGTCTTTTTCTCATGGAATTGTGCTTTGCAATAATTCTGAAGGGACATTTTCAAATTTTTCA
The DNA here is from genome assembly GCA_037957365.1 of Torreya grandis. Taxonomy (NCBI): domain Eukaryota; kingdom Viridiplantae; phylum Streptophyta; class Pinopsida; order Cupressales; family Taxaceae; genus Torreya; species Torreya grandis. The sequence goes on along the minus strand of JARHVA010008147.1, from coordinate 421,913 downwards.
AAGGTTCTTTTCTCTTTTGAAGGGACATTTTAAAAATGTCTAAAGGATCATTTTTGAAGAAAAGGGATGCTTCATTATCTTGAGAAGAGACATTTTCAACATTTTTTAAGGGTCTTTTCTTGGGAATTGGTCCTTTGCATTTTTTCAAAGGAATTATTTTGGACATTTTGTCTAAAATAATCTTTTTTAAAGAATTGGATCTTACATTTCTTTTAAGGAATTGGTTCTCTCTGAAAAGGTCTAAAACATCCTTTGTAAAAATATCGAGGGGACACTTGAAAAAAGTCTGAAGGGTCTTTTCTCAGGAAAGTGTCTAATTCAAGATTTTCAAAGGGACATTTCAAGATTGTTGAAGGGCATGTTTAGGATTTTTTAAGGGGAAAAATAAAAGGTTTCATGAGAAAATTATCTAAGAAAATGCCCCAAAGGAATGGTCCCAGTAGAATTACAGTTATATAGATGTTAACTTCAAAGTGATGAGCTAGTTGTTGGCATTTAAATAGTGGGTCCCAAGTAGATCAATGGTCCTCACTTAAACACTCAAAGATCAAAGGGATCACATTATTCATCAACTAAAGTATATTATAGGGTTCATCTCACCATTGATCAAATCAAGATCTAAGTCATTTTTTGATGGCCAATCAAAGGAACAAAAGGTTAAGGAGCTTTGCAAGGTTTGAACATTTAACTTGGTCGAGTTGGAATGAGTTTTCAAGGGTTGTTTATGAGGACACACATATGGAGCCAAAATTATCACAAATGCTATGAAGGCATACACATAGACTCTAAGTGATGCCTCTCCAAGGTCAAAAAAATAAAAGCAACTCTTCCTTACGCTATTACACACCTTAGCAAGCCAGTGACAAGCTATTAACATCAAGACAAATTGACAACAAGTGGACTCATTTACATAAATGCACTGATGCCATTACTTAGCTCAAAAAATATTTGATTTCTACTAGTGCAATAATTAGGTAAGCATCTTAGAGAGATCAATCTAGTTGTGTAACCACTTGAGGTGACATGGATCAATCAAATAACTCGAATGAGCATCATTTTCAAAGATAGTTATAGCTAAAGATGGAGACTCATAATAGATTGATTCCTCTTTCTAATACCAAATGCCTCTTCCTCTCACCTCCTTTCTTATATAAATATAGCCCTTGGGATAGTGTAAAGACAACCACACAGTGTATGGTGAAGCCCTACAAGATTGATGTTATATTCTACCTTTAAGCATTAATACATGTCTTTTTATTTCAAAGTTCTAAACAATATCCTGAGTGTGTAAGAGACATATAGTGATAGTAAGTGATGACTTTCCATCCTTATGTCCTTTATCCTTCATGACTGAGTAAAATTTCTTAGTCTAATGGGTCATATAGAGTGTGTTCAAGTGTGTTAAATTGTTGTAAGTGTATAATTATTTTTGAAATATGCAAAGTTTGCCTTTTAGTTCAATTTGCTTGTGTCATTTTACACATCTTGCCTCTATATTGAAATACTTATGTTAGAACCCCTTAGATCTTGAAAAATGGTTTGTTTATTTTGTTATATTATCATTAGAATATGATATCCACATGGAAGATAAGCTTGGTGCATCACCAATCCTAGAGTAGGTTTCCTTTTGAGCAATTTATAACTCTTTTCCTTCAAATCAAGCTGGTTTAGATAGAGGTTGTTTTGCAAAGATATATTTAGGGAGATATCCCTTTAAATCTAGAGGTTCATTTCCTCTATAGGCATACCCACATGCCTAGAAATGTTCCAACATTGCCCAAATTTGGAAGAGGATTGAACACTCTCTTTGAGGGTACAATATTTGGAGACAACACTTACCACACACTTATTTTCAATGCCAATCCTTGGATCATATGATCTAAGAATTTCCTTTGAGGGTGCATGCTCCTCATGCTTCTCAAGAAAAGGGTGGGCTTGATTCTAAACCTCAGAAGGGTCATAATGATGACTAGACCATAGTCAAAAATAAAAAGAATAATTAGATAAAAGGTGGTAACAAGACTCATCCATCTACATATATACTTGTTGTGGCTCCCAGTGCCTTGGTCTCTACTGATAAATCATTTGTTCCTGTTAAAGTTTCTCCTCAACTCTTGGTGGTGGCCACCTTGGTTGATATGCCTCCTTAATCTTCATATTCATAACCCTCTTCTAGGGTGAATTCATTAGAAGAAAAATGGAGCCTTATTACCCTAGACCATAAAGTGGTCCTTTGGTGTTCCAAAATCCCCTCTCCTTCTCCTGAGGAGGAATACATGGCTCATAAGAGAAAATAATTTAATATCATTGATTTTATGCCATACATAGAAATTTATAATAATTTTGTTACTATTGAACACCTCACAAAGGAGAATGATATGAACTTTGAAGTTTCTCAATGTTAGTTTATTCATGGAATATTCACAGCCTTAATGATCTATTGCATAATTATGCAATCAAAAATAATTGTCAATATTTTAGCAATGTGAAAATTATTTGTTTACAAGAAGTATATATTTTTGGCTTCCTCTTATAGAATGCAACATGAATAATTTGGCCTATATCCATTTTTCATAACACTATGCATGACACTGGCTGTGGTGGGGACATCACTTTGTTGGCTCTAGAACTCTCTTAGAAAATTTTATCTTAGGGTTATGATCCCAGCCATTAGGTGGTTTGGAATATTTTTGACATTGATAATTGCATCATTGGGATATTAAATATATATGTATCTAATGATGTTTTTGAGTGTGCTTCACTTTGGATATGGTTAGTATATTCACTTCTAGATTCACATTGGGTCCTTTGTGGAGATTTTAATATGGTGGAATCTCCTAAGGATAAAATAAGTTTCCTTCCTATATGGTGGTGAGTTGGTGAATGAGAATCTTAGTTTTATATGCAAAATAAACTCAAGGTGTTTGATTTCAATCATCACCAAAGTAAGAATTACAACTCTCCCTAGTTCATTTGGTCTAAATTATTCCAAGGAGAAGATTAGGTTCTTTAGCGACTAGAATGACAATTGTTAGTTGAACAAGATATTTTTTTTTCTCATATTTATGATAGACTAGTTTTGGTGCTCCCTGACACTTTTCTATCAAACCATCATCCTATATGATTAAATTTGTAATGGTATACCCCTCAAGTGAATATAGTTTAAACCCAACTTTACCTCAATACTACCCACCTAAGACATGAAAGGATGGTGGGACATATTATGAGAATTTGGAATATTATTTCCTAGTCTAAGGCGGGGAATGGCTACATTGGTGGTTAGATGCTTTGGCTTGTAATAACACCTTTATTTGAATCTATGTTAATCAAGCTACCCATTTTTGGCAACATATTCATAATGATACCAACCATGAATACCTTTGGGTATCAAAAGAGATTGAAGCTTCTCCTTTTAATTTTTAGTTACAAACCCAAGTAGCACAATGGTGGCATAATCTTCGAGTGGAGGAGACTGAAAATGATATAGGGGCTCAAATCTGATATTGGATGTATTTGATAAAAATTGGGGACAAAGTCACCAAATAACTCTTCTCTCTTTTGCATTTGAGACATGCTACTAATAAAATTAAAACTGTCAAGTAATAAAATGCTTAGCTAACTAAACTCCTTGATATTTTTTAGGCCTTTGTTCATCATTATCATAGACTTATTTTAACACATGCCAATTCTCATAAATGATAAATTAATGTTGCTTAATATCTTCAGACAATTCCTTGTAAAGTCTCTCATTAATAATGGGTTACTTGTGATAGGCCATTATCTCTAAGTGATATTCATGAGGTTGTTATGTAGATGGATATCGATAAAACCCCTAGTATTGATGGCTTCTCATGTGAGTTTTATAATATTTTATGGGACACTATGGGTCCTAACCTCCATAATGTTTATACTAAAGTAATGTTAAAACATTCTTTGGGGCCTCTTATAAATCAAGGAAATATTCAATTTATTCCTAAAATTTGGTGACCCTAAAATTATTTCTAATTGGAGACTTATTACTTTTCTTAATTTATCTTATAATGCTATTCCCTGGGATTTATATCTCATGCTTAAACATATTATTCATTTAGTTTTTAGAAGTGATAGAACATGATTTATCCAACATAGGTACATTATGGACAATTTCATTGTTGTTTGGGAAGGCCTGGAGTGGGCTTAGGTCTCCAATTAAAAGGCCCTATTTGTTAAAATTGATTTTGAAAAATCTTATGATCTCCTTGAGTTACCCTTCATTTTATCCATGATTCAAACTCTTGGTTTTGGTCCCATGTTTATGTAAATGGTTAACATGCTTTTCTAAGATGTAGGTGCAGGTATTATAATCAATGGTACTCAATCCTCTCAGTTTGAGATCCATCGATCTATCTAGAAAGGGTGTCCTTTATCACCTACCCTCTATATCCTAGTAATAGATGGATTTAGATATTTTTTAATCTAATTATGATTCCTAAGGTCTAGTTAAAGGCATTTCTCTCCCTCAATATGATCATTAGTTTCTAAATGGGCATTTTGTTGATGAATCTTTCCTTACTCTTCAAGAAGAAAAAGAATTAGTAAATAATGTTATGTATTGTCTTAATTCTTTTATAACATTAGGTTCATACATTTAATGGATAAAAACTTAGTTTTAAAATAAATCTCCAGCTTAAAAACCTCCTTGGATGGAGGAATATTAGTGGCAGTGTCTTCTTCCAAAGGATTAATTGACCAAATTTAATCCATAGGTGAAAAGAGGTCAACCCCTATAGTTTGAAACCTAATTTTGACCAATATATCAAAGTGATTTTAAAATAATATATGGTAATTCAATTGTAGTGTTTCAACATTTTGAAGAGTTCAATATTAATTGGAAAGGTGTGCATTCAAGACCTAATGCTCAAGGATCTGATCACTATCTACATGTAGGATTATTATGCTTGAACAATTTGAGACATAGAATCAACATGGAGAGCATTTGAGAATTTAAATGTGAGATGAAAATAAAAAAATAAACATGTTCAATTAGAGTCTAAACCTCATATCACTCTCATATTATGACCAAATACATTGAGAGAGTGGAGACCCAAATAGACCTACAGGCAGAGCTAAGGTTGGTTGTCATATATGGTTAAATAGAAGAAAGTGCTAATAAAATTATAGAGAACTATGTTGAATATGAAATAAATTTCAATGAAGTTAAATAAATATTATAATTCCAATGATCTAGTTTAAAGGGGCAGATTTTAAAGATTAAAACTCAAAAGACTCTCAATGATCACCTACAACCATGTCTTAGATAGACATGAGGAAGAAAGGATTTGCTTGTGAAGATATGAGGTCTAATATAAGTTGAGAAGTTTAAAAAGAATAAACTAATATCTCAATAGAATATCCAATGTTATTGAGTTGTTCAGTGACTTATAGAAGATTTCTAAACTCCAATATGCAGCCAAACCCCAATCACTACCTATGAGTTTGCCTAGGTAAAGCAGGTTGGTTTCAAACTTGAAGAGAAGACATAGTGCATACAGTGAGATTAGAGTTTATGTGATTGAATGGACAAGTGAAAAGAGTCATTTTAGGTAATATAAACTCAAAATATGATAAGAGGAATTGAACCAAATAAGACACACTTGAACCCTACATACACACAGTCAAATTAGCATCTACAGGCCTGCCTAGAGTGAGAGGGTACCTAATTGGTTTTAAAGTAAACAAGTTTTTATGAAAAATAAAGTAACATTAGAATGATACTATTATGATAGTATGACTCCATATTGTCCTTAGACTCAACAAAAATTATGGCAATGTTGATATGCCTTTTTTAGGCTTGGTAAGCTTAAGGTCATATACACAGACCTATATGCACTGTCATGAGAAGATTGATTTATTGAAGGTAACATGAAAACATAAAGTAATTATAATTTGAAAAAATATTTTACATACCCAAGAAGGTTATTCATATGCATAACAAGACAAATAAAGTGACATGTTGGCTTGTGAGAGCTCCTCGAGCTCTCTAAGTGCACAATTATAGTTCAAACAAAACTTTCTTTTGCTTGGTGTGACATTGACATTTTTCATGGATTATAATGGATTTAGGTATTTTTATGGGGTATCCAAACTTTAAAATTATATCATTAGTTGTTGGTTTAGGTCCCTAACCTTTATGAACAAAGGTTAAGATGGTAGATCACTCTCTAATGGCATATTAGAGACATGAGGAGAAAATTCTTATGCTTAGATCTATATAGACGAGTTGAATGGGAACCTAAGAACTTAGGGTTATTTTAGGAAACTTTGGTAATTTAAATTTTGGGTATTGGTTTAGGATTTAATTCCCTAGGGTTTATTAATAATCTTTAAGAACTCAAACTACCTTAAACCCTAATAAGGACCCAATGAGAGAGATTGGACTGTAAGGTGATATAAATGAGTTGGATTATTCATGAAAACTCTTTAAAATAATTTATCACTCTAATAATGTCCTCACTATGACACGTTTTTATACTTTCACTTGTATGAACACAATAAATGTTATACTTTTATGAGATTTTGAGCTCAAAACAAGGTTCTTGAATAGTTGAATGAATGTAAATCATTAGAAGAGATTATTTGAGTTTTATTATACTTATTAAATTCCAAAAATCCATACATGCTACCCTAAAAGTGATCCTACATGTCTAGTTGTTGAAGGTAGTGTGAAAAGGGCTTAAGAAAGACTAGATTTGTTTGGCCATTTATTGATTCTCATATCTACACAAGGTATTAGAAGCTAAAATTTGGAATGTAACATGTTCATAGGCCAAGGAAAGTGAATCAAACACATTTTTTTGGTTCCACATATGTGGGATAAGTCTAGAGAAAATTTTCAATTTTTAGGCTTAGAGGCCTAATTGAGGCCTAATTAGGGGACGATATCAGGTGAACAAGTGCACTTCCACTTGGTTTTAGGTCTTGAAATTTGGTACAAAGATTTATGGTAATACTAGGTATTAAAAAATACCCTTATTTTTCCAATATCATCTATACATCATTCCACATAAGGTGTTTTGTGTTTTTTTAGGGATACAAGGATTTGAAGGCGAATGAGAGCTTAAGGTGAAAAATGAAAGCTTGGGGAGTTATTGAGGATTCCAAAGGAGTTTTTATAGGTCTAATAAAGTATATATATTATTTTCATGGATAAATAATGAACTCATAAATGAAAAATCAAGTTTTGAGCCATTTGAGCAAGGATGTGTATAGTAAGACCATTTGAGCTTCAAAACACCTAAGGAGTTGTAATCATCCTAAGGAGTTGTAATCATAATTATACCATAAGTTATGAATAATCATAAAAAAATGAAAGTTATTAAATAGAATATAAATATGTAACTCAAGAGAAATATATCACCAAGGAGTTTCACTTGTCACCTCACAAGTCAAGAGAAGGATAGTTTTGAAGAAGACAAGGTGTCAAGCAAGTATGAAGACTCTTATGCCATTTGGGAGATGAATCATCTTAAGAAGAGGAACACATATCCTTGAAGATATGTTTAGACTATTAAATAAATTTATTATTTCTTGTAACTCTTTCTAGACACTTGAGCATCTCTCTCTCTCCTCTCTCTCTCTCTCTCTCTCTCTCTCTCTCTCTCTCTCTCTCTCTCCTCTCTCTCTCTCTCTCTCTCTCTCTCTCTCTCTCTCTCTCTCTCTCTCTCTCTATCTCTCTCTCTCTCTCTCTCTCTCTCTCTCTCTCTCTCTCTCTCTCTCTCTCTCTCTCTCTCTCTCTCTCTCTCTCTCTCTCTATCTGCTTCCTCTTTTGGCATTGTAAGATATCCACACATTGGTATGGTGAATGATGGGCACAAAATATGGCTCATTAATGTTATTTCCTTTAAATCATCTCTCTAGGGATATTATCTTATACAAATCTTAGATTCTTAGATAGATATTACATGGAAAATAGATATTTATCTTGTTTATATTAAACCAAAGACTAAATATTTACTTTGTCATTAATTTCTAATACATAGCATGTTTTAGTGATATTTTATGTGAAGAATGCTTAGGAAGAAGACACATGTGATGTACAATGAACATTCCATTTTGATCTCCATCCAGCAAAAGTACAAACTTTGCAAGCTTGTTTTTACGGACTCTGCAGGCTTGTTTCTACAGACTCTATAGGCTTGTTTCTATGGAATCTACAGGCTTGTTTCTATGGACTCTGCAGGCTTGTTTCTACAGACTCCATAGGCTTATTTATATAGAATTTGTAGGCCTATTTATATGGACTCTGCAGGGTCAATACCAAGCATTCTGTAAGGACAATGGGAAACTGGAGACCAGATAGGATAAGAAAGAACCATTCCAGCTAGAATCAAATAAGGAAAATAATTGCCTGCTATTCTGAAGGACTTTCTTTTGATAGATTTGTATATAATAAAACTTTAGGACTATTATAGGATAGGATATTTATTTCATCAAAATAATTGGATCTCTTGGAAATCCAATCTCCTATCTTTGGATGAAGGGATCGACTAGGAGCCCTATTCTTTTGCATCCTATTTTGAGTTGATTGTATTAGTATAAAGTGTAAGACTTTTAACTATAAGAAAAAAAGAAGAAAATAGAGATATAGAGAAAATAGAGGATCAAGAATTAGATAAGCATACAAGTTTCAATTATATTGTAATTATTTCATTTCTATGAATTAATACTTCAAGTTTCCAGCACTGATTAATCTTTGTTCCTAAGTTCGAGAGGAGCAAGGGCCCACTCTCCTTGGAACCATGAACTATGTATGGTATTTATGTTCCATTTTATTAGTTAGAATCTTTTTATTATTTACATTTATTTATAAAAACATCAAAAAAAATTCATAGTTTAAAAAGATCATTTTCTTATTTCATTTCTTTTTTACGCAAAGTATGTTTTCTTTTACAGCAGAAGTGTGAAGTAAATTTATTTTTGTAAGTATAAGTGTGAATTTACTTTCCATACAAATGTAAAATAGGAGTGTCATATTTTATTTCTAGTAAAAGAGTGGATTGATTTGATTTATTTATTTTTTTAGCAAAAGAGTGAATCAAGTAGCTTAGTCAAAGTTAGAATAGGATCAGAAAGCACCCCCATAAGCAGACATCTAGATCTACCATCCCATACCTTACTACAGATAGCTTTGGACACTAGCCCTTGTTGATAAGACACCAATTGAATATTGGTTAAATGAGGAGTTAGATGACACTCATTATTTTTGGCACCATTGTTGAGGAACATAAGGTGTTAGTAAGGTAATTATTATTGATCTAGAGTAAAAAAAATTGTAAAAATCATAAAAATCATAAAAAACAATTAATAAATTGTTGTACCATCCTAGAGATTCTAAAGGATGATTTATTCCAAATTTTCCACTAAGGACACAAGTAGATGCTCCTTCAACATCTCTGAGTAGTGAACTGGAATATACAAGTAAAACCTATTTGCAATAATCTTCTGAAACTAGAATAGGAACTAGGCCATTACCACACGTAAGCCCCATAGGACAAATTCCTCAAGATCAATCTCTTATAGGAAGACATTATTTAGAGATTACCAAAGACTTAGAAGAATCATTTCAAAGATCCATATCTAAAGAAAATTTTGAGAACTTGGAACAACCTATAGCTGAGACCATAAACATTCAGTGGGAAGATCATCCTGGCTTTGAAATATCATCAGAAGAAGAAATGGATCTCCAACAAAATCAATAATTCATAAAACTAGGAAGGACTTTCTCCTTTCCTATTGTTACAAATCCTAATGATCAAACCCCCATGAAAAATATTTCCCTAGCTAATCTACCAAATTTATGGGGATGATCTACAGAAGATCCTGATCAATTCCTATTTGAATTTAAGGTGCTATGTCAAACCGATGATTACACAACTAATAGCCAGAAATTAAAACTATTTAACTCTACACTTAAAGATGTATCTATGAGATGGTTCATGGGTTTACTTGGAAATTCTATTAAAAAATGGGATGACATGGAAACAAAATTCTTGAATAAACACCAAGATTACTGCTGAGTGTGAGAAAGAAAAGAGGATTTCTTAAAAATCAAATAGAATGAGGATGAATCTTTAGAAGATTATTTGGACAAATTCATGTTCACTCATAAAAGAAGCAATTATCACTCTCTAAATACGTTCAAAAATTGGTTTTATTGAAAGGATTGGACGAAGACACTAGAGATGCCTTAAATCTGATGGGTGGAGGAGACATAAATAAGTTGGATTTTGATCAGATTTTTGAGCTTTATACCAATTATTCTCGAACAAAACTTGGAATTAGGAAAGGAAATTTGGGGAAACCTAATGAAGTGGGTAAATTAATGGAAGAATTTGCTAATCTCAAAACATATATTTTGGTTACACTAAACAGTACTCTAGATGGCCTTCAAGCTAAGGAAAATGCAATAGAGCCTTTAGCAATCTACTATCCTAAGTGCAGATAGAAACACAACTTTAGAGATTGACCCTTAGATAGAACCAATATTTCATCATGTGGAATTTATGATGCAACAGATCACAATACCAAATATTGCACCCTTCTGCATGTTTTAAAGAATCAAATGAAAACCCAAGTCCAGTCTATTGAAGAAGTAAATTATATTCAAAGACAAAACTTTACCCCACAAAACTAGGCTCAAGGATAATTTAATGCAAGAAATCTAGTTAATCCATGGATGGCACCATGGAATGTTTCAGTCCCTTCACCATTTTGTAATCAACCCCAAATTCCATCAATTCAAAATCCATGGGTAGGACAAGATTAGTTACCAACACCTCCATAGATGGTGCCACAACCATAGTAATAATGGGTACCATAGCAGCATTAGATGCCACAACCATACCAATAATGGAATTAGTAGTGGAACCCACAGTCACAATTCACCCAACCAAGAAGACCACTTCAACAACAAGCCATTATGCCACCCCTAGTTATTCAGTAACAAGGAAAAATCAATCAACCCTCAATGCCTACAAAACCAATATAAAATCCTAAAAATAAACAACCAGCACCTGTTTATGTCAATGAATAGGAAGAACAATCAATATTGGAGTTATTGATTGTTTAGACATACATTTGAGATCAGGAAAAACTATAAAAAAAACCTCTAGTACTCATTTCTGAGATACCTGATGAAAATGAAAAGATAGAATCATCTTAATTAAGCACTAGAGAAGCTGAGATCAAAATATCCCTGAAGTGAACAAATGAAACACTACTACACCAGTAGTTCCTTTTCTTAAAAGATTAAGAGAAACTAATATCAAACCAGACTCAAACTTGGTCCATGAATTGTAAAAGATCAATATTGAGGTATGATCCAAAACTCAAAAGCTTTGGTTGAAAGATAATTCAGAAAATAAGAACAACACAATTCAAATAATGCTATCTCTAAAAATAGATGTTTTATTTATCAAAAATTGCAGACCCAAACATATGCTTGTCTCTGAGAAGAGATGTCTGATTTCCATTTCAGGTTACATATTCATTTATACATGTTTTGAAGGTGTGGGGAGGATGTGTAAGGTCACAAATCTCAAGGGAGATGAATTGGTTTGACTTCCATGATATACAAAAATACAAAATTTGAGGAATTACTATTTTTAGAAACTTACTATTTTTAGACTGGACTATTAAAATTGAAATTTGGGACACTTCTATTGGGTTTTAGGGGGTCAAACTTCATTAAGAAAATCTCAATGCCATCTCACAACGTTCCCCTCATTATTATATTTCCAACGGTTCAAACGATGAGTCAATTGGAGCTACGGTGAAAAAGTTATGGCTCCCAGAAGTTTCACCATCAAATGGGGTGGACCCATCACCCAAATTGTTATCTAAATTGTTCTAGATCAAGGTAACCCTTCTACAAGCTATTAGGGATATACGTGAACTAAATAAGACCATTAAAAACCTCTATATTAAGACACCTAGGAGGAAGGTAAAATATCCTAGAACCATTCATGTTGATGGAAAAGTCGCTGATTTATTAGTAGGAAAACTATTAGTTTCAAAATATGCAAATCTGGGAAGCCCAGTGATCATAGACACAATTAGAGGAAAAGAAATTCCTAATGTCTTGGTAGATTTTGGAGTAGTAATCAATGTCATGATAATTGATACTCTCCATACATTATCTCTTATGAAAATGCAACCTACAACTACCATTCTTCAAATGGTGGACCAGTCGGTAATGAAACTAGAGGGAACTATAGAAAATGTTGAAGTGTTAATAGAATATTGGTAATATCCAGTAGATTTCATGGTCTTGCAACCCAAAAAAAATAATCTAGGATATCCTATAATCCTAGGAAGACCATGGTTTGCTACTATAGTAGCATTGATTGATTGCAAGTCAGGAGACATGACCATTTTCAATGGGTTAAAATCCAAATGCATCTCCTTGTGTCCTCCTACAAAACCATAAACAAATTGCATACAATAACTTTGGGTGGATGAATTAGACAACACATTAAACAAAATTTCCTCCTTATCCATGATCATAGTTAAAAAACACTTGGAAGAATTGAATGGAGACATATACCTAGAAACTATGGATTATGCTAATATAGAAACTATGGACTCTGCCAATCTGAAAGCTATAGACTGCCTTAGTTTAGGATTTTTGGGTCTGATGGAAAATTATAAAACATCCACTTCTACTTTTGATAGTACTTCTTTATCATATGATCATAGATTGATTCAGGAAAGTGTGTGGAAATTGGCAGAACAACAACAAACTCATTTCTTGGATGCATTTTATTATTCTTTAGCAAGACTGATTTCTCCTAGAAAAGAGTTTGTTGATAATGTAACCATGTTTCATAAGCTAATTCCTTGTCCATGTCCTCTGAACTCATTAATTAGTGAGTTTAAGCAAATAGAATCCAACTACCCAGCTACAAAACTAATCATGGTGTTACCTAGAATTTTTTTGAAAATCAATAGTTGATTAATAAATGAAGAGGAAGATCAACTCTTTGAAGTATTGGAAAGACATACCAAGGCTTTTGCTTGGGATCATAATAACATGAAATTAATTCACCTTAGCATATGCACTCATCATATTTAAATAGAATCTGTCAAACTAGTCAGACAACCACAAAGAAGAATAAACCCAACACTAAAGGAAATAGTCAAAGCAAAAATCCAAAAGTTGCTATAAGTTGGGTTTATTTACCCCATCTCAGATAGCCAGTGGGTGTGACCTCTAGTTATTATGCCCAATAAAAATGGAAAGTTAAGAGTATGTGTGGATTATAGTGAATTAAACAAAGCAACATTAAGGGATTACTTTTCTTTACCTTTCATTGATCAAGTTCTTGATAACTTGGCAGGAAAGAAATATTTTTCTTTCCTGGATGGGTTTAGTGGGTATAGCTAGATAACAATAGCAGCTAAAGATCAAGATAAAACCACATTTACCTACCCTTGGGGAACTTTTGCTTACCGAGTACTTCCATTTGGACTCTGTAAGTCTCTAGCAACCTTCCAAAGAGCAGTTTTGGCAATATTTTATAACCTTACAAATGATTATGTTAAGGTATATATGGATGATTTCACTATTTATGGTGAAACTTATGAAGAAGCTCTTACCAACTTGAAAAGAGTATTGATCAAATGTGAGGAAAATCAATTATCTTTGATCCATGAGAAATGTTTGTTGATGATAGATGAAGGAATTGTCTTGGGACATCATATTTCTACAAAAGGCATTCAAGTAGATCCAAAGAAAGTTGAAATAATTTCCAACTTACCCATTCCACAAACACAAACTGATGTTAAGAGTTTTTTGGGACATACTGGTTACTATAGATGCTTCATAGATAAGTTTAGTCAAATAGCTGCCCCTATGTTTGCCTTGCTTATAAAAGACAGTACATTTGAATGGAATGATAGTTGCTAGTAGGCATTTGAGACCATCAAAGCTAAACTTGTTACTTCTCTAGTATTAAGAATAACATATTATACTAAGCCATTCCATATATACACAGATACTTCCAATACAACACTAGGAGTAGTTCTTGGACAAAAGGATGAAGAAGGTAACATGTATGCTATATATTATATTAGCAAAAACATGACACCTACTGAAAGAAATTACACCACAACTGAGAAAGAATTCTTAGCTATAATTTATGCAATCAACAAATTTAGACACTACATAATAGGCTACAAGGTATTTGTCTATATAGACCATTCAATTATTAGATATCTTACCAACAAACCAATTGTAGGAGGTAGAGTTATTAGATGGCTATTGCTCTTACAAGAATTTGATGATACTATTATAGACAAACTAGGGAAGTCTAATGTGGTTACTGATTTCTTGTCAAGAATCAATACTATAGGTGAAGAAAAACTAGTGGAAGACGACTTTCTAGATGAACAATTATTCACTATTTTAGCACAATCTTCGTGGTTTGCTGATATAGCCAATTATCTCACCATAAGGAAGTTTTCTCTAAAATTTTCACAAAAAGAAAAGAAACATTAAATCAAAGAAAGTTCTTCTTTTAAATAGATTAATGGAATGTTATTTAAATTTGGACCTGATCATGTGTTTCACAGGTGTGTGACAAATGGTGAATCTTATGATATCATCAGAGCTTGTCATGATGAACTAGGAGGAGGCCATTACTCAGGTCAAAGAACCATACATAAAATCCTAGGAGCATGATATTATTGGCCTCATCTTCATCAGCAAGTAAAAATATATGTCAGACACTGTGATGCTTGTCACTAAATTGGACACCCTACTCTTTCAATAGAGATGACTCTTACCCTCATCCTCAATTGAATTTAAAACCATTTGATAAATGGGGAATTGATTTTATCAATCTAGTGAATCCTCCTTCCAGAGGAAAATAATATCTCCTAGTATGTACAAACTACATGACTAAGTGGCCAGAAGTGGAAGCATTAACTCATGCAAGAGAGGAGATGGTATCTAATTTCTTATATTTCAAAATCATGCAAAGATTTGGTGCTCTAAGAGAGATAGTCTCAGATCAAGGACCGAAGTTCATGTCAAACATGATAAAGCATTTCATGCAAGTGTATCAAACTCAGCATAGAAAAACATCTCCATACCATCCACAAGAGAATGGATAAGTTGAAGTCACCAAAAGAGAACTGAAAACCATTTTAACCAAGGTTGTTAATTCTAGCAGAAAGGATTGGGTAGATAAGGTACCAAAATCTATTTGGGCCTATAAGGTACAACATCTAGATTTTCACCTTATGAATTGGTTTATGGTAAGAAGCCTTTATTCTCTATTTAATTTTAATTACAAACTTTAAAAATAGTTTTAGAAGTAGGAATTGAGTTAGAATAAATACAGAAAGAAAGACTCCTACAGCTTAATCAACTTGATGAAATGAGGATGGAAGCACTACAAAGAACTAAACTGGTACAACATCAATGAAAAGTTTGGCATGATGCACAAATCAAGAAATGAAAGTTTTAAAAAGGAGATTACATACTATTGTTTGATTCTAAATTTCAATAGTTCAAAGGAAAACTATAAACAAGATGGTTGGGACCTTATGAGATCGAAGAGGTCTATGAAAATGGTTATGTTAAGTGGATACCTATTGATGATAATAGAAGAGCTCTGTTAGTCAATAGACATAGGTTGAAGCTCTATCAAAAACCTCTCAATAAAAAGGAATTTTTTCAAAAAGTAAAAGATCAAGTAGCTGTTCTGGAAAGCTCTACTTCTTCCAGTGAACATGCTCCTTGATAATCCAACAAAAATAAATAAATAAATAAAAATAAAATAATAAAATAATAAAAAATAAAAATAAAAATAAAAATAAAAATCAATCAATAGTGAAAATCCTTCCAAGGACGCTATTGACAATGCATACCCATAAAACTAGCTTTCCAGTTGGCTATGCATTGCAAAAAAAAAGGGCTTTGGCTAGAAAACTAGCAATGGCTGGCCAAAGGGCAAAAACAAAAATTTATAAGAAAATCTCATCATGACACTATGATTGATCATCTCCATGAAATAAACTAATCCATGTAAACCTATTTGTGTAGGACACGTGGTGAGAAAAGGATAATGTCTAAGGTTAAAGTAAGACATATTTTATTTATCTATGTTTAGCTAACTAATTATCTTCAATTTGATTAAGGACCTATTCTTCTGAGATGACCTAAATTTGAATTGTCTGAAATGGAATGACACATGCTATAATGAAAAAGCATGCAATTGAGCCGCCAAAGGTGTATGGATAAGTGTGCATCTTTGATATCATTAATTAAGTCATCAAGTACCATAATGGCAAGATGTCATAAAAAGGGGTTTTCAATGAAATAATAAATCACTGTCACCATCAATATGACACATCATGATTTCACATAACTTGTATTGATGAGACCAAATGGTTAGCACACTCTATAGAAATGTGTGGTGCTTAATTGTATCAAAACATCATACCACACTACAGACTCATGCAGCTGTAGCATTTCAAATGAACCATTTCCTTTCTATGGACTTCAATAGAAGTTGATCCTCAGAGCCTGTTGCCTACCGACCTCTACAAAAGAATGGTCTACACTTTAATTGGAGTTAAAGGAACCAAGCTGATTGTGACTCTACATAGAAATGGGATAGAAGACAAGATCAGAGCTGAAGGATCTAGTGAAGTTTCATAAAGACAAAGCTTCTGTAGTAGTGTTCAGAGCCAATGGCTGGTTACCTTTCATTGAAAAACTCTAGGGTTTAGATGAAATAATGGTAAGTGAATTAGTTACCAATCTCACCCCCAAATTTTCACTTGTGAAAGGCATTGTTATTCCTATTACAACTCAAATCATAAGCCAAATTATACAAGTTCCAAAAGAAGGAATGAGAGCTACAAGTAGAGTTTCATTTAGTGATTTAATTAGTCAATTTAATGGTAATAAGTAGACCATAAATTCATGTCTAGTAGAATCCAAGGGAAAATCAAAATGGATTAAAATAAATTCACTTCCTAAACCTTGAAAATTTGTAGCCAAGTGGGTACTTAAATATAACATTTGTGAAGGGCAACACAGTCTTTTAGGGGGAGACACCATGAAAATGTTAATAGATCTTAAGTATGGGAGACAAAACCCTCAGTACAAAATTAACCTCCCATCTTTCTTCTATGGTGCTCTGCAAGTTATGTCTACAACCTCTACTACTACTCTTAGGCATCATGGCCTTATTCAGCTTATTATCTAGAATTATTTCCTTTAGCAAGATCAAGAGGTCTTGGAGGAATTTTAGAATAGTATAACACAAGAAACCCCAAATGTACCACAAGAACACTCATCTCCACCTACCCCATCAGCTGAGAATACAACACCAAGAAAACAATCTCAGACTATAATCCCCATAGAAATCCCTTCTTCTTCTTCAAGAAGAATCACAAGGTCTCAAAACCCTAAAATTTTAAGGTCTCCAAAAGAACCTCATGAGTTTGTAGCACAACCAGTTTCTTTGACAGAAAGAAGAAAATTGAGACGAAAGGTTGCTATAGAACTTGAGAAGACCAAGGGTTTGGTGGTTGAGAAGGAAAATAAACCAAGTGTAGCTCAAAGAGTAACGAAAATAAGGAGAAGGCTCATTTTAACAGAAGAAAATGAACAAGAAAAGGCAAATATTTTAGATAGTCTTAAAATGGTGTCTCATTCCCCCATACATTATAATATTCCTACACCTAAAGATATTGAATAAAATCCTTTTGAAAGGAACTCTCCAATCATAATGGAGGAACCGAATCTAGAGGAAGAGCCACATATAGTAGAGGAATTAAGTATGGCAGAACAACCACCTATTCCAGTTGAAACTGCAATGGATAAAGGGAAAACTATATGTATCAATGAGAAAGGCAAATCATCAAATCTAAATGATCCTATTATATAGCTAGTTTTTGTATCTTTCTCAAGCTCAAGCTCTTAAACAACAACAAATAGCTAATATTGCTGACTTGATCAGTCAATTGCAAAACAAGGACCATCTCAACTCATATTTGGTGCAAAAATTAGATACAGTATCTACTGATCATGCCGTAGAAATTCATAGATTAGAGGAAATAATAAAAGAACATGAAGACGAATAGATTGGTATTTAGATATATGTAGAAATTCTAAATAAGGAAAATAGGAGATTTCAAAATTTGGTAAACTCTTCTAAAGCACCTATTGTTGCACTTTCTCCTCCTAAGGTATTTGTTGACAATGGTTGTCAAACAAGTGATCTAGGTATTCCTCCCTTGCAAATACTACATCAAATTGAATAAGAATATTATGTACTTAAACAAAAAACCAAAGATGCAACTTCTTCAAAGAAACTCTTGGAAAATGAAAAGAAAGAATTAGAGGCTAAAGTCCAAGAGTTAGAAGAAAATTTGTAGGGTGCATGTAAATTAGGAGAAACTCTTTTGGCATGTAGGAATCCTTCTCCCGCATACAGTTTGTTTTTATTTGAACAATTTTAAAGATGGTAGCTTCTATGGATCTCCTATCATCTTCCTTACAAAATTTTGCAGCCAACAACATTTTTAGAAATTTTCTATAGTGCTAAACCTGATCAACATGATTTGATTTATGAATTTTATTTACATGACTTGATTCTAGGAAATTATGAGCACAATAAGTTTTTGATAAATTTTCATGTAGGAGAAGTTCAACTAAGAGCATTACATTCTACATTCAAAAATTAGATAGCATGGAAAGGCAGATTTGATGACTATACAAATCATGCTAAGACTACAAGATTATGTGTCAGACCAGCCTTTCCTATTCCCAGATTGATCAAACAAAATTTTAACTATGCTTTGTTAAATGATGAGGTTAAGACACATTATTTATAGGCTCTATATGATTGTACTGTTTCTTTTGATTTGTTTTCAAGATAGAATTTTGATTCAGTAATGGCTACAAGTGTAAATAGATGGGACCAACTTTCAATGCCTCTTAAAAGGTGAGAAGTCATGTCCCCAAATAACCTAAGATGGAGTATGAGGAGAGCATCCTCAATTATAGAAATTTTAATAGAGGTAATCAACTCTGGGGGAGAACAAAAATGGATTGGCATGAGATATAGACCCCCTTTGCTAATCATACTTATTCCACGATGGTAGAGTAGGGATACACAATCAGAAGAGCACTTTAGTATATGGAAACAAATGGTTCAAACACATCAAGGATTTACCAGCAATTCAGACAGACACATAATAGATGAATTTGATGAATATGATTTGAGTCAGAGTGTAGAAAGTATAAGCCAGATCTATGAATGCTAATAAATGTTTGTAATTTGACTTGTAAAAGGTAAAGCTTGGGGGAGATGATGAGCTCAAAATATGGCTCATTATTGACATGTTATTTCCTTCAAATCACCTCCCGAAGGATATTATCTTATACAGATCTTAGATTCATAGATAGCTATTACATGGAAAATAGATATTTGTCTTGTTTATATTAAACCAAAGAATGAATCTTTACTTTGCCATTAATGTCTAATACATAGCATGTTTTAGTGATATTTTGTGTGAAGAATGCTCAGGAAGAAGATACAGGTGATGTACAGTGAACATTCCATTTTGATCTCCATCTAGTAGAACTATGGACTCCACAGGCTTGTTTCTATGGACTCTATAGGCTTGTTTCTACTCATTCTACAGGCTTGTTTCTATGGACTCTATAGGCTTATTTATATGGACTCCATAGTCCCATTTCTACGAACTCTACAGGGTCAATCCTAATAATTTTGTAAGGAAAATAGGAAGCTAGAGACCAAGTAGGATAAGAAAGAACTATTCTAGCTGGAATCAAATAAGGTAAATAACTACCTGTTGTTCTGAAGGACTTGCTTTTGATAGATTTGTATATAATCAAATTTTAGGACTATTATAGGATAGGATGTTTATTTCATCAAAATAATTGGATCTCTTAGAAATCCAATCTCCTATCTTTGGATGAAGGGATCAACCAGGAGTCCTATTCTTTTACATCTTATTTTGAGTTGATTGTATTAGTATAAAGTGTAAGACTTTTGACTACAAGAAAAAAAAAAAAGAAGAAAATAGAGATATAGAGAAAATAGAGGATCAAGAATTAGATAAGCATACAGGTTTCAATTAGAATGTAATTATTTCATTTCTATGAATTAATACTTTAAATTTCCAGCACTGATTAATCTTTGTTCCTGAGTTCGAGAGGAGCAAGGGCCCACTCTCCTTGGAACCAAGAATTGTGTATGGTATTTATGTTCTATTTTATTAGTTAGAATCTTGTTACTATTTGCATTTATTTATAAAAACATCAAAATAGATTCATAGTTTAAAAAGAGCATTTTCTTATTTCATTTCTTTTTTACGCAAAGTATGTTTTCTTTTACAACAGAAGTGTGAAGTAAATTTCTTTTTGTAAGTAGAAGTGTGAATTTACTTTCCCTGCACATGTAAAATATGAGTGTGATCTTTTATTTCCAGCAAAAGATTGGATTAATTTTATTTCTTTCTTTTTTTAGCAAAAGTGTGAATCAAGTAGTTTAGTCAAAGTTAGAATAGGATCAGTAAGCACCCCCATAAGCAGACTTCTAGATCTACCATCCCATAACTTTCTATAGATAGCTTTGGACATCGGCCCTAGTTGATAAGACACCAATTGAATATTAGTTAAATGAGGAGTTAGACGACACTCGTCAGTGAAGCCCTACTAAATTGAATACCAATTTTTCCTTTGAAATAAATATTTCAAACTAGTTTTAGTTTCTTAAACTATTTCACAAGTGTGTGAAGTAGTTTGTGTTCAGTGATAAGTGATAGTTTTCTTTCCTTGCATTCATATATGTCTTTCATACTTTGTGTGAGAAATATATCTTATTAGCTAGTAGATTTGTGTGATTTTAAGTGTAATAAAATTTATTAGTGTGCATTATCAGACCTATTATTCATCCACCTTGAAGGATACATTTCATTATACCTTCATATTGAAAAACTTTTATTAGGAGAACCTTGAGTTTTGATATCAATTTTGTAAGTTGTCTTCCATACTGAAGGTCCAAGTAAGTTATGGTATTTATATTAGTGAATCACCTCCATTATAGTAGTGTTTAATCTCATTCTATCCCTTTTACTTCAAATAAAATAGGTTAGTGATTTTTTTTAATGTTTTACATGGGAGCTAGCCCATAATTTAGTGATTCACCTCTAAAATTGTTACCCACAACATATGAGGTGTTTAAATATTATTAAAAATTTGAGGAGGCTAGAGTATCCCTCTTTAGGGTGAAAATTTAGGCTATACAGGTTCAATTCAAATTCCTATTCATCCCTTTTGATTTTCAAACTTTCCCCTATGATTTGTGGTTCAAATGGTTGAAAATAAAATGTCTTTATAGATCATCAAGCCTTTATATTTGGCGGGAAAGTTTCAAATTTGCTCCAAAGTTTTGAAATCTACTCACATGTATTACAATTCTTATTTAGATCATTCTAATGTTACTTATAGTAAGTTATAAAAACTCTTGAGGTATTTCTTCTAGGCTAATTCTAAAGTCTACATGTGATTTCATAGAGTCTCTTGGGATATTTATTATAGGACTAAAGAGATAGGTGGGCTTGGTATTTTAGACATCAAAATAAAAGGTCTTTCTCTTAGTGTTAAAGGGGTTATTCATGGTTTGGAAAGTGATGAAGCCTAGAATATTATTCTAGGTCATAACATCCCTCAAGGATTTCCTTTTAGTATAAATGCTTAGCAAAGCTTGGGTCTTCACACCCTTCTCATTAATTTGGTACCTATTAGAATTAAGGGTACCTTTGCTATTCAAATTTTATGAAAAGCTTGGGAGAAACTCAAACCCCAACTTATTTGAAATGGGGAGCATTTTAGGAATGGTCTTTCTCTTACTTCTCATTCTTTTTGGTGGTCTTCTTGCCTAAATTTCCACAATGTCCCCTTTGCTTTGATCCCTTTGATTAAAGGGATAAGATTGTGCAAGGAAGGTGTGAAAACTATATGGGATATATTATATATAGTGATCCAGTCATGGCTTTGTTAGCATCAAATTTAGAAAAAAATTAATTTAAATAATGTAAATGTTGATGTTATTATAGATATACATGGTTACATATCTGATGAATATCTTCATAAGATTGGGGTCAATTCTCTTACTCCTTGGTGGAAGGATTTTAAATGTCCCATGTCCAATGCCTTCACTATATATTCTCCTCAATTGGGATATAATATTATAGTTCCCCAACATATTCTAGATGAGATCCTCAGCCATAGATGGAACCTCCATTCTAGCCATGGGACTTGGGCTAGAAGATTTCATAATGTGTGGTCTCCTATTATAGATCCTAAAAATCACACTTTATCTAGTGTGTTCTCTATTAGGGTTTTCCTATGGGTGACTAAATTAAGAAAATGGGGGATTCAAATCCCATTTGCCCAGTTCATCGTCAATTTGAGACTATCAAACAACTTTTTTGGTTTTATACCCATGTTCGATCTACATGGTGATCGATTCATTCCATATTGTATCCATTTAGACTTGATTTTTTTACATGGAAGATGGATCTCTTGGGTGAATCTACTCTACTTCCTAAAAAATATAATAGATTTTGGTAGATTTTTCATGCTGACATTTTATTTCAAATTTGGAAATCTAATAACTATGCTTGATTTAATCATGAATGAATGAAGTGTAATTTTTATGTTACTAAAAAAATACTATTCTCTATAATATTACTATCCAAATTCAAATTTAGATTGAAAAATTGAACTTAAAACTCAACCATCTTCAACATCTATCAGACCACTGGGGAAATGCCTCATGTGTTATTAGTTGAGGGCCTCTAAATTTGCCACGGTTGCCTTCAAATTCACATTAGAGAGGATGTGATCCACATCGACAAAATTCTTAGAACTAAAATAAGAGTATTTACCATCATATATCACCACCTCAATGGTCTTCCCTATGACATGGTCGATTGAGTGGTTCTTCTATAAGTGGAGGTGATGGTAGTGGATGCCCACACTAGAATTATGGAGATGATAACAGGGGTTGGGATCCTCTTACCCAAGATGAGTTTCCTCAAATTGATCTTGCCATTTCTCTAGACAAAAATAAGGATGAAACTACTTTTGAGTAATAAAATTATGGTTTGGAGTCTATACCTATGGATGTTGATCCTCCTAATCAGAGAGGATGGGGAGATAAGCTACAACACCCACCTTTTCCACTAACTATCCTAGACAACATATTTGTTGTGGTATCTTAGGTTTTCCATTTATTGATATGTTCTCTTTTATTCTCTCTTATTTTTTATGTGATATTCTTTTAAGTAGTCTTGATTGACCCTCCATTGGGACTTATTTTTTTCCTGAGGATTTTTTTATCATTAGTTTGACTTTGCTCATGGGGTGTGACTTTTTGACCCATTTTATGTATGATTAACATTGCACTTTAATAATTTTTTTATTGATACAGATACACTCTTCAATAAAAAAAGCATTGGTAAAAATTAGTCTTGTGCACAAATTGCAAAACTCAAGCAAAGGTCAAATGATAAAAATAATGAATATGTTCTATAATACAAAGCCATATGAGAAAATATGAAAAAAAATATTTTTTATTAGATAAGGTTAATAGATAGGTTGAGGTTCATGTGCCTATTACATAATATTTTGAGAGATAAATAGGATAAAATATCAAAACCAAGATAGATTAAAAAAAATAGAACTCAAAAACTAGCTAGAACGACTCTCTATAGCCAAACAGATGCCAAAAAACTTGCACAAAAAAACAAGACACCAAAATAAAATAGTTTGAATATTTGGATTCTAAATAGAGAACCATTTTTTTGGTCCTCATATTATCAATTTTATTTTCCCTACCTCTATTATGGTTGTCAACTCCCTACATAGTTTCAGTGCTGGGCCCCTTCCTCTTTAGCCCAACAGATTTGATTTACTCCTTCCACTATTTAGAATCCCTCCTATATCCTTCTCCACCTACACTATGGTTGTTCCTTTCTACATGGGGGGTATGCCAAAAATTCATTTCTTCCTCCTACTGATTATCACCCCTACTTGAAGAAAAATTGCCTAAGGATAACAAAGCTTTTAACTTATCAAACTCATCTAAGATATTTATGAACAATAAAATTTATATGGCCACCTTAGTCTATAATTTATCAATAAAATATTCAATTTAATCTTTAAGGTTAAATTGAAGGAAAAACTACCCATGTTGGTGATGGGTTTGACATAAACTATGACTCCTTGTTGGCTGCCTTTGGGCTAGAAATCCCCCTATACATTTTTTGCTTTGAATCCTTCATTCTATCCCACTATAGAATATTTTTCTATTTATAATAAAAACTCATCCTCCCTATCTAATTCCTCCTAATCACTTGTTATATGTATAGCCTCAACAATTGACTTGCTCCAAAGGGGTTGATTTTAAAGTTGGTGATAGAAACTTCTAGAGATTTCAATTAAAAAAGGGGATATTGATTGGGTGACCTATAAAATTATTGAGGAGTAAGAAATGGTTAGAAAAAATCACTGTATGCTTTCCCTCAAGTTTTATATATTTCATTATTTGGAGACAAACATCCAGCCACTTCTTGGGAAGATCAACCCTAAAAAACCCTTTATGGTTTGACGACTTGGGTTTTTTCTTCTCTGTGATGTAGAAAATATTAAATAGTTAATATTTTATATTTTTATCACTGAAATCCTTTATGACATTAAAATTCATACCTATAATTTGACTGATGATTTATTTAATGATTGTGAGTTTTAAACCATGCATTTGGACCTCCCTTTTGTTTTAGTCTCTTGTAAAATATCTAGAAATCATCGCATCGTGGGCAACCAATATCTCCATGAAACTTGAAAGCCCATGATTTACCATATTTATCAATAACTAATCATCTTATTTCACCTTGACATATGATATTCACTCAAATCTATTCCAGTCACCTCCCATTTTGGACTATATGCTTTCTTTGCACTTTTTAGGAACATGACCACTTGTTAAATCTAAAACAATATTTATTACTTTTCCCTTAAACATATTATATATTAATATTAAATATGCCCACGCATATGAGGCCATGAGTTTTTGATGAACCATGATTACTCTATATGTGTAAGATCTTTTACACCCTTGCTGATTATATTTATCAATAAAGATACTTTTAAAGTCATGTATTGGATTATCATTTATCAAGTTTAATTATGGGCATGCCATCGATGGGAAATTCCACATCACCTTGCCATTAGGTGAGATATCCACTAATGACCCCTAAAATTTCCATTCTATTTGTGTTTGTATTACCTTCTCTATAGACATGATCTAGAGACACTCGCTTGAAATAAGTTAACAAAATTTTAGCATTCTCCATTATGCTAGTAATATTCTAGGAAGATTGGGAGGAACCTTTTAAGCATTTTATAATATTAATCGAGTCTCCCTCCACCTATACACTATCTAAACCCATCTTGGATGTAAATGATATGCCCCACCAAGAATCCATATATTTCATGATGTGATTGGTTTGGATCCCTAAGGGTTTAGTGTATGTTGCCATGAGATTTCCATTAAAATCCCAGATGACTCCACCTCATATAGGGATAGGATTAAATTTAACCACTTGATAAAAGTTTAGTTTATACCATTGAGATGGAGGGTAGGTCCACTTGATCTTCATGCTATCAACACCCAACTTGTGAGACTGGGTAGGGATTTCAAGATTCATCACGTGAAAGATCTGAGAGAATTGAGGGGAAGGAACATCATCAAAAGAGAAGGAATAAGTTAAACAATTCTCTTTGATAAAGGCCATTATTTTATTTAAAGTTGAGAAATGACTAGGGTTTAGGTTATCATAAATGATTGAATTCTTAGAAATCCAAATTCCCCAAAAAATATGAGGGAGGACAAGGTTCCATGAGAATTTCATGGGAGCATAACCCCAAGGTGCCTCCCATTGGTTAAATAAAATCCATTATGGACCATGGAGATACCCAAGAATAATTGGACAAACTAAATAAGGACTAGAATATGAAGGTAGTAAAAGGACATGAAAGGAAGATATGGTCGATAGATTCAGCCTCCTTTTTGCATAGGGTATACCTATTAGGAATTATAATTCCCCTTTTCATCAAATTATCCACCGTTAAGATTTTATTTTTAGATGCCAAATAGAAGAAAACATTAATCTTGGGGATAAGATTTTTAATCCATAAAAAATTCTAGTTTTCCTTTAAATCTTCTTGGTCCCATAAAGAAATATAACTAGATTTGATAGAAAATAAATTGCTAGAATTAGCCATCCATATCAGGTCATCATATTTTGTAAATATGCTAATATGAGTGTTCTAAAGCATAGTATTTAAATCTTGTAATAAAATATTTTATTGATGATTCAAATATTTTTTGTGAAGTAACTTCCACCTTTTCTACCTTCAATCTCCTGCCAATAATCACACACTTTATGACCTATAACCTCTTTGAAATACTCGCTCAGC
This sequence comes from Torreya grandis, assembly GCA_037957365.1. Lineage (NCBI taxonomy): Eukaryota > Viridiplantae > Streptophyta > Pinopsida > Cupressales > Taxaceae > Torreya > Torreya grandis. The sequence continues at coordinate 395,341 of JARHVA010008147.1, read as the reverse complement.
CCCTCTACAGGTGGTAATATTCCTAGAAGGATTTGATTGAGCCATAAATCACCCCAAAATTCTACTCTATTTCCTCTACCTATTTTCCATTTTAATCCACATAAAATAATATCCTTTCCTATTCTCAAAGATTTCTAAAAAACAGAACCATTAATAGGACCTTCTTCCATAAGAAAGCATGAACCCTCCATAGAATTCAAATACTTGGCTTTGATAATCCTTTTCCATTGATTATCTTACTTAATCACCCTCCATCTTTGCTTGGCTAATATATCTTGGTTTATGGACCTCACCCTCCTAAGACCTAATCCTCCTTTATGAAAACAACTATGGAATATAATGAATTACAAGATATATTCACCCAAATATTACTATCACCACTACATGAATCAATCATGTTAAATAAATTTAAATCATTTGATGAGCTATGAAATGCATTCAAATAAATTAAATTCAAGCTCACAGCATTGAATGGGATAAAATATTCACGAAGTGCTCCATCTACCTCAAACATCAAGTTTCAAAGTGACATAAATTACAAGGTCAAATCTAGTGAAAAAAAGAATGAATAAAATGTATTAGCTAATTCCATATCACAACCATCAAGCAAGCTTAAATTGATATATCCACCAAGAAGACAATTAAAGAAGGTTACCGAAACCTACTTATATATTTTTATAGCAACTAATCGATTGTATTGTCATATCTCTAACACCACCATTCAAGATTTATTCGACCAAAACTTAACCTAAGGGATTTGTCAACAATGCATATTGTGACTACCATGCGTGTATTTGGCATTCCAAAAATAGGTGTTATAGGTTAATGCACAAGATATATGATCTTATCAATGATAATATTATTTATCTAAGCACACCCATAGAGGAAACAAGGCCATAACAAAATGACAATGCAAATCTTAAAATATTCAATAATCCTTTCCCAAATTATGGTTCAGTAGAAAATACAAACAATTCAAAAGTACATCATGCATACAATGTGCATCATCTTCCTAATACATATGGGCATATAATATATGGAATCATTAGAACATTTACAATCACACTAACACAATGTCTAACAATCAAATTTGATGAAAATGAAATAAATTATGATGATTCAAATAGACATGAACTCTTTATTCAAGCTTATATCAACAAGTATCCTATACATAATTTTATGATTGAAAATGGATCAACAAACAATGCATGTACAATAACACTCCTTCATATTCTTGGACACACACACACACACACACACACACACACACACACACACACACACACACACACACACACACACACACACACACACACACACACACACACACACACACACACACACACACACACACACACACACACACACAAGCTACATCAAGAGTATTCAAAGCATTCAATCAACATACACATACTATTGGGAATATAGTGCTACCACTCTAATTTAGTTTAGTAATAGTGAAAACTCCATTTATAGTCTTACCAAACATAATGGCCCTCAATATGTTATTAGGACACGTTTGGATACATAAGATTCATGTAGTACCATCAACAATACATATATGCCTCAAGTACATACATTGTAATCAAGTGGTCAAAGCTCAAGGCATTCAATATGAGTTACCTCTATAATTATTGGTAAGTCCTTCTAAACCCTTCCCCCCACCACCATAATTTTTAATGGCACCTATTCAATAGCACCATGAAATGAAAATCATGGAACCTACTCCAAAGTGAAGTACAAATATAATCAGTGTACCCATTTAAGAGAATAATGATGAATCCATTCTGAAACGCATATAGGATCTTTATATACAAACAGTTCAAGGGAAAAACTTATACCTTCCTATACAAAAGCTTCATATAAAAGAGTTACAAGGCTAACAAAAACTCTAAATATCTTACAATGCATCGTAACATGGTACCTTTGAAAGTTCAGTGTGTTCTATAGTGAACATAGGTATTTACACAACAAACTTCACTAAGCCTTATACCTTACCAAGATATAAATATGGGACAAATTATATAAATAATGATCAAGATAGTTACAATACAACACTTAATGCCTTTTCACATTTGGATACACCCACATATAACACTTTTCATGCACTCACCAAAGAACCTCTATGACAAAAACATGACATCATCTGGATAACTCTCCAAAACATAGATGAAATCCTATTAGAGGAGGATGAAGGGCACCTAGAGCTATAAACTTGACATAAATATCAAAAGGAATCTAAGAAATATTTTATGGAATGGAGATAACATAGAGAATATGAATTACTCTTGTTGATGTAAGTGTCAGTGGTGATGGATAGTGAAAAAATCAAAATATTCAAGTGAAGGAGATAATGGGTGAACTTGAGGATATATTTATTAGATCTATTGCAAAAATATGAATAAAATCAAAGTTGGGAACCCATTGATTTAGAGGATTCTTAATCCCTGAGGAGACTATAGATTGGATCATGGGTATGGAGAAATATTTTGACTATCAATCAATGGAGGACCCCAAAAAAGTGAGGTTTAAATGCACAAAGCTGAAAGGTCATGCATCCCTACTATGGGATCATGTGTAGGTGGAAAGGGGGAGAAGAGGAAAATACCATATCAAGAATTGTTATAGGATGGTCACATAGTTTAAAGATATATTTTTCCTTCTAATTATAAGTTGATTCTAATTTAAAAGTTAAAAGATTAAAGGCAAAATGATTTAAGTGTGAAAGCCTACATATAAGAGTTCTACATGTTAATTATTAGAGGTATTCATATGGGAGATGAGTAATAAAATACATCAAGGTATGTAAATGGGCTCCATATTTACATTCAAGATGAGTTTTAAATGTTTAAGTTTAATCCAGTGGAAGAAATAGGTGAATATGTATTAAAGGTGGAGGAAACATTATCTAGAAGACAAATAACGAATTCTAGGGGCAGAGGAAGGTTATCATGAGGAAGAAGACAAAAAAATAGAGGTAGAAAAAAAAATAACCATTAAGGTGAAGCAAGTTCCTCACAAATTCATAATTAGACCCAAAGAAGAAGAGTGCTTTATTTTAGAGGAAGAGGTTACCTTGGAACAATAATAGGTAAAAGGTTCACAGGTATTTTCTTTGAATGTGGAAATATTAGGATTATAAATTTTGAATGTCAAAAATAATTATAGAAAAAGGTAGAAGAAATGAAGAAAGAAATAATATTTCTCATGTAGAAGAAGAAATTGTTGCAGCCCCACGTGGCACCAAAGAATTGGAATGTGGTGAAGTTCTTTTGATGAAGAGAGTGTTTTTGAAACCAACCAAAGAATAAGATCAACTAGTGCAAATAAATTAAATTTCAAAGAATATTTGAAAAGTGGGAGGTAAGGTTTGTAAGGTCATTTTTGCTAGTGATAAGACAAACAATTATGTTTCAAAATAATGGTATAAAATATTGGGTTGAAAATAATGGTGAATCCATATCCGTACAAAGTTTCATCATTGGTTAATGCTCATCAAGGCTTGGTAAATTTAAAAAAATTGGTTAGTTTTCATAGGTTTCAAATAAGGATGATTTTTTTGTAATATAATTCACATGGATGTATGTCATGTGTTGTTGGAAATATAATGGTAGTTTGATATAACGGATGTGCATAATGGTATAAAAAATAACTACACACTTGTGAAGTATTTTAGAACATTCACATTGAGCCTAGTAAATGAAGGAGGTGAAAAGGTAGACAATAGCACTAAAGAATTTTTAGTTTTTGAATGCACATAATATTTTTCACTTTATCATTTACTGATGCTTTCTCTTGTAGGGGTTTGTATATGCATCAATCTCCTTGAATTCACACATTAAAGGGTGCACTTGAAATGGGTTTGGAAAGGCTCATGGTGTTTTTTGAGGGATGTTGGCATTATATCATGATTACACCATTATTACTATCAATTTGATCTCCTCTAAGTGCCTATTTGTTTATCTCTTTCATTTACCTCTTATCCATATTTACTAGCTTCCTTATAGCCTATAGTATCGACCATGTTGATACCATTAGTTTTGTGCCTTTATCTTTCAAGCACTATATCAGCCAACACAATATATCTATAATTCTATCTTAACAAATTTTCATTGTATCTTCTTGATGAATAGTGTTTTGTATCAAGCAACATATCCAACTATATTGATTGAGGTGATACTATCGACTTAGAGTCAGGGTTCATTTTAGGTATTGGAAAACTATATATAGGTGTCATATTTCATTCATATCATATCATATCACACTTATTCAATTGAATTTACTTGAATTTATTCCCTAAGTACCATTTTGGAGAGTCAGTGGTTTATAACCTTATCTTGAGGAGTCTTGTCTTGTGGTGTCATTGAATCTCAATAGGAGTCATTAAGAGTTCCTCACTAATGATATCTAGGTCTACATCTAACACTTTGAGCTATTCAACCTACAACATTATTTTGTAAAGCTTCACTTGAGCCAAGGTGAGATTGAAACATCAATGCTTCCACCCTAAGGTAAGTATTTATTTCCCTATACTCTTTCATTTATTTATTAAATAGATTAGATATTTCTTCTATGTTTTTGAATGAATGTACCTATATCCTTGTTTAAGCTCTTCCCTATACTAAATAAGCTAGTGTAGACATAATATTGCTTATGCTTATCATAAATCACTTTAGATTACATAGAACCCCATTTGATTGACCATTATGCCTTACCAATTTACAGTCATTATAAGTCATCGTTTACTTTAATTTGTACCCCTTTACAACCATTTACTTTACATGGATATTTATAGCCATAGTTTACAACCATTTACCTTTGTTGAGATATAGTGAGAGCTATATCTTTGTGTTATAGGCTTAGGATTTATAAACCTTTCCTCTTCACATTTGATTTTTATGTTAACATATACTAGATCTATATAATTCATTGATCCTTACTTGATTGTCTAATTATTACATGATCTATTTGATTCACCTTATTTGATTCCTAGTCTATTCAGAGAAAAAAGATAGTTTTAAGTCATCCTATCATGTGCATAAATTCTCATGAACCTAATGGGAATTCCATACCTTTATTGTTTGGATCAATTTTATATTTATCCTTCAAACTTCTTAGCAAAAAATTCTAAACCACCAGCCCAACTATATCAACCAGTCTGATATAGTTTGTTGTTTGTTTGTGAACTATATTAGCTAGCACAATACCATTTTTCTTATTTTGACTATGTCAAGCATCTTGATAAAATTTTGTGTGAGTTTACAATTGTATCAGCTAGGTCAATACATTTTTATGTGATCAATTTTAGTTTTATTAGTTTTTTACTATATTATTTAACTTGATACCATATTGTTTGCTTATTTAAATTCACTACTTATTACAAATTTGGCTTTTGACAAATATAATTTTTTATGTTTATTTTTAATTGGTTTGGTTTTCTTAAAAACTATGTTCCAACAATTTTAAAACTAATAGGAGTTATCATTCTAGGCTAAGCGCTCATTAATTTTACTTGGGTCATGGTGTGAGGAGTACTTCCTCAATACGCAATCCATTAGACAACACTATACATGTACTTTAGATTCTACATACCTCACTATATATTTAAAATGCCTATGATTTCATCTTTTCATCCTTAGGAATCCAACCCTCCATTTAATTTTGTAGTGAACCGGTAACTAGTTAGCCTTGGGAATTTACTCTCACTATACCTTAGAGACAGGATAGTGTGGCCATGGGTATAATGGAATCCTCAATGGTTATTACCTTCATAGTCTTATTCACTATTAATTATTGAAATTAGTATATCTTAAATCCTAAAAATCAATCAAGTGCTTTTTAGTTTACTTACCTATTTCAATTTTCATAAATAGTTAGATAATTTTATGATTATTTGTCTTATAGAGTGTATTAATTAGCTCAATATTATTCTATGTTGTGTTTATGAACTACATCATCTATCTTGATATAGTTATATGTGTTTTTCAACTGCATCATCTAGCCTAATACAATTTATTATGTTTGTAAATTGTATCAATTAGTCTGATATAGTTATGTGTGTCTCCTTGACTACATCAACAAGCATATATAGTCTAAATTTACCATCTTCTTACAAAATATACTGACCAAACTGATATATTTATTTCCTATTATCATATTATACTAACCAACTTGAAATAGTTTAATTTTATCATTTTCAACTCTTAAATATATTAGCCAAGCTAATATAGTCTCATTTTTGTATTTTTGTATAATTAATTGTGCTAGCTAGCCTAGTATAATTACTATTTTCTTTTCCATTATGGATTACATAGTTTACCACTCCAAAGAGAAAACCCAACATGAATACATGTAGCTAACCAATTTTTTTAAAATTCCCTAAAACACAGATGTCTTATAATGTTGCCATGATATAAAACCAAATTCTAAGTAATTGTCATGTGGCTTCACGTATATCTAAAAGTTATGAGCCACTTAAAAATACTAAAACCACTAAACAAGGTGATTTACCCAAAAACCATGAGGTGGAGGATGAATGTGTTCTCGAGTATACTGATGAAATGATCATATATATTCATGAGCATCTTAAGCACAAGGACAAGGACCTTTCAACAATTTTTCATCTCATGATGGCACCCCATGTGGAAACTCCTCCTTCTCATGCTCCTATATTTTATTTTAGACTTTGGGCAAGTGAATATGCGACTTCCTCATTGCAGTCACCATCCATCATTCCTAGTATCGTGGATAAAATGGTGGGCCCTTTCTTTAGTGACTCTACTCAAATTAAACCTATTATCATCAACACTAATACCATGTATACCGCATCTAAGTAAGTTACTAAATATTCCACCACTAATCAAAATGTTCCTAATAATCAATAAATCATGTTGAAAGCAATGAGCCAAATGGCTAACTTTCAATCCAATATTACTAGGATGATGCAATTATAAAACTGACTTTTACAAATTCAAAATCATCCTCAAAACATTCATTGGGAAGTTCTATATCCAAACTTCTCCCCTCTCCCTACCCCCCACCCCCTTTAGATATTCTCATGGTAATCCCATTCTATGACATCCACTTCATAATAAAGCCATTAAACATTTTCAAAACAAACCATTGGCCCTTCAAATTACAAGTATATACATAGGTAGAATCACTCCTTTGATCACTTATAATAGATCCACTGATCCTCTATTCATTTTCAATATTTTAAAAATATATATAAACATTAGATTAAGCTAAACACCTTTACACTTACAAGCTACTAGCTAAAACTTTCTCTAATGATGCCCCTGATTGGTATAACCAACTCAATGCTAACTCCATCTCTAGTTTGGAAGACTTAGTTAACACATTAGTTCAGGAATTTAAATCCAATGATATACCTAAAATTAGCTTATCCCATGTCATTAATTATAAGCAATTAGATAATGAAACTACCTAAGCCTTCATCAAGCATTGGAAAGCCTTAACTAACAATGCTGAACATAACATGTCAGAATAAAACCTCTTCCATTTGTCTACCAACTCCTTAAACCACAAACTATAGTACATTTATAGGACTCTCTCTCAAAAATTACTGGAAGAACCTCTTAACCAAGCTAAAAGATAAGACTTTAACAAATTTATTAGGGTCAAGCTTCATATTATACTCCTAATATATGTAGTGTTACATTAATAGTGTTTTGTATTTAGTATTATAAATATAATGTATTTGGATCCCTAAATAATGTTTTTTCAGATAGGACACATTTTTTTGAGTTATAATAATCTTTCTTAGCCAAAAAATGGACCACAATATATGGCATTGCACTATATCCATCTTAGTCAAAGATACATATAAAATTCTCTAGTTGGGGGATTATCTTGGCCACTAGTAAACCTTTTTTTATTCCACACTGATCTTCTCATTATTTATAGATATACACCCTCCATTTAAATAAATTAAATTGATTTATAATTTATGATGACCAATTAGGAAATGTGATATAGAGTTTTATATAGTTATGGGCATTCCACAAATATAACTATGCTTCAAGAATGAGTTATTGTTCATATAAATATATTAATGAAAATTTGCCTTTGACCCCTAGGTAGTCTTTGAATGAACTGATTGTACTCTCCACAAGCATGCATGATTTAACTTAGATACTTTATTGAGGAAGCATTTCCAATTTTGTCTAATCCATTCTCTAATCAAATTTTGGAGTTATTTTTTTTATTCTTATCTAAACAATCTTGTGCCCAATTATACATTCTACATGTATGTTGGACGTTTATCAAGAATATAAAAAATATGTTGTTTTTGAATATTATGTTATTGTTGTCAAATGTTTGTACTTAAAATCATTAATAGTATCCTTTACATTTTTATCATCAAATATTCTCATCTTCAATATCATATGTACAATAACATTAGAAGTGAATATTTTGAAAAAATATCCAATGTTGAGAGCAATGCCTTTATCTTTTTATTTGAAAGTGGAGGAATGAAAAGGTGCCATTTATTCTTCTCTAGATTCAAACACTCCTCCAAACATTTTGGGTTTCACTAGATAGAAAATGGTTGGCCTTTACGACATTGTCCATTTAGAGGACCAACGAATATCATTTTTGTTGTACTAGAGTACCTTTGTTATAGCTTTGCCATTCTGTATTTCTTAACATAAACTAGAATCAAAATTCTTAAGTATGGCAGTTTTAGCCCTTTTGGAGGAAACAATAAAATCCAAGGTGGTCCCTAATTTGAGATACATCATACCACCACAGTGCTTGGATAGCGTACATAGATACTAGTGAGGATTTGAACCTAGGACTAGCAGACTACCTAAAATTGGCATCACTTGTGATTTTGGTGGTATTTTTTTCCTTCCTTCATTTAGCAAATAAAGAGAAATAAGTACTATTGTTACAAATACAAAGGAAATTGTTAGATTTACTAAGAACAAGAATGGAAAAATCTTTGAAAGATATGTATCCATGTCTATTTGCATATATCATTCCACATTGATTTATTAGATTATATAGGAGTCATCTTTTATTAAGGAAACCTTTCCATTTTTTGTCCAATTGGTTTTAGAGTTGTCTAATTTTATTTTATTTAGTTAAAACAATCATAATTTTTGTTTAATTAGTTTTAGACTCATCTAAATTGACACATGGTGCATTTTTGTGTTTTTAAAGGGGCCATAAGATATATGACACATGTTTTCATTGAGATGACTTGTGTTTCATTCATATATTATGTAACTAAAATAGTTTGGTTGAAGCCACATATTGCATTGACAAATGTGCCATGTCACTAAACCTTTAATGTGCATTTGTCTGACACTTTTTGAATGCATCACTTGAAATAACTTACTATTGCCTTTCACCATCACTACCTGGCTCACCATGAAATATTTCACCACAATCATGTTTTGTTTGGCCTTGTCCTTTCCCACCACTTCATCATTGCTCAAGCTCACGATGAAATGAAATATCTCCTCCCCACAAGCTCAATGCCATGACATATGAAGGAACGCACTACATCATTTGCTACCATCTTCTTTACAAGAAATATCTAATTATTGTTTCCTAATACTTCGTACATAAAAAATAAGATAAAATAAATAATCATAAATTTTGAATAAAATATAATTATCAATTTACAATCTTTCACTTAACAAAACCTTACTTTACTAAAATATAAAATTACATCCCTTAAAATATATAACTTGGGCAAGAGCGAGTACACTTATAAAGTCATCAAACTTAAGTAGTTGTCAACGAGCTTTGTGAACTGCATAGGCGGCAAAGTAATTTTTTTGCATGTCACCGACAAGAAATTAAAGGGAACAGAAAGGATGCGTTGGACACTTTAAATTTTGAATATGGCTTTGCAGAGATGAAGGGCGGAGCAGAGCAGATCAGATCAGGCATGGTGAAATGCCGCTGGGTGGAGGCAGGGGATGACTCTCTTCCCTCGACTGCAACAACCAAATTTTGGCTATTTACTGCTCCGCAACGAAGAAGACGGTCACAGAAAATCTAAATTGCAGAAGGTGCTATAATTACCTTCACTCAAAACAAGCGCAATATGCTTTAAACTGTGGTGGAAAAACTTTGTTAATACATTTGTAGGTTTCTGGAAGGTAGTTTGGACATGCGTTTAGATGTCTTGGGTAAGAGGCAATGATTTAATTCAATGAGATATCTTTTTCCCATGATGAAATCTTTCAATGGCGATGGTTGCAGGGGGTTATGATCAAGAACACTACATGAGATAAAAATGTCATGAAAATAGGGCTCAGGTCTCTGGAGAGGAGATGCAGTAATGGCCATGGGAATGGCAGTCAAGGACACTGAAGCTTGGAGCAGTCAGAACGAACATGGTGGGCAGTGAGGTAAAAGAGCCAACGGGACCGACAGAGCATGAAACAGGCCTGAGGGGAGCAAGGAAATGCGATTCACAGAGAGGAGGCTGGGGTATTACTCATCAAATACAGATCTGAAAGCTTGTGACACTGATGCAAACCATGATTAATACGACTTCATATGCTATTCCTATGTATTGGGATACAACTGTTACAGCTAATCCAAAAGGTGAATAAGGGTGGTGTGGCGTAGGCAGAAATTGATTGCAAAATAGTCAATGAGAGTGTGAATTCAGAGGGGGACATAATTTCAAAAGAAACAAGAGGACTATTTTCCTGATCACAGCGACCCCACAAAGTGGGGAGAAACAAAGCCGGGGGATGCAGGGCGCTTGACAGTATAGTAAATGTTGGTTTTAGTGAGGAAGAGACGCAAGAGAGTGGGGAATTGTCAACAGAGGGAGACGGTTGAAAGGTGTGCAGTTTGGAGATGGGTAAGCACCGATGTCCGATGGTAATGGCTGCTCTGAAGTCATCTCTCTGGCATTCAAAGTGTTTGTTTTTGAAGCCGGGTCATCAATGGATACCCAAAGGCAACAACCACATCCAAAAAAATTCAGAATACCATTGTTAAGTGAATAAATTAATAATAATTTTTATTTATATATATATATATATAATTTTGATGTATTTAGGAGACGAAAAGGTGGCACTGGTCTACGAGATATGCCATGTTTCTATAAACAGACCACCAAATATTAACTATGTTTCTATGGATGAAAGATAAAAACACTGAAATTATATGGATAAAAACAAGCGGCGCTGCAAAACCACGCATTTGGCAATTACTATAAAGTGTTCTAAAAACATAAAATACAGAATTACGCACTCAGAAAGTTGAGGATTAAAAAACAAGCATACCTGAGTCAGATGCGCTTGACTGCGCTTGGTTGGATGCGTGGAGTGTCCATTTCCATGTCATCGTGGGATTGAGTTCCAGTTTTGGTTGAAGTCTTTGTGCTTCCATTATTCCTCTGACTTTGCTTGATAGAGCAATTGCTTCCAATAACTTGTCTTCCTCAAACCCTTCCGCCCATTTCCAGCATTGTTTTACAAGCATATCTGGTAGCATTGAGACACAAGCAGCAATAACATTTCTGAGTGATTCATCTGTCCACCTCACAAAATCTTCTATATGATCATCCTCCATTATTTTGCACAGTTTGTATAAGTTGTAGTTTAATGCTATTTGCGTCCAATCCTTGGAATCGCTTAAATCTTCAAAAAACTTCCTCCCATGGCTGTTTTGTTGTTCTTTTCTTAATAGATTCTCTCTTTCCAGCAGTGCCTTACACTTCTCTGATAGATTATGTAGAATACTACGTGCAGTTTCAACATCTGTAACACATTCTTGAGAGCTAGGAGAATCTTCGCCATACTTGATTTGTAGCCTGTAGAACTCTTTCTCAGCGGCCATGGCTACTTCATTGGTGTCTTTATCGAAATCGTCAACGAGGCTTATACCATCAGCCTGAAGATCAATATCAGCCTCATCCATGAAGCTCAGCAAGTCCCATACTTCATGACAAGCATTCAATGCTTTGGTGCCAATATCTACGTTGGCCCTCTGCAGTTGGAATATGATACTGATTAGGGACACTACCGTTATCTTCCAGGGGCGTTTCTCTACATTCGGGAAATGCTTCAAAACTGAAGGCAATGCATTTTTTTTAAGGTCATGTAAAAGTTTAGCCCCATCATCAGCCCATTGCAGAGAATAATGCTGGAATTTTGAGTTGATTTGGTTACACTCCCTGACTTTCTCTTTACCATCTTTCATAAGACGCCTTATTCTAGCAATAGATCTTTTATTGGCTTGCCACAAATCAGACGGATTTTCTCCGGGCATACATATACTCTCTAAAAGTTTTTCATATTTTTTTTCCAATGCAACCTCATCTCCTTTCTTCAAGCATTTATAACACCCATACATAAATTTACATGTGATGACCTCTGAAAAAAGTCCACAAATCTTGCTGAAGAAGATCACAGTTACCTGCAGCATCAAAACTAAATACAATAGCTTGTGGAACCTGAGTTTGGTAAATATCTTTGTCAGCAAACTGGATCGTTGTCGATCTCCTTTTAAGTCATACATATGAATGACCCTAACAATGCTGATTGTCCAAAAATCCTCCACACATAGAATTCTCTTCAAAGTGCATTTTTCTGGAGAAAAAAATGGCGGGGCAGCCAAAAATCTCCAGCAAATAACAATCCATCCTACTAAGATGAAACTAGCGATTGGAGAAGTAACAAACACGTCAAAAGTTACAGTGTGTGCCAATTCGTTGTGGTATGTGTTTGTCAAGATAAAGAGTACGACAGGTATTGTGACTACTATTCCAACTGCTGAACTCAAAACTGACCTAGATAGAACATAATCTACCTGGCAAACACGAGCAACAAGCCATGACTTGAATGATTCATCTTCAAAATCATCCCAAGAAGCTGACACCTTCCTCTCATTCCCCACATCTGTAGACTCTTCCTCTTTATCATCCGAAAAAGCTGCAACCGTCTTCTCATTCCCCACATCTGTAGACTCTTCCTCCTTATCGGTGGAGAAAACTCCAGAAATCCTTTCTTTGAGAAGGCCGCGAACAGTTGTCCCAGCGAAAACCGTACAGCCTAATATTAAACCAAGGACTATAATAGATATAAATAGAATCGGATCTATCAATTTGCCCCAACTTATGCCTTCGGCAAGTTCTGGATGATTTCTGCTGGCACGTAAAGTTAAGAATTCAGAACCAATTTGAGCGCAAACGCCAATTGCTAGTGTCCCAAAATATCTGAAATGTGGAGCACCCATTGTAGGCAGCAAATACCCGATAAAAACACATAAAGCACCTCTTCCATTGACCACGAGCTGATTCAAAACAACTCTGTCTTTTATCTCCAAATCATAAAAAGCAATGTTTCTGAAACTGGTCCACCAGACAAGAATTTGGACCGTTACACCCGTGAGGGCAAACGCCTTTCCTGGAAACCAATTCGCCCGCTTACTGAATGCCCTCCATCCATCCAATCCTATTAGAACACTAAACACCCAAAAACAAGCTAAGGTTAAAACATCAACCATAATTATGAAGAAATTATCTAAAGTTTTGAAAGGATCTGTTGATGGTGGATGTGCCACTGAATTTGATGGTGGATCTGCCATTGAATGTGCAGCGAAAACAAATAAATTTAGGGGCTGTTGAGAGGATAAAATATATAATGAGCAGGAAATTAGCTCCTGCTCATGTTCTTATAGCTTTAGTCTAGATTTTTCTTTCAGAATTGAAAGGAATAAAGCTCACGCGGGGCTGAGTCTTATTTTTTCGTACTAATAGTACGTAAATACACTCGTATTGCTCTCTATTATTTGTTCTCCCAAGGGAATAAGAGGCTTATTATTTGCCGTATTTTCTAAGAAAGGTGCCAGCGAGCACATTGTTCCATCGCTCAATCAATTGGTAGTATAGGGAAGACATGGAACCAGGTTCCAAAGTTTTACAATCATTTAAATAATACACGCATGGGTTGAGAGGATGCGTTTTTGAAAAAAAATATGCAAGAGAATTTGTGTAATTTATCTTTAAATGGATTATCGACATGAAGAATGAATATGTGTTCTTCAACAAACATGATTAATCGAAAAGTAATGGGGTTGTGATATGAATAATTTATAAATGGATAATGATAGATTTTTTATTATTAATATGAAAAATGAGCATGTGTTCTTTAATATACATGACATTGTCAATTTAGTTGAAAATTTTATAAGAATTTATGTAAAAATTAAATTATACCAATCAAAAAATTATGTTCTCAAATCATAATAAAAAATTAGAATATGATGAAACCTTAAAATTTTATAAACAAAACCAAGATTCATACTCTTTCACATAACAATACATCAATAAGATTTCTTATTTATCCATTTATCCATTAGGAACTCAACTATATTAAAATCAAACTAAATAAATATAATGGATCTATCACTACTAAGAGTTTTAATTTTTATTTTTATCTCCTTTTAAATGTATTGATTTTGTTACAATTTTTCAATTCTATTAACTTACATTGATTATTTGTAGATATTAATAATATATATATTTTTAATAAATAATTCATTTTCCTATTTAAAAGAATATGTATATTTAAAATATTATGATAATTAAATATATAAGTAAAAAATCTAAACAATTCACAAGTGTAAATGTTTAAAAAAAATTAAAAACTAAAATTAGTATTTTTATTTTCGAAATAAATTATAAAACAATATTACATTTAAAATGTTGGTTATATTAATTTAATCTTGTGACTAACTTATACACCTTTTTCTATAAACAATTCATAATAAAATATATACAGTAAAATTTGAATATATATTTAATATAATCATCTCAAATTAATTTTAATACTATATAAAAACTTTAATATAAAATCAAGTATTGTTCATGGAGTTCTATTAGAATTTGCGATTAGGAAAGATGTACATATCACACCTTATTATATTTTGATTGCATATTTTTTATATTTATTTTTATTATTTAATATGTTTTTTAATAATGATATTATTTTTTTAAATATTTTTTTTAATCTTTTAGTTAATTGTCAAATCTAAAAATATCATTACATCTTCTCTTATAATTAGTTATAGGAAAAATAAAATTATAAAAAAATAAATCAAAATTCATCATAAAAATATATTACAAATTTACAAGGATTGATATATAGTAATAAGAAATGATGACATTGTACATGTTTTAAAATAATATGAAAAATATTATTTGACAGTTTATTTTTTTGGTTGCCTCTTTGAATCTTTAGTCTACCATAGCTTATTCAAATGTCATGCATGTTAGTGTAGGTCCACAACTTCTGCAATCACTCCCTTTCCTAATGCAGATGCGCAACCTCTTACAGGCTAATCAGCATCCACGTGTCCTTTGCAGGCTAATAAGCATCCACGTCTTTTGCAGGCCTTCTTGCAAAATTCACCCGTGTGACTGCCATTGTTATTCTGAAATAACTCAAAGCACAGACGCAACTTTTTCGTATTATTCTTCATTATTTTTTCTCGCTTTGATAATTTTTTCTTCTTTTCTGTGTATATCACCTGTCGTGTCCCAAGGGAATAAAGCTCGCGTGGGACTCATGTTTAAAAAAACAAAAATTGAAAGGAATAACGAGTCTTTCATTTTCTTTTTATCTTTTTTGAGTGCTTTAGTCTAATTTTTTCATTTAAAATTGGAAAGAATAGAGTTCAAAAGTGGGATTGGTGGGACTGGTTGATAGTATGTTTTTTATTTAAATATTTCTTTTAAAATTGAAAAGAATAGAATTCATATGGAATTGTTGATAGTGTGTTTTTAATTATTTTTTTAAAATTCTTTTGATTGTTTTAGTTTAATTTTTTCTTTCAGACTTGGAATAAATAAAGTTCAAATGAGATTGATGGGATTGGTTGATACTATGCTTCTTGTTTAAATTTTGTTTTAAGGATTAAAAAGAATGGTTGATAGTACATTTTTAATTTATTTTTTATTTTAAAATTGAAAAGAAGAAAACTTAAATCAAACTTTTGATTGTATGTTTTTAAAAAAAAATTATTTATTAATTATATTAATTTTGTTACATTTTTCCAATTTCATTAATTTATTTTAATCATATTAATAATAATTAATAACTAATTTAATAAATATTAATTTATTTTTTTCTTCTTAAAAAGATATTGTATATCTATTAATTAAGTATAAATAGTATCTCTTTTTAAAAAATAATTGTTATTTTTTATTATTTTAGAAAACAAATTATAATTAATATCGTATATAAAATTTGGATGTTGTAATTAATTTTTAAATCATTCTTTATGAACAACTTATAATAAAACACATAAAAAGAAATTTGAAGATATGTTCAATATAACAATCTCAAATTAATTTCAACATCATATAAATATTCTAATGTCAATTGAAGTATTGTTAATGGAACTCTATTAAAATATTAGATTAAGAAAGATATAAATTGTAAGGAATAAACTTTATGTGGGGTATGAGTCTTACTTTTTTATTTTATCTCTTATGATTGTTTTAGTCTAATTTTTTCTTTGAAAATTGGAAGGAATAAACTTTGAGTAGGACTGGTTGATAGTATGCTTTTATTTTTTATTTTTAATTTTTAAATTAAAAGGAATAAAGTTCACTTGAGATTGATTGATAATATGTTTTTTATTTAAATTTTTCTTTTAAAACTGAAAGGAATAAAGTTCATATGGGACCGTTGATAATGTGTTTTAAGTAGTTTTGATTTTTTGTTTTTTTTTTTACTACATTAATTTTGTTACATTTTTCCAATTTCATTAACCTAGTTTATTTTTTAATATATGATAATTAAATCTATTAATAAAAAATTTAAGCAAGTTCTATAAGTACAAATGCCCCAAAGCAAGAAAATTTAAAAGCAAAAACTAGTATCATTATTTGGGAAAACAAGTTATAATACAATATCATATTGCAAATTTAAATGTTGCGATTAATTTCTAAATCATTCTCTATGAACAACTCATAATAAAATATATACAAGATAATTTGAAGAGATATTCAATATTACAATCTCAAATTGATTTCAACATCATATAAACACTAATATCAATTTAAGTGTCGTTAATGAAGTTCTATTAGAATTTTAGATTAGGAATGCTTTATACATACATACATACATATTCATTTTCACTATTTAATGTATTTTTCAAAGTGACACTACTTTTTTTAAGAGTCCTTTCAATGTTTTATTTAAAATTAAATTTAAAAATATAAATGCATCTTGTCTAACAATTGGATCTAAAGAGAATGGCATTGTATAAAGCATCTAAATTTATCCAAAAGGTTTATCATAAATTTAGTAGATGGGAAATTTATTTTAATATAATAATAGGGCATGATGACATTTATCATGTTTTAAAATTATATAAAAAAATTGCTTTCATGGTTTATTTTGTTGGTTTCATCCATTTTGAAACCATCCTTAAGTCTTTAGTTTAGCATGTCTTAGAAAACCATGGTGTTTATGTTATGTACCTAAGTATAATATATGTTAAAAGATGTTGTCTTTTTTAATCTTAGTATTATTATCAACTTATTTTATATTATAGATGTTTAGAGTTAGTGAAAGATTACATTATGAGTTAAATATGATTTTTTGTGGGTATGATATAAAAGGTAAAAAAATATTAAAGAATGTTTTTTTTTTTAAAAAAAAAATTTATAGTGAAAAATAGATCCATTATTATATGAGAAATCATATGCTATAGACAAATTTGAAGGTAGAATCTTCTATTAGGTAAGTAGGTTCCCCCATATTTATTTTCTATTGATTATTATAGTATTATATTTGTAAGTATGTTTTCAATTTTTTATTTAGAACATAACAAGTGGCATTAGAGATTATATAAATTTTCATCTATTATTAAATTTTTGAGAGGGTTTATCCAAGAATAAAATCAATGTTTGTGACCAAGGATTAGTAAATGTGGTTTTTGGCTAAGTTATTCAATGAACTTTAAAAGGAGACTCATTTTATAGGAAATCATTTACAGAAATTAGATGATGAATAATATTATATCAACCCTATGGGGGATCCTAAACATCACCTGCCATATGATGAAGAGAAATAAAAATAAAACTCACAATGTCCCTCTTTTAACCCTTGTTTGATAATAGTTCCTAGGGAATTAGTCTCCATAGCCTATTTGTAAACCTATAGCTAGTTTAGCACAATAAATTTTCCAATTGAGTTTGTAAATCTCATAGGGAAATCAAGTAAGGATTGATATCTTATAAATTAAAAATTTAGAGGAGCTCTACATGAAGCTCATCAATAGTGAGTGAAGAATCACAAATTATTTGAGCATAAGGGATAAGATTACATGAAAAAACACCCAACACAATCTTGAAGACCTTAAGCTCCTTCTTGACAATTTCATCTTATGCCTTAAAAACTAAATTATATTTGTCCATAAATACATTCAAGACATCAATAATTTTTAATAGCTAGATGCAAGAGAATTTAAGTATTTGATCTATTCAATAGTTCTCTTAAGTCACAAGGATTTAAAAAATCCTTAACAGATCTATCTCTAACCCTAAGATAGTGAATGCAGGCATAGGTTTATGATCCTTTAGACTCACGACACTATACAAGTTTGGGTTTATTTTTTAGAAGATGATTCACAAAATGATACTAAGCTAAGGCGAATAGGTGATACAAATAAACTACTTGGATAAATAATTATCAATTTTTTGTTGAGTTATCTTCACTTTTTTCATATTGTTTAAGAAAGGTGGTGATGCACATGAAAATATTGCTCCACTACTCGATCCATCTAGTATCATACGGTAAACATTGAACCAAGTTCTAAACTATCACAATCATCTAGATAATACCTTCAAGACCAAGAAGGATCTATTCATGACAAATGTTATGTGAGGGAATTTATGTATCCTATGCCTCCATACTAGATGAAAAGTGATGGGGTTATGGTATGAATAATAAATGGATGGACAGTGATAGATTGTCCATTATTGACATGAATAATTAAAAAATAATCCTAAAAAAACATGATTTAGTGAATCCAGTTGAAAAATATATAGGGTTCTACATGGATATCAAACCACATAAAATAAGGAACTGTGTTATCAATATAAAACCAAAATTTAGGGTCTAATTGACAAAGTGGACCATAATCAAGGATCAACTAGATAGGGTCAAATGCACAAGGTTGAATCTCTATGAAGTAGTAAAATCTAAAGAACAACACACAAGAAGAAAAATCTTGTCATCACAACATAAAGGTGCAATAATGAACATTGGTCAAAAAGTACATAGGAAGGTACATTATATAGTGAGAAATTAGGTCACCCAAAAAGGTAATTAACACAACTCATAATTATAAATGACTTAAAATATATTTCCCCTAATAACATTTTATTAACCTAAACAAGATAATTAGATCATGTAGGTAGAACCACATAATGGGAAAAAGCCTATACTAACACCCCCTTAAGTGTAGCTTAGGTAGGTAGAAGAATTGGGTCCTGGCATAGAACCTTTATGAGGTACCCAAGTACATAGAGATGATTACCCAAAGGAGGGAGAGGATGGAGTTACCTGAACCTCCAGAAGAGCCTAAAAATGAAGATACTTAATCGTAGTGAAGGGATTAGTGAATATATCAAAAAATTTCTCTATTATCTAGATGTAACAGAGTTTAATTACTTGATCATGGATGAGATTCCAAATGAAATGCATGTGAATCTCCATATGTGTGGTACTTTTAAGGAACAATGGATTCTTGTAGATCTAGATTATGCTTTGGTTGTCATATAAGATTAATGTTGTTTGTCAAAATTAGATGTCAAACTCAGTGAGAATCCCCTAAAGCCAAATAGCCTTAGTGGCAACATTAACATCTCCTCTGTACTTTACCTTAGTAGAAGATAAAGTAATATCTTTCTACTTCTTGTTTGTCTAAGTAATTAAACCTAAACTGAGGGAGAAACTATAGCTTCAAGTAGACTTCTGATTGTAAATATTCCTAGCCTTATTTATATCTATATAACCAATCAAGTTGATATGAATGCCTAGTCCATAGTGAGTCTTGAAATTATAGTACCCTGATTGTAGTGGATAATCTGCTTAGCTAGTTTCTAGTGCATCTCATGTGGTTCATACATGAATATTTAGACCATGCCCACTACATCTAAATATTAAGTCTAGTGTGCATAAGGTCAATGAGATTTCCAACAAGTTATTGATAAGAGGTAGTATCAACCAAAGGAGATGGATAATTAGACCCAAGCTTCACATTAGATAAAAAAGGAATTAGAGCTAGCTTACAGTCAACCATGTTAAACCATGCAAATAAATCAAGAGAATAATTGGATTATGCAATATTGATGTTAGATTTAGATTGATAAATTTAAATCCTAAATAAGTAGTACAATAATCCCAAGTCAATCATTGAGAACCTATTAGACAAAGCAGTTTTCACTATTGTGATGGTGGATGATGAACTCCCTATGATCAATAGATAATCCACATAGAGAACCAAAATTAACAATGAATCATCCTACCATAATATGTAGACAATCAAATTAAAATGGCATCTAGTGAACTGAATCGAAAGAAGAAAGGATTCCATCTTGGTATACCAATCTTGTGGAGCTTGTATGAGGCCATAGATATATTTATGAAGTTTTCAAACTAAGGAGGAATCTTCCATAAATCCTTATGGTTGATACATGCATATTTTTTCTTTGAGGTCACCATGAATAAAGGCACTCTTCACATCCTAATGATATGTTGTGTTAATGGTGAGAGAAAGTCAGATTGAGTTCATTTTAGAAACTAGGGTGAAGGTATCAATATAGTTAATGTTGGGTACTTGAGAAAAACCCTTTACTACATTTTTTTTGAACTTATCTATATACCCATCTATTACAATTTTTTTTGGGTAGATATACCTACATCAAATAATTTTTATTCCCTTAAAAAGAGGGACTAAATCCTAATTGTTGTTCTTCAACAAGGAACCATATTCCTCTTCCATAGAAACATCCCACTCAGGAGTGCTTGATACCTAGTGAAATGAATATAAACTAGAAATAGATGCAATGAAATCATGTGGGGCATTCTAGAATTTAAAATGGGTTCATTTGGTGTCTCATGAATCTCCAACCCATTGGACAACACTTTACATTGTTGGTCTAGCCCAAATATGACTAGTGATCAGAGAGTCAATAGGATATTCCTCGACCTATAAAATGTTATGGGATAAGGAGAAGTAAAATCGTCATCACTACTCTCATCATTAGAAATGGAATAATAATTTGGATCATTAGGAAGAAATTTAGTAGGATTTGAATAAACATAACTATCATCAAATCCTATTGCATCTAAAGAAAAGGGAGGAGTGTCATGTACAAAGTCTTGAGTACCCTCTTTAATGAAAAAACTCCTCTCAATGAATAAATATTGAGTGGTGGGATGGAGAATACTGTACACTTGAACACCCTCATGATATATAATGAAGATGCAAGGCTGATTTTTAGGTTTCATTATCTTTTTTTTTTAGAATGTGGGCCATAATAGGAGATCCAAACACTTAGAAGTAAATAATTATGGGTTTTGACTTCTCCAATCTTCAAAAGGAGTGACTCCCTTAAATTCTTTATGAAAAACTCCGTTCTAGATATAACATGCATATAGTTGATGGCCTTGACCCAATATTAAGTTGTAAGAGACTTGAAGTGTATCATATAGTTAGCCATTTCCTTCAAGGACATGTTCTTGGGATCTACAACACCATTCTGATAAGGACTATATGTAAATATACATTGTATTTCAATCTCAAATAATGTTCAAAATTACTCAAAATAATTACTGACATACTCACCACCATTGTAGATGCACAAATGCTTGATGGCTTTACCTGACTATTTTTGTACAATCACCTTGAAGTACTAAAAATGATCAAACACCTTTAATTTTTTCTTAAGAAAATACACCCAAGTATGCCTCAAAAATTCATCGATGAAAGTAAGCATGTATTTTGTCTTATTGAATGAAGGTTTTGAAAATGGACCAATAATGTCACTATGGACAATCTCAAATATTTGTTTAGCTCTTCATGATTTTCCCTTATCATACTTCTCCTTAATATGCTTAGTAATTACTGTTGAACCGATAATTTTGACTAAGTATTTTATATTTTGACATGAAACCAACTTGGCATAGGAAGATCATGGTGTGGAGGACAATGGCATGGAATATCATGGTGCGAGAAGACATAGTCAAAGAAGAGGCATAACAAATGGAGGACCCAAGATCGAAGGACTACGTATATAAGTAAAAGACTTGGGGAGGATGAAATAAGAACAAAATATTTGAGGAATGATTATCAAGGATAGAACAAAATTTAATCATACATGAGTTTCAAACTAGCCCGCACAAAGGAGGACATTTGACAACAAAGATCCAACACCGAATGAAAATATAGGGGCATTAAGGCTTGAGTCTGTGGAGGAAAATAAGTAAATGACTGCCATTCTTAGTCTACTAGATATCATTGGATATTCACCAAAGTGTCATAAATAATTCAATGACTTAGTCAGAGAAAACAAGTATAAATACCCCTTTGTAGAGATGTGTAAGGGTGGCTAAGCATTAGTGTTATGTAATGAATGATTGTGGTAATCGAGAAAACACGTAAGTTACTATTAATTTTGATGTTATTCTACCATTTTTAGTTAAGTTAAAAAATTGAGTTATCAATATGTTTGTTATGTAATATGTGGTTTGTATTTGACCATAATGAATACAATCTACATTATATAAACTTGCATAATTAACACTTTGAATCTCATGGCAATTATCTTCATAATCATATTTATTTACATAGTTGAAACAAGGTCCATAGTTGTGTATTTTATTTTCTATATAATTGGTAATTAGATATATGAATAAACACCATTATATGACAAAGTGTCTAACTATTCAACATAACCCATGGGAACTAGTTTCTTGTAGTATGATTTAGGTGAGTACACAAGAGTTCAGTCTTGCATGAAATGCTGACATGTTATCTTGTTGAGAACTAAACACTTCAATGCCCTAAGGAAAAGTTTATAGAAAAACCAAAAAAATTAATTCCATTAATCGGACTCCTAGAACTTGTTTCATATTAATGGAAAATACTCGAACGATTATCCCTTGATAATATTGAACAATGGCTCAACAAGGTTGAGGATAATTTTTTAATTACCTATCTTAAACTAGGATTTTTTTCACATGAATGGGTTGAAAAACATCTCTAAAGCTCATTATATGAAACTTTTATTTTCTAAGTCCTTATTCATTTTCATTCTTTGATCTTAGCCTATTCTCAAGACTTTCACAAAATTTTAGGAGGCAAGCTTGGATGATAGAGTTTCATAGGGGTTTAGCACATTTGGGAACACTATGGACACCAATTATTATTATCTACTAGAGAGAGGTATTGAATAACTACATCTTAGAGTATATTCTAACCTCTTACTCTTATCCTGAAGAAGTAAAGTTACTTTTTCTTTGAGAACCATGTGGTCAGTATATTAGACATTTCCCATTAGAAGTAAAGAAGTTTTTTTTATTGATTATAGACTTGAAATTATACCTATGGAGGGATAAACCCATACTTGCATAAGTAGCATATTTAGGATGGGAATGCAGGGGTGTTGGTGAAGGACTGTTGGTTCAAAATGGTAGCTAATTAGTGGGAGTTGTGAAATCATAAATATGATGAAGCTAAGCAAATAATTATAGGTAGAAGCAGAGTAGAAAGGGGACGGGAGGAATTAATAAGTGTTGTTAGGATCCATAGGGAATTAGGAGAGTACAAGGATGACTTACCAACTTTTAGACTGTAACCAATGCCAACTTTGTCATATGTGGGAAAAACTAGTCAGCTAGTGGAGACTGAAGAACCATATTTAAACCAACCTAGTTCCCCAACCCTAATGCATGATCATGATTTTGATATAGATGATTTGATTATACATAACTAGGATATAAATATTTTAGAGTCATATATTGACCCCATAAGATAACCAATTACTAAGCAATTTTTAACTCATAGTGAATTGACACTTTTTCTTCATTTTCAAGGTAATTTCTTGGCCCAACTTGGTATGCCTAGTGGACCTAACATCAATAGTGGGAAGAGCACTAGTCCAAGTATTATAAATCAACCTAATATCATGCCTAACATCTTAGGTGTTGTTTTTGGAGGAACAAATGGTGGACTGGGAGGTAGAACAAGAGGAATTGGTGGACTTCCACCCTCAAGAATAGGACTTGGAAGTTTTAAGCATCCACCATTACAAGTGCATCAATTACTGACTATGTATTATGAAATCGTGCTTCATTTACCTAAATATTGGGGCATGGAGATTGTTGTGAATCATATTTATAAATGTGAATTCATCTGGAAGGCACGAGGTATAACTTATTCTGGCTGAGCAAAAAGAAACATAATTTGTAACCACACTTATGGAAAGAGTACATAAGTGGTATAGGAATTATGACCCTCAACAAGTATTAATTTACTATGACCTACTCAAGACACCATTTCTTCAATATTTGATAATTTAGAATTTGAGCAATAGAGTATTGTTACACTAAAGGATTTAAAACAAGATCTAACTAAAAGTGTACATGAGTATGATGTATAATTCAAAACACTCTTGTCTAATGTCTCATTTAATAGTAATGTTGCTCAACATGCCTAATGGTTTGTGGGAGGCTTGTTACTTCCCTTTAGATAAATTCTATCTCAAATGACCTTTACCAACCTATGAAAGGCCTTGGAAGTTGTCCTCTATGCTAAAGTTTTTGATAGCATTGATACTAGAATCAATCCTTTTTTAGAAGATCAAATATATTCAATGGCATCACAATTAGAAAAACTCACTACAAATAATGCTTATGACACTCATAGTAGTCTTTGGTGTACCAATTGTGAGTCTGAATGTCATAATAGAAGTAACTACCCTTAAAAGAACATCTACATTATACTAAAGCAGTCTTGTGAAATTTGTCATGAAGAGAATGATGTCCACTCTTTTCCTCTATTACAATGGGCTACACATTCTAAAATGTCTAATTAATGTAAGATATGTGATGCCTATACCCATGACATAAATGAATATTACTTGATCAGTGATATAAATGAGGTGTGTGCACATAGTACAAATCAAACCTCTATCTCAAAAAATTAAGATAATGGTAGATATTGTGGATGAGGCTGTGAACAGGGAAGAGGAGGTGTGAATTTTACACCATGAATATGATATAATTATGGATCTTTAGATCATTATCAACAAGATTATCTAGTCTATCCAACATGTGATTTTTGTAAAAAGGATCATCAATTACAGGAATGCCTTGATTTATACACAACCATCACTAAAGAAAGAAATGAAAAAGGTGATAGTATGATTCACATTGAGAAACCTCACTATTGACTACACTCTAGCACTCTGATGGCCCAAAATGTTTATATCACCTCACATAGTAGAGGATAGTCCCAATCTATGTCTATTCTACCTACTGATAAGATACAATGTGAAGATCCTTGTGCAATGAAGTATCCTGATGCCCAATAATATAAAGATGTGATCCATGATAATATGACTTTAGTAAATGAACTATAAGAGGGAAATTTAGTTTCTTAAGGACTAAGAAGCTGCCCTATGAGTTGATATGCAAAAAGCCATGGAGCCTCAAAACATGATGCGATATGGTTTCTAAAAAATTTCCAAGCATCTGTTAGAAGAATATATTGTCCCATAATTGAGTAATTAGTTTAAACATTAGGCTCTAAATCTAGCTAAATATCACCAATTAAACCATGGTCGATGACAAGATACTCTTGTTCCTCTTATCCCTCAAGAGGTAAGGAAATAGAGGTGAATGTTATCATCGATGGTTGGGTGATCTAAGATATTTTATTTAAAACTAACATTGAGGTCAATTACTCACAAAGGATGTATGGAAAGAAATGTCTATCCTAACATTAAAACCATCTCCTCACATGTTGTTTATGGCCAATAAAACTTATGCTCTACCAATTAGCATTCTTAAAAATATAGTGATCGATATCCTTGGGGTACCTTTCAAAGCTGACTTTAGAATTCTTGAATTTGCTAAAGCTAATTATTTTATATCCCTATTGGGTTATCCTTAGTGCTATACAAAAAATACTAATTTAAGATTCAAAAAGTGATATATCAATTTTTAAAACACTGATCAATGAGTCATCATCTCATTGGACCAAGTACATTGGTCACTATATGTAGAAAATATTAGCATGGATGAGGACATTAATCATATCTACAATGTCACAACACAAGATGGTGAACATCATGATCATTCTCTTGATGGTATCGTCTAATAGATGGACACATAGTCCCTTTATGATACTACAAGTGATGCTTATAATTTTTGAACCCATGGTGACTATGACCTCACTGAAAGAGTGTGCAATGTCATTGGAAGTTGTGAAGGCATTCTGTACTAGTACCACAAGTGTCATAGATTTGTTTTTCTTATTACTGGACACATCATGCAAGGACTAATTATGGATACACCACTATAAATACATGATGAGCTCTAAATTTTCATGTAAAAATGGAAGTCTATGACTTCATCTAGTGAATCAAAGCCTTATATGACTCTAATATTGATCGTATGTATTCACTATCTCACCTTTTTGATGGCACAACTACAAGATGGTGGAGAAATCATAATGAGCATCTCCTTTATTAGGACCAAGTAAACTTTGTTTTACATCACTAGTTTTATCATGACAACTACATCCAGGGTACAATCAACTATAGTGGAGTTCAAGCACTAGGACCACACATAGAATCTTGTGAAACCATGTGGTTGGCTGAAGAATTATTCTTGTCATAGTACATGTGGCTACATGTGTTTTACAAAATTTTATACACTTGGTATAGAGCATGGTATGTTCATGAAAAACAAAATTTAGGTACCTATTTTTAGCATTTATTGAAAAATAACATTGTCTCAGCATTTTCTTACTCATACCCAAGGATGGACTTGCATCTCACACTCCAATCCATCCATTAAGTAGTTATTGGTGACTCCCATCCTATCAAAGATTGGATATGAGATATACATGGTGTAAAAAAACAAATCTTGGTTATTTTTAATAATCCATCTATGCAATCCTCCCCCAGACTAGAAACTAACCTAAATTAAGCATGCCATGAATAAATTCACAAATGAAAGTAAAAGCAATTATTTCATGTTGATGAATTTAAGGGTTTGAACCACCTAACCCATTGAAAATTCATTTAAAAATCCCCACAGACTATGGCACTTGAAAATTTTATGATATTGGTCCTAATGTAGACCACCTATACTTAGAACCTCTTCAAAGCATCCAACACAACATTGGCATGGAAGAAGCACTAAAGCTACTATTGTGGGTAACTACAAGTCCAATACTAATATTTTGATAGTATTTGAGTTGCTAAAAGAGTACCAAGATGTTTTTCCAAGGAATTATAGTGAAATGAAAGGTGTTCATCCATATTTAGGAAAAATGCATATCAAACTAGTTGAAGGTATTTGCCCAGTCAAGAAATAGCCATATAGAATGAATCCATATTTACATGCACAGGTGAAAGAAGAAACTAATAGCATGTTGTACACTAGAGTTATAAATCTAATTGATGATTTTGAGTGGGTTATCCCCATGATAATAAACATAAATAAATATGGGTACATTATAACTTGTGTGGATTACCAAACACTTAATTGATTTTATGTTATTGATCCTTTTCTAATGTTGCTCATAGAATAAATCCTTGAAGGAGTCACAGGCTGTGAAATTTACACTTTCACAAATGGATTTTCCAAGTACCATCAGGTCTATATTGTACATGAGGATCAACCTAACACTACATTTACTACTAAGAATGTCACCTTGATCACCCCATCTAATTTGTAAGTATAAAGCTTATTTTGGCTAATAAAATTTCTACCACAATAGAGTGCAAAGTACTTTCCATGGTTTATGCTTTATAAAAATTTTGATAGTACCTATTGGTGACTCCTTTTATATTCTATACAGAATATAAAAATCTAAAATATTTGGTTAATAAACCTATGTTACACTATCTCATCTTCCTTTGGATTTTTTTATTCCAAGAATTCTAATTCTTTGTCATGGTTAAACTAGGTAAGACCAATTGTTGTCCTGACCATCTTTCTAAAATTGATTTTAGTGAGCCAACATGAGCCATTGGGGATGAATTACCTGATGTAGATGTATTTAAATTTTCACTTGTTCTTTAGGAGTTATAATATATAATCTCTTTGTTAACTATTGGCACAACTCCAAATCATTTGAGCCCACAGTCTAAGAAGAAACTAGCCATCCACACCGCACCATTCCAGCTCATTGGAGGGGACCTCTACAAGCTTAGATGAGATGAAATAATTTTATGTTATAATGGAACATGAACATCTTGAAGTAATTCATTAATTTCATAAAGGAATTTCCAGCAGACACTATGTTGGTGAGGATACTATGTGCAAATTATTGTTAGATGGACTATGGTTGCCTATGACTTTTTAAGATGCCAAGATGCATGTTAAATAATGTGATTTGCTAGCGAGTAGGGAAATTGAGTTACTAGGATTCCATGACATTAAATCCAATTTTAATGCAAGAACTATTTGATAAATGGTCCATTGATTTTTCCATCCCCATCAACTCATTTGGATGATGTACAGGTTCTCGATATATCATAACAACAAATGATTATCTCATGTGCTAGGTTAAGGCTACAATAAGGGATTGTATTATATAAACCACAATAAATTTCATATGGGAACATACTATAACCTAATTTTTTTTCTATTGAGTTTTACTAGTAATCATGATACACATTTCCTCAATGAGACTATCTGTGTATTACTCACTGAATTCATGATTTCTCATCACAAGACAATATTGTATCATCTTGAGGACAATGGTACTACTAAAGAATTCAACAAAATCTTGGTCATAACCCTTACAAAAAAATTAATATTAAATGCACTGAATGGGACAATCAAGCTTTGGGATTACTAGATAGCTTATAAGTGCCTCAACAAAAGTACACCCTTTAATTTGGTGTTCAAAATTGAAGCAGTTCTTTGGGTTGAATTCTTGGTACCTTCTCTTCACATTTCACATGTTGGACAATTAGATGATGAATCATCATTAAAATCACATTTGGAATCTTTTTTACAATTGTATAAAGCACATTTCCTTGCTCAATTGAGTCAATATGTGGATAAATGCAAACAAATGGCATGGCATGATCACCACCTTAAGCATAGGACATATGCCCTAGGAAAAAAAGTTTTACTCTATAACTCTAAGTTTCTGTACCACTCTGGGAAGCTTTGTATTCAATGGGATGGTCCTTTTTTTATTCATAATATTCATCCTATTGGTGCATGCCATTTACAAATATTGGATGGCCAATTTCTTCTAAGGCATTACAATGGTAACCAACTAAATCTTTATTTATTTGCTTAAAGTTAGTTTTAATTATATCAAGGTGTATTCCATTAGTTTAGGATTTTTATTGTTTACAATAAAGTGTTTCCTTAGTTTCACGCCCCTTTATTTTAATTACTTTATTTTTCAAACTTAGTACTTATGTTTTTATGGAGGACCACAACACACATTTAGTATGGGGTAAGGGGTGTTACATTTGTTAATTTATGGTCTATAGGGATGCATGCACAAGCAAAGAGGTCTAAGGATAGATATTCCCATGAATGGTATGAATATTTAAAGGTTTTTACAGCTATCATGCACTCTAAAACAAGTGTAAGACAAGGTGTGCCATTAATATAAAGAGATAGTGTGTATGATAAGAATGCCAACATCATGGTATGATAGTACCATTAATCACATTTATGGCAAGAAGTGATAGTTAAAGAAATGAGATCATTAAAACTCATTGATTATGATAATTTATGGTCAAAGAGAGGGTGGGTAGTAAATGCAATTTACCCTTTCAAGTCTATAAAAATACATTTATGGGCTCATTCTAAATGTTAAGTTTGATTTGAATGTGATTTTATAGAATTGAAGAATGAACAACTAAGTTCAAGGGATTCTAGGATAAGTGCATAGTATCAATTTCCCATTATATGATTATTAAGAAGGATCTTCTCTCAAGAGTGATCAAGTGAATGATAGATAACCTAAAGTCATATAGAGGAAATTTGGTGATTATAGGTTGCAGAGGTTAGTTTCCACCATTAACAGGAATCAAAGTAGGAGAGCCAAGGCACTTCCACAAAAAAACATGTATTATTTTGGGAATATTAGATGATCACACCTAAAATTTTGGGATCCAAGAAGGGTAATGTAGCCTAATGAAAAGGTCCAAAGAAATGAGCCACTACCAGCCATTCTAGAGGAAGAGGAGATACATTTTGTGGAGGAGTATAAATTAGAGAAGAAACACTTGAGGAACAAAGTGAGAACATGAAATTTGAAGTATCAATAATGACACAATAGACTAAGAATAAAGGTAAAGTACCTCTACCTATGCCTTCGATGATAGAGGAAATGTAATACCCAAAAATGGTGCCATGTGCAAATAATTGGGTATGATATGTACCCACATGTACCATTTTTGACTATAAGCACTGCCAACCAAGAAATGAGGTTGAAATTCATAATGATTAGTAGGTTGAGCACTAAAATTTCATGAGTGAATTCTTATATGATTTAAAAATATTCAATGCCTTGGACTCTATAGGGATCCTCTAGTTTTTATCCTCCCATATTTTGTAAAACTAGTAGAGGTAATAAAAAATTATCTTTCACATGTCCATAAGGACTATATCTATTTTTCTTAGCACTGTATGAAGATTACACCTAAAATAATTAGCAAGGTGTTAGGGTTATTATGCTCCAACTTAGACCTTGAATTTGATTTGGAGGACTTGGAGGAAATAGAGAAGATTAGCATGACATTAGAATATTAGAATTAGGGCCATGCCATGCACATTAAGAACTTACAAGATCTTATCCTCTGAATAATAATGCACATCATTATAACCAAGGTTGGCATCACTGATTAGTGGAAAAATGTGGACATGACTCACCTATTTATAATAAACTAGGAAATCAAGGGTCTAAAGTAAAATTAGATAATGTATTTATCCAAAAAAATTATACTAGATGTGAAGAGGAACCACTAAACACCTAGCGACAGGTTCCCATGGGGTGTATTTCTTTTGTCAATAGTGTTTGATGAAATTGGTCTACCTGATTACACCTTTGGAGAAATAAATTTGTTATATCCACTAGAGTATAAGTCCACTACAGAACATGATAAGGTGTTCACATGCCCCTGTTATATCACTCCAAATTTCAAAATCAAGATGAAGTTGTGGCATGATGAAATGAAATAACCCTTTGGAAATAAATGTCACATTCAAAATTACTTATCATGTCTAGGTTGGAGAACAAGCCAAATTTTCCATCAAGAAATTTTTTTATCTGATATGTATTAGGATGACCCCCTCTAGAGAGATCTTTGCTTGGTTGAAGCTACCCTATGCTTTCATATCATAGTAATTTTTCAAGTTGGTGAAATGCGTATATGACACATAGTCCCTCACATTTGAAGAAGGACAAATTGACTCAAAGATTCACACTCTAATCAAAATGTATGGATATCCTAGTTAAAATGCATAGAGATAAAAGCATGATACTAAAATAATTGACATTAATGTTCACCAAACCATGATTGAACAAACCATTTATAATCTATTCTATATGTTACAACCTAAGAAGAAAGCTTTAGGATGTTCAAAGCATGAAAGAGAGAATCTTCATCCAGTACCACCACTTGAAAAGAAGAAGCATACCGAGTATGATTCTATCACGAGTTTATGATTGGAACCACCAAAAATGTAAAGGACTACTCAGGCACCACTACAAAGGGTTTTACCACTAAGGATTTCCTCACCAAGGGCTTCACCTACAAAAAATACATTTGCCAAAAAATTAGAGGGTTTAATGCCATCACCACTAACCAATTTGTTGGAATAGGAAGTGATTTAGGGTCATAGGAAATAATTAGAGGAGTCAAACTTAGAAAAAACACCCTCCCCAATGCAAATAATCCACTTGGTAATGAAAGGGATGGTTTTAACACAAAATAAATGACTGACATAGACATTGGCAACACTTCATTGGCACTAGATATGGATGTCAAGATCCTTGAATAGGATCCCCTCAAAGGGGAGCATCTCATTGACTCTAAAGTTAAATAAACCACCTTTGGTTGATCCAACCACCAATTTGTGTGCCTAATACTAGACATTCATTCCTAATAGGTTTTTATATTTATATTCCCATTTTCATCCAAAAGATGTAACTAATGACACTAGGTATCAAATGTCTTTTTTCTTGGATATGTAAAATGAATAACATCATTTTGAAATACCCCTTTATATCATAGTTTTAGATTCTAAAGAAATGATACTACTCACTCCTATTTGGGTTAATCCCCAACAACTTTCTCCTCTACAAACTAGCACTACATTTTGGAAAATATCCTTTGAAGTCACATGACAAAATGTGGTTTTAGATTATAATGATTGCAATATAGAATAGAAACATATCCAAGTTGTGGAAATTTATGGTAAAAAAGTTTCTACTTAGAAGGCACTTGAAGAAGAAATGGCCATGTTGAAGCAATAATTGGATGAAGCCATAGCATTCAAAGTCAAAACTTTAAATTTATCTAAAGTTATTTTTGGCCAAGAACCAACATTGGTAGATGGGATCCCTTTAGAGAGAAAATCTATTGATAAATTGGAGACCCTTGTAAATATCTTATTAAAGCAGTGTCTAGAGCAACATACACCTAGAAATGAAACATCATGGGAAGATGAATAGCTTTTTGAAGTAGTATAAGTCTGTAGATGCACCTTATAAAGGGTTGGGTAAGTGATCCCCACCTTGGATGGGTTTTTTGAAAAATTGGCATGGCATATTAAAATTTTTTAGGCTTAACTCTAGGTAGAGGAATCTCAACAAAATAAATTGGTAGATGTTACCTTATTAATAAAAGATCACATCAAGTGTACTAAGGCATTTAGGGATGTTGAAACCATGGAAGAAATAATAAATGTGCATCAACAAAA
Source organism: Torreya grandis (assembly GCA_037957365.1). Taxonomy (NCBI): domain Eukaryota; kingdom Viridiplantae; phylum Streptophyta; class Pinopsida; order Cupressales; family Taxaceae; genus Torreya; species Torreya grandis. Next base: position 362,129 of record JARHVA010008147.1, on the reverse strand, counting down.
AATATATTCCAACTTTATAGCTCTCCAAAGATAGGTTATAAATGAGGTCATTGTGTTTGAAGAGGTCTAGAAAGATGCTTCCACATCCCTAGACCAATGGGTCAATAAGGTAAGTGAGTGTCCCAATCAACCCAAGGAGACTAAAAATTTGAAATTAAAGATTGAGGAAATCAAAATAAAGTTATTTGACACCTTGTCACATTGGGAAGGTGTCAATAAGCAGATTGCATAGGTTGTCCCTAACTTTTTGGTTGAGGTTAGGATTTATGCTTTGTTTGGGACAGACTAAGAGCATAGTGTGGGGTGACATTTGAACACTAATTTTGACTACGTATTTTGGCTTTTGGCATGAAACTAGCTTGGTGTGAGATTATCATGGCATGAAATATCATAGAATGAGAAGACCCAATCAAAGAAGAGGCATAAAAAACAAAGGACCCAATAGTGAAGGACTCAGTATATCAATGAAAGACTTGGGGAGCACAAAGGAAGCAAAAAATGGTTGAGGAGTGATTCTCAGGGACATAATAAACTTTAATCATACATGAGTTTCAAACCATCCCACATGAAGGAGGAAATTTGGCAATAAGGATCCATCACTTAATGAGAATATAGAGATGCTAAGGCCTAGGACCTTACGAAGAAGAAAATAAATAACTACCATAACTCTCAATCTACTAGAGAGTTGTCTAATCACCAATTTGTCATAAATAATGTAACAACTTGGTTAGGGAAAATAAGGATAAATACCCCTATTTAGGGATGTTTAAGGCTAGATAAGCATTAGTGTTATGTAACAATTTATTATGGTAATAACAAAATCATGGAAGTTACTATTAATTTTGATGTTATTCTACCATTGTTAGTTAAGTTTCAACATTGAGTTATCAATACATTTATTATGTAATATATGGTTTGTATTTGACTATAATGAATAAAATCTGAACTATATGAACTTGTGTAATCAATACTTTGAATGTCATAGTAGTTATATCCATAATCATGTTTATTTACATAGTTAAAACAAGGTCCATAGTCATGTATTTTTTTCTATGTAATCAATAATTAGATATATGAATAAAAACCATTATATGACAAAGTGTGTTACTGCACAATACAACCCATAGGAAGTAGTTTCTTACTATGTGCTTTGGTTGAGTGTGTAAGAGTTTAGTCTTGCATGAAATGCCAACATGTTAGCTTATTGGGAACTAAACACTTCAATTCCCTAAGGAAAAGTTGACAAAAAACCCAAAAAGCATTCAATCCTAGGAAAATCCATCAAAAAACTTAACTCATGGAAAACTTAAAATAATTTATTGATGACTAAGTTATTCTAGGTAGTGATAGTTGAGATGGATAGATTTTCTCATGCCATAATTTAATCACCCCATATGAATGAGTGAGAAATGCAGTAGAGGGTTGATCAAGATTAAAATATGTTAAAGTATATAATTGTGACTGGTGATCTACTTTCCCAAATACAATAATGGAATCACTATCTTATTCCCTAATAACCATGGAATTTGATGTGAACTCAATGTCATTGTTGAAATGATGTGAGTGATTTTATAAATAGATAAAATATTGGTGGATAAAGAGGGAACACATATAATATTATAAATGTCCCATCATTAACTTCTATAGATCTACTCCCATTAACTTATGTGTAGTTATCTTCACCTAACAAGATGGAAGGCATAGAACAAGGCTCCAAAGATAATAACATGTCTTATAATGAATCTGTTTGGTGTGATGCACCATAAAAAATAAGCCATGTGGAATGTTGGGATGTAACTACATCAAGTGCTTTGCCCTTATCATTTCCCTTCTTATTATCTTTGGCCTTTGAAGACTCTTGTGCTGATGAACTCTCACTACAAGACTTAGGGATACTAATGTTGTGTTTCTCAAGCATTTTTATTAGTTGGTTAATAGGATTTTTCACGCATTTGGATTCATCATGCCAAGATTTATTGAAGTAGCCACATGTGAGTCACTCTTTCTTGGGTTTCCCCTCTGAAGAGGAGGACTCTTTTGATGCTTTGGACTTAGCATCCATTTTTTTACCCTTTCTTTGTTCTAGGTATTTCTTGTTGTGTTTCTTCTCCTTTCTACTAGAAGCCTTATATTTATCATGACTCACAATCAAGCCATACAATTTATATGACTTCAGTGTACCCATTTGAATGAACTTGTCTTTCTCCCATGTTCAGTTAGTATCAAGGTCATCCAAGGATAGAATGGTCCATATATCTCCAATAATATGCTTGGTGGCATGGAAGGTTGAAATGAAGATAGAATAGTTATATCCCAACTTGGTAAGGATGGAAAGGATTGATTGATCATTCTTTTTTTCAATGTTGCATAATTTTAACTATAACCTGAGTGATTTGAAATTTTTGAATAAATCTTATATGGTATCAAAATAACTTAGGCCCAAACTAATGAACTCATTCTCTAACTCATGACCTCTCATTATATTATAAATCCAAAAGAGTTTTTCTAATATGGTCTAGACTTTATTAGGAATAGTGGAATATTTAATATGAAAGAGTAATTGGGAGATAGATAGGCATATAATACCATAGGATTCATCACTTTTATCGTACCACTTCACCTTCTCTACCTTAAATGTCAATTATTTTTATATATCCATCATGATTCAGTGTAGGTATTTACTACTCAAGATTAGTTTCACTTTGAATTTCTATTCATGATAATTGAACAATGTAAGAATCATAACAAAACTTGTATTTATGATGTAGAAAGGAAGTATGTGCTAAATTGTGTGTACTAAAATACTAATAATATGTAGCCCATTGAATCTATAGAGGTTCAAATTTATAGGATAATATAATATTACCAATGTGTATATCTTAAAACAACTCACACTTTCAAAAAAAATGGCACCTCAAAAGTAGCAACAGACTGAAATTTATGCGTGTTTGAAGTTCTAGATACAAGGGCACTTTTAACTTTGCAAAATTTGAAACTTTTTGGGTGTGCAAAAGTTTGTTGAAATTTTTTGAATCAACTTCCCATCAGCAACCTTATGCCCTTTTGGAGAAAAAGTTAAGAAATTTTTAGTTAGAAGTGACTAGGGGATTAACTCCCATATTAGTAGGGGATAAGACCTATTTTAGGTGTTATTCCCCTCTCAATTTGATTTACGTGATTGATGTGGAAGTGACATCATCTAAAAATGCCTTCATTTTGAAATGAATCATGTCACTCTTCATTATCATAAATTGTATGGTATCTAAAATGTCATTGTGCATGTAAATAGGGTGGGAAGAACCCACATTGTGTTTTTACAACTAGTGGAATATAGAGGGTGCCTCATCGCGTGGTAGAGTTTGGTTCATGCATGAACAAGAGTCATAACATGTGGTGTTCTTAGGTAGTTTTCAAACCCTAAGACATTTATAATTGGGAATCAAAACCTAACAAGTGTTTAATAGGGGTCAGAACTTGATAGGTGTTTGAACAAGCATCAGAACCTAATACGTGTTTGTGTAGGGGTTAGAACCCAACTAGTACTTTTATAAAGATTATATCCTAGCAGGTGCTTTTACAAGGCTCAAAACCCAACTTGTGCTTATGTAAGGCTCAAAACCTAATAGGGGATTTTTTAGGGATCAAAATTTGATGAATGTGCACATAACCACTAAAATGTGTGTCTAGGTGGAAATGTTTGATAAATTTTAAAATTACCTATGAGGAGTCAAAATCCCACTGAACTAGAAAACCTCCACAAATATGGATTCTAAGCAACTTCTCCAAAATCAAAAAGAGACCCACTTTGTTTCTCGACAAACCCAGAAAAACCCAAATATAATTTTTTTCAAAGTCACCTTAAAAGTATAGATTTTGTAGAAACAAAAAATAATCTTAAAACCCTCCAAAAATAGTTGAAAATAGACTGTCACAAAACTAGGTCATGTTTACAGTCATTCTTAGGGTTTTACCACATTTTAAATATAATAGCATTGTCTATTTTTCACTTACAAAATCTGAGCATGCTTATTTGTGAATATTTAGGAGAATCCCCACCAAACCCTAGAAAACTAAAATTAATGAAAATATCAAACCAACAAGAATGCACTATCTCACAATGAAATTGATGGATTTGTCTACCAATAGATATCTAATACCATGTTGGAGTGGGCTATAATCAAGGATCAATTAGATAGGTCCAAATGCATGAAGTTGAATCTGTATGGTGTAGTGAAATCTAAAGAACAACTTGTAAGAAGAAGTTTATCTTCACAATAAAAAGTTACATTAATGATATTTTTCTACAAAGTACATAGGAAGATACATATATAGTGAGGAATTAGGTGACCCAAAAAGGTAATTAACTCAACTCACAATTAAAAAATGACTTAAATTACATTTATCCTAATGATATATTTATTAACTAAGCAAGCTAATTAGATTGTGTAGGTAAAATGATATAGTGGGAAAAATCCTACACTAACACTAATAATCCCCAAAAGTTTAAAAAAGAAAACTAAGATTCATGTTAACTAACACACCATTTCAATAAATTTTCTTATTTATCCTTTGGGAACTCAACCATATTAAATTCATTGCATATCATTTACTAGATAAGGAAAGTCATCATCAAGGAAACACCATGATGTTATTATTTTTAATCCATCATTAGGTGCATATAAGTTAATGACGATTGAAACTTGACCATTAATATCAAGAGTGACACACATGATACAATGCATCGAGTCTTCTCTAAAGAAAATCACATAAGGGGGAATTTTAGGGGAAATAATTTTAGGGGAATATATTTTGGGGGAAATCAATATACGCATGTTACAATGAGTATCTTCATGTGAGGTTTGTGAGCTCCATATTGTCTAACCATATCATCCTTAATTCATTCCACAAAATAAATCCATAGATATTCACTTATTAAAGGAAAAAAATGTGAAACGTGTAAAGTTACTAATAGGTAGACCTAAAAATGAATTTTATTGAGGAATTTTTAAGGCCATGCATATTCTATGAGATAATATTCATGAGTATGAATCCTCCATTTTCAATTTTCCTTATCCATATCTATATTCTACACCATAAATTGGTTTCTAAAGACATTTTCTTGTTTAAATGGAAAAAACCACTGAGCGAGATGGAGCAATGTTTTCCCCAATTATCTTCCCTTAGTGAGTCATCCCAACAATGAATAATCATGTCATAGCACACAAAGGATGGAAAATAAATTGAATATTTACAAACACTCAAAATAATCCCTTAAGTAGATGGAACCTATGAGGTTTGACTTTACATGACATAGGTACTTTGACAATTGTTAGACTTGATTTTCTCGAGATATTATTGTATTTTGACATTAGGGAATGAAATTCACTACTTACTTACATTAGGGAATGAAATTCACTTCTTTCTTACATTAGGGAATGAAATTAAATTCTTATTGAGATTTGATGTCATTTTGTGCTATTTAAATTTGAAAATCATCCATTTATATTTCCTCATAATCACAACTAGTTCCTTAGAGGCCAATTTTGGTTTGAAACAAGGCATGAGAGGATAATTCTTTATCTTGTGGTTATATTTTTCATAAAAAAACAAGTGTTAGGTAGGTTGATGTGAAATAGGTTTTGCTAGAAACCATTATAACCCACTTGAATATCCATAGATTACTTATAATATTTATTGAGGTCCACCTCAACATAAATCATTTATGGGATGAGTAGAATAGAACCTATCAATTATCTAGTTGAAAAACCCTAATATAGAATCAATGGAGTTGGCAGCTAGACTCATGCAAAAACTTCAAGGATGTATTTATCAATCATTTTGAAATGATGGGTCCATAGTGATAAGACCATGAGGGTGTTTCTCATGAACCAAAATTTTTAATTATTCTAGATGTCATGCACTTGCTACACATTTTTTTATGAAAAAAATATTTTTTTGAGGTTTCTAACACTTGATAGCTTAATTACATAAGGTTATAGAATAATTTAACCTAAGATTTAATGATTTATCATAGGGATTCATATGGTCAATACAAAACACAAGGGTATAGTTCACATATAAGTTAGAAACATAATCAACAACATTTGTATCTAAGAGAACATCTATAGAATGAGAGGGACTATCACTAGAATTACATTGTCAAATACTTTCATTAAAATTTATCACTTAACTTGGTGCCAAGATCCCTAGAGTATATAATAATTTTTAAAGTCATCTAGTTTAGGGCCTTATAAATAGGATTAAGCTGACCTGTGAGGGAGACCAAATGCAAAATTTTAGGTAATCTTCAGCATAAAAATTCTCTAAGAGATGGTATGATTTACCAAAAGGATAGAGTAGGAAAACCTTAAATTTTACATTAAAAACTTATAAAATAAAAAACATCCCTGAACCAACCTTAATTTTTAGCATATTTTTTACAAATAAAAATGAAATTAGAAAAGAGGTTTTGGGAAAAACACTATCTAGTATATTTTTAACCAAATTTTAAGATCACATTCACATATTCATCATATAAATCATTTATTAATGATATTTATTTCTCTCTATTTTTTTCTTAGCTTTGAAAGAAAGAAACTAGTGATAAAAGGGGTGTATAAGAATACATGTTGAATGTGCACGTGTTTAATCCAGACCTTGTTATAACTCCTCTTTGGCTTGGGAGGATGACATGTAAATATAAAAACACTAAAAGAGACTTATTTGTTATAAAATAAGATGGGTGGATTGTCTAGCATAAGCTAGACCCTAGAAGCAAAAGCTTCCTAGACGCTGTCAATCCACCTATTTTTAACACTTAAGGTTGATAGATAAAAATTAAGGAAACATGTTTTTAAAAAAACAAACTTAAATTAAATACAAAAAATAACCTAAATTTAATTAATTAAAACTAGATGCTTTGCTAAGATGATTAAACTAAAGTGAATAGTCTGATTAATTATGCTGAAAATTAGTTAAAAGCAAGGTTTTGGTTTTTGGTTTGGTGAAATGGTAAGGGTAAAAAGAGTTATGTGGTTGGGGTTGGAAAATGGTTGATATGGAAAATGTTTAAGGGGTGAAGGTTTAAAAGTACCAGCCAACAAATGATTAAGGTGGCAAAAGGGTGAGGGGATAAAGAGAGTGAAGATGGTAAAGAGGGAAATGGGAGAAGAGCTAAATGGATAAAGGGGAAAGGAAGATGAAGAGGATTAGGGGAAAATATATGGATTAAAATAGAATAAGAATGCCAAAGGGTGTGTTATGGAGTCAATAAATAATATGCCAAGAGTGATAAGAAATTAAATTACAACAAATAAAGCCAAGGTTACCTTCCAAGCTTGAAGAAGAATGTTGATGAAGACGTTGGTGTTGATGTTGTTGAAGCAATTTTGGTAAAACTTAAATATAACTTAGATGCTTTAGATATTTCTTCTAAAGATGATAGCCTCCTTGATGATGCCTCCAAACCTAAAACAAAATGTTAACATCCAAAAGACTAACTTTCAAATTTGGAACTTAACCCTAGGTGAAGGAAAGGGGGAATTTAAAGCATATGTTGTGAAGAGTCATGCCAAAAGAGGAATAATAGAGGTATGGAACCATTTTATATGTATTGGATGAATTATTCAAAAGGAGGTGGGTGTGGATTCCATTTGAGTTGGTGAGTGTCCTATTTGGGTTAAAAAGTCAAAAATGGGTGCCCTTTATCTTAAAGAAGTAGGTATCTTATTTAGAGGTTAATTGCATGTAAAATACATGTTGAATAATCATCCCTTAAGGGTAAATTTTCCATATTTTAATGGGGGCCTTGTGATGCTTAAATGAGGTCATCAAGCACTTTAGGGAGGGTCCCAGGTGGGGTATGATGTCCCACATTAATCCACATCACTTTTAAGCCATGTCACTTGACATATCACCTTCCAAATCACCTTCCATGTTACTTGACATGTCACATGCCATGTCACATGCTAGGCCACTTTTCATGTCATCATGAATAGTGAGAGTGGGTCCCACAGTAAAAAGTGATAGTGAATAGTACTTTTGAATAGTAATTTCAAATAGTGTTTTAGAATAGTATTATGTGACTAAAAAAATAGTGATTTAGTTGGGTTAAGAGGGTTTTATTAAGGTTTAATAAGTTTTAGGGGTTTTTTAGGGGGGTTTTGAGGCATTTAGTCATTAAAAATTGCAAGTGCATAGTTTTCTAGTGTCTACATTTTGCCTCTTTTTGTTATGCGGCTTTGAATTAACATGTAAAATAAAAATGAATCACTTGGTTGAAGGTCAGGGTGATCTAAGTGTGGGAGGAGGTGTTTCCCCATAAACCAAGAGTCTATGATGGAAGACCAAATTAGGTGTAGGTTTGACAAGCAGTTGGTGGTGAGGCACTAAGTGATGCCACAAGGGAGCTGGGCATGTGAAATGCCAAAGGGTTCAAAAAATATGTATAAGGACAATAATTAAGATTTTACAGAGACTAAAGCTACCATTTTGGTAAAAATAAGTTTAATCTTAGAAGGACACATGATAGAGATAATCAGTCCATAACATTAGTAATAGTTGATTGAGTTATGCCTATCAAATCATCTAGATAGGTTCAATGTTGGTCACAAGTATCTAGGGTAGGAAGTGATCTTACAAAAAAACATAATTTATTAGGTCATGCATGAGGTGGTGTAAATGTTGAAAAGTTCAACATGGTAAGGTTGGTCATTACAGTCAAATGTTTTTACAAAACATGCCAATATTCTGGGTTAGAAGCAACCAATGTCAAGGTGGATGTGGTGAAAGCATGGGTGGATTAAGAATGGGTTGGAAGGGGATGGCTGACCTAATTCTAGATGCACGTGGCAAGTGGAAGCTATCTACATAGTTCCTTAGATAGGAATCTAAAAATAACATCAAGCCAAATGTAGTTATTTTGAGGTGAAGAGTGTTGGTTAACTTGGTTTCTCAAATTTTACATCATGTAGTTAGATCTAGTTGAAGGACATTGGAGAAAACGAAGTTCTAAAAGGGTGGAAAATATGGGTATCAAATAGTTTTTAGATTGGTTTGGTAGAAATGGTGGATAAAATTACCTAGGATGTAATTAGATGATTACATCAACTATGAAAAAGGAATCTAAAACCATGGATAAGTAGGTTCAAGCATTAAATTTTGATCACCATTTTTGAAAAAAAGGATAAATATGTTTTACCAGCCTTTAAAAAATTTGGGACTATTTGAATTGCCATGGTGATCTGATGGGTTCTTTTATCACCATCCAAATAAGCTGATATTTTTCACACTTCACAATAATGTTGTTAATAGGCTATGGAAGGGTATGATTAAATAATTTAGGGAAACAAAGTATCAAATTAGTTAAACAAGAAGTGGAGAAGATTTGAACCCTTGAACCTTGAGTTAGTGGGGCCCCAAAATAAGTAAACATTGAGTTTTGAGGGAATTTAGAAAAGGATGTTGAGGGGTTTTGGAATATGGAGTGAGGTGAATAATAATAATATTAATTAAATGAGGGAGTAGGGTTTGGATTGTGATTAAAGAGTAGGGATATTTCAAGGCATAAGAAGATGTATTCTGAGAAAGGAAAATCAAGGGAAATTATTAGTTGTGTTGTTCCCCAAAAATATCACCCATTTTTGGGACAACATTTGAACTATTTTGGTCCTAAAGACCAAAATTATCTCTTCCCTTTTTGAAATTTATCTTGGGCATTCAAATTCCTCATTTTTCAAGCTTCTCATAAAACTACAAATTCTACAGGTTTGAATCTATGAACTCTATAAGCTTGAATCTACGGACTCTACAGGAAAAGAAAATATATAGACTCTATAGGCCAAGTTTAGTGGGCTTCATAGGTTGATTTATATGAACTCTTTCAAGGTTAGATAAAACTACAAACTTGGTTTCTATAGACTCTACAGGTAGGTTCATTTCTATAGGTTTAAAGGCTTTTGTAGGCTGGTTCAATCAAAAGAATTAGTTTCTAACACTTAGTCATTTTTGGGATTGGTTCAGTGCCTTGGTTCAATCGAAAATCTCCATCGGCAAGAATCTAAGCAAGGATCTAACCATTGAACCATTGAACCGTTGAACCTTGAAATATTTTGGTTCAACGGGTTCAACAAGTTCAAAGGTTCAACATCATCAGCAAGAGTTAAGTGCTTCATCAAGGTTCAAAGTTTAATCACTTCAAGGTTCAACGGCTTCAAAACATTTATCAAAGAGAAGAAGGCTTGAACCATTGAACTGTTGAGCCATTGAACGGGTTCAAGGTTCAATAGGTTTAACATGTTTGGTTCAATGAGGATCAAAAGGACTTAGCCAAATCAAAGGGAATGAACCATTGAATTGTTAAAACAAAGCATGGTTCAATGGTTTGTAAATGCTTTGGTTCATTCAATCGGTTCATTCAGTTGGTTTAAAGCTTGGTTCATTCACTTGGTTCATCGGCTTGGTTCAATCAAAGGGATCATAAGCGTGGTTCAAAGCTTGGTTCAATAGTTGGTTCAAAAGAGTGGTTCAATGCAAAAGTTCAAGAGAGCCTCCCAAAGGATAAGTGCCCTTGTAGAATGCACTTGGTCAACAAAAGCACCCTTCAGAAGGGTCATTTTCAAAGAAGCTACAAAGATAAGTTCTTTCAAAATTTTTTTTAAGGCAGTCAAAAGACAAATGGATTTCCTTCAGTAAAAAGACTAAGGCATAATTCCTTCAGACTTTTTGTCTAAAGGAATTCCTTCAAAAAAAAAGTCTGAAGGAATTTGAAAAAGAAACTGCGGGAGGAAAGCTTGAAGGAATTTCCAAAGACAAAAAAACACAGTGATCAGAACAATTCTGCAGACATTTTGTCTGCGAGAAAATTTTGTAGACTTTTTGTCTGCAGGAAATGTCTACGGGAAAAGTTCTGAAGGACTCCAAAGAAAAGGCTATCAAAGGACCTCGAAGGGTAGGTGCCCTTATGGGGGACTCTCAACTGCCAACTTATAGGACACTCCCCCAAAGTCAAAGGGTCACCTTCCCTTCGAGAGGATGTAAAACAAAGGACTTAGTGACCCATCAGAATAAAGAAGCCCAAAGGCCATCCGAAGACCGCCCAAAGGGTAGATACCCTTGTGGGGGGCTCTTTTTGACCCAGAATAGATCATTTCTTAAGGCCCAAAAGGTAGGTCCCCTCTGGGAAAGCTCAAATGACTAAACTGAAGGAATTGTCAAGGAAAGTGATGTGCCCGCAGATGTCAAAGTTATGATAATGAAGTAGCTATTGATCCTTGTAGTTTTAAATATATGAACTTGAATGCATTCAAAGGCTTTGAGGCCAAGACCAGTAGGAAGTGACTAAAGAATAGAGCATCAAATTGAATTAAGGACCTAATTCAATTAACCAAAAAAAGAGGAACGATGAAGAAGGGTCAGATCGCCAGGTCGACATTGAAAGATGAAAACTTTTAATAGTGTGACTTATTTCTCTGCATTGAGAAAATAAAATGGGTAGATGCCCCTAAATTCCAGCCTATCTTCTTAAAAAATTTCAATGAAACATGATGTGTTACTGTTCTTGAGTCCTTCTTGAAGAGGCTTTATAAGGGGCTCTCTTTTATTGTAAATAGACATCTTTTTCAGACAATCAAAAATGAAACTCTGCCTAAATTGAAAGGCATTACTGAGACTTTGAGCTCAGATTGTTGATCATATTTTGTTATAAGAATAAGAAAGCAAGTGACTTTTTGGACTTTATGCTTTGGTATCTTGGTTGTTGGGGAAACTGTTCTTATGTCTTTTTACTTAATATATTTTTTATTCTTTTAATTCAACAAGCAAAATTAGTGATAGTAGTCAGGAAGGTGTCCTGAAGTCAACTGTGGAGAGACTTTGTGCCCCCATAATTTATTTTAGTGTGTTTTATTTTTGTTTCTATGTAAAGGACCTTGAGATGACTTTGTGCCCTCATTGTCCTTCATATCTCACTCTTGGGCAATTTAGGTGGAGACTTTATGCTACATCTCAATTTGTTGGTTACTACGTCCTTAGTTACATTTTGTAATTACTACTAGGAGTATTCTTATGGTTTGCTAAATAGTACTTATAAAATAAGAGGAGTGCTTTTTGTCATTTCCCTTGAGATTGTTCCTTTGATTTGCATGCATCATCTCTAAGGAAAGAGAGATGGATGGTTTGTCCTACCTTTGAGTATTATTTTCTATATATATATATATATATATATATATATATATTTATTTATTTATTTAAGGAACCTCCCCTTGATGAGAGGAGAGATTAGTCCCCTTTTGGTGTGGTAAACCTACACATTTGGATGACTAATCTTCCTACTTTGGCTAATTAGACCTATTTTGTTTATCAGTACACTGATCGACAAAATATTCAACCAATAATTTTTGGCAACTCCACTGGGGAAGAATGTGCAGTCTGAAGCCTCAAGTTTTAGATTGAATTAGTTCCTACCCTTATCCATTATAGACTCTGGCAACTCCATTATGTGTCCTACCCATTATTCATTATAGCCTTACCATCTTCCTCCACCTCCATTATTTTATCTGGACTGCAAAACCAGAGCTATTGGGAAAGAGTGCGCAGTTTGAAGCCTCAAGCCTCAAGCTGAAGCAAAGCTCATCCTTTTCCATTTTTCTTATACAATCTAGTCACTCCATCTAGATTTGTTATCTCTATTTTTATTAATTAAATCATGGTATTTTGAGGCCCCTGGGGTATCTCTTCTGGCCCACTCAACTTGACTCCACCTTTGCATGAACTCCCATGTAGTTTAAGAAAGAATTTCACCAAATTATCTGGTGATGGGATAGTTCACCTTGATGAACACATTGCAGCCTTTAGCATAGCCCATGGTGTTATAGGGGTGGAAACTGAAGATGTGGCAGTCAAGATTTTTGTGGAGACACTATAAAGTGCTGCTACAAACTAGTTCTACCATCTGTAAGTTGGATTAGTGACTGATTGGGATACACTCAAAGCCATGTTCGAAGCAAGGTTCAAGCTCACAGAAGATGCACATGCCTTGCTGGCCCAACTCACTCAGATGAAGAAAGAACCTCATGAGCCTATGAGGGATTATATTGCTAGGTTTGACAAACTATGAAATAGAATTCTTATAATTACTCGACCTATAGCTGAGAATCTCAAATGCTTCTTCATTAATTCTCAGTTACCTGAAGTAAGTTTTCTTTTAAGACAAGTTGGCCACATAGACCTTGCTGCTGCTCAGGACTTGGCTAATGAGGTAGAAGATGACCTTATCTTGGCAAGAAAGATAAGGAGAGACCGAAGTAGAGGCAAACACTCTTCATCTTTTGAATACTCACTCATAGTCACCACTGACCCAATGGTACAAAAGATGTCAAATGAATTGCTAGCCTTGAAAAGGCAAATGGCACAAGGTATGTCTTCTACTCCTCTATATAAAGATATACCAAGGAGGACATTCCCTAGTCATCCATATCAAGGCAACATTGCTAGAAGTCAAGGGCAACCAAATCATCTTCCTCCCCCACAGAAGAACCTTGCCCTTAAAGCACCTCCAACCAACTCAGTAGTTGGATATCTAGAAATGGAACATGTTTCCTATTTCCAACCTGAGTTTGACCAAGAAAATGGTGCTAATCTCTTCAAGGAGGATCTAGAAGAATTAGCTGGTGACTCCCACATTGGTTTCTTGAATATCTAGGATGAACTTAGAAATGAGGGTGAAGCAGTTAAAGGATCATACATAGTATTCACCAAGTTTGAGAATTAGTTAGCCCAGCAGGCTGACAAAGAGAAGATAGAGGAGTGACCCCAACCAGAAATTTCAATTACTGAGGAGATAACCCCTCTTCCTTTCCAGTCAAAGGACCCAGTGATTGCCAAAGAAGTAAGTACATCAAACATCTCTGCACCTTCTACTTCAAATCTGTATATTAGTCCTCTCCCTCCTAAAAACCAAAATGATGAACTCCCATCCTCTCTTCCAAGTCCATCTCAGTCATTTGCCATGACTAATCATGTCAAGAAATCTAAAATTTAGATGACTGAGTTTGAATCCCTGCAATCAAATCTTGATCAATTTAACATTGGTGGAGAACTAAGTGTGGACCTATCTCAGGCAAAAATTGTGGCCACCTAAACATCAGCCCCTATAGCTCAAATTTTGTTTGAACCTTCAGACAGGGGTAATTACTTCTTGACCATAGAGGATGCTCATGTCTCAGCTGATGAAAGTCCTATATCTGGCAATCCAAGATTTGATCCAAACAAGGCATCAAAAGAATTAGTAGGGCACAATACAAATCAAGAAGGATCTTCCATCTCTGATGAAGAGAAACCTAATAGGAGATCAGCTTCTGATGATGCTTAGATTTTGGAATGTGATGGCAAAAATTCTTCCACAGTTAGATGCAAATATCTATTTCTCAGATTGAAAATTGCTCAGGGTAAAAAGGTCAAACTCCTTCACACAAAAGGAGATGTTAAGCTCATGGTTTATTAGGAGTCTGATTCTAACAATTAAAGCATGTGTTGGACTAGACTAATAGAATAGCAAGCTATGATGGTGGACCATACTGTTGTATTCCAAAGTCAACAAAAGAAACTCTTTGCAGGGAGAACAAGGAGTTATGGTTTTCAGTTTGAAGACCACGTCCTACCATGGAGCAAAAAGAAGAAAATGCCAAGGGGGAAATGTAGAAAATTGGTTTTTTGGTGGAGATCTCCATTCGCTCATCACCATTTCTGGGGGGAAAATGGTTTCCTATTGGTTTACCAATATATCATGCTATTTTCACTACCTCTCAAGAAGTAGCATCTGAAATACTTCAATTCTTGAAGTATCAGATCATTTAATCTGTACATATGTATATTTGTATAGTTTTTAATTCTATTTTGTTTTGTTTGTTTCCATTTTTGATGCCTTTCATTTCTAGGTAACATGACTCTGCAACCCAATGGTACACATGAATACACTGGAGATTATGGATTCTACTCCCTTCAATTCTTTTTACAATTGATAGAAGTTCCCCAACTAGAGCTAGCTGTTGTCCCTCAAAAATTTCGCCCATTTTTGGAACAAAATTTGAAATATTTTGGTTCTACAAACCAAAATTGTCTCTTCCCTTTTCCAAATTTGTCCTGGGCATTCAAATTCCTCATTTTTCAAGCTTCTCAAAAATCTACAGATTCTGCAAGTTTGAATCTATGGACTCTACAGGCTTAAATCTATGGACTCTGCAAGAAAAGATAATCTATGAACTCTACAGGCTAAGTTCAATGGGCTTCATAGGTTGATTTCTATAGACTCTTTCAAGGTTAGAGAAAACTATAGACTTGGTTTCTATAGACTCTTTAGGTAGGTTCATTTCTACAAGTTCAAAGGCTTCTGCAGGCAGGTTCAATCAAAAGAATTAGTTTCCAACACTTAGTCATTTTTGAGATTGGTTCAGCACCTTGATTCAATAAAAAATCTCCATCAGCAAGCATCTAAGCAAGGATCTAACCATTGAACCATTGAACCTTGAACCATTTTGGTTCAACGGGTTCAACAAGTTCAAAGGTTCAACGTCATTAGCAAGAGTTAAGTGCTTCATCAAGGTTGAAATTTCAATTGCTTCAAGGTTAAATGGCTTCAAAACACTTATCAAAGAGAAGAAGGCTTGAACCATTGAACTGTTGAACCATTAAACCACTTTGGTTCAAAGGTTCAACAGGTTAAAGCTTCAACAGGTTCAATGTGTTTGGTTTAATGAGGATCAAAAGGACTTAGCCAAATCAAAAGAAATGAACCATTGAACCATTAAACCAAAGCTTGCTTTAATGGTTGGTTCAATTCTTTGGTTCATTTAGTTCGTTCAAAGCTTGGTTCATCTGCTTGGTTCAAATCTTGGTTCATCATCTTGGTTCAATCAAATGGATCATAAGTGTGGTTCAAAGCTTGGTTCAATGGTTGGTTCAAAGGAGCGATTCAATGAAAAAGTTCAAGAGATCCTCTCAAAGGACAAGTGCCCTTGTGAAAGGCACTTGGTCGATAAAAGCACCCTTTGAAAGGGTCATTTTCAAAGAAGCCGCAAAGATAAGTTCTTTCAAAAAAAATTTAAGGCAGTCAAAAGATAAATGGATTTCCTTCGGGAAAAAGACTAAGGCATAATTCCTTCAGACTTTTTGTCTGAAGGAATTCCTTTGGATAAAAATTTTAAAGGAATTTGGGAAAGAAACTGTGGGAGGAAAGCCCGAAGGAATTTCCAAAGACAAAAGGCAAAGTGATCAGAATAATTCTATGGACTTTTTGTCTGTAGGAAATGTCTATGGGAAATGTTCTGAAGGACTCCAAAGAAAAGGCTACCAAAGGACCCTGAAGGGTAGGTACCCTTGCAGGGGACTCTCGATTGCCAACTTAAAGGACACTCCCCCAAAGATGAAGGGTCACCTTCCCTTCAAGAGGATGCAAAACAAATGACTTAGTGA
This sequence comes from Torreya grandis, assembly GCA_037957365.1. Classification (NCBI taxonomy): domain Eukaryota; kingdom Viridiplantae; phylum Streptophyta; class Pinopsida; order Cupressales; family Taxaceae; genus Torreya; species Torreya grandis. The sequence goes on along the minus strand of JARHVA010008147.1, from coordinate 345,662 downwards.
CCCACTGGAATAAAGAAGCCCAAAGGCCATCTAAAGACTACCCAAAGGGTAGATACCCTTGCAGAGGGCTCTTCCCAACCTAAAATAGATCATTTCTTAAGGCCTAAAAGGTAGGTCCCCTTCAGGAAAGCTCAAATGACTAAACTAAAGGAATTGCTGAGGAAAGTGACGTGCCCACGGATGTCAAAGTTACGATAATGAAGTAGCTATTGATCCTTGTATTTTTAAATCTATGAACTTGAATGTATTCAAAGGCTTTGAGGCCAAGACCAATAGGAAGTGACTAAATAACATAGCATCAAATTAAATCAAGGACTTGATTTAATTAACTAGCAAAGGAGGAATGATGAAGAAGGATTAGATTTCCAGGTGGACATTGAAAGATGCAAACTTTCAATAGCGTGCCTTGTTTCTCTACATTGAGAAAATAAAATGGGTAGATGCCCCTAAATTCTATCCTATCTTCTTAATGAATTTAAATGCAACATGATGTGTTACTATTCTTGAGTCCTTCTTGAAGAGGATATATAAGGGACTTTCTTTTATTATAAATGGACATCTTTTTCTGACAATCAAAAATGAAACTTTGCCTAAATTGAAAGGCATTATTGAGACTTTGAGCTCAGATTATTGATCATATTTTGTTATAGGAATAAGAAAGCAAGTGACTTTTTAGACTTTGTGTTGTGATATCTTGGTTGTTGGGGAAACTGTTATTATGTCTTTTTCCTTAATATATTTTCTATTCCTTTAATTCAACAAGTAGAATTGGTGAAAGTAGTCAGGAAGGTGTCCTGAAGTCAACTGTGGAGAGACTTTGTGCCCCCATAATTTCCTTTAGTGTGTTTTCTTTTTCTTTTTATGTAAAAGACCTTGAGATGACTTTGTGCCCTCATTGTCCTTCATATCTCACTCTTGGGCAATCCAGGTGGAGACTTTGTGCTACATCTCAATTTTTTGGTTACTACGTCCTTGGTTACATTTTGCAATTACTACCAGGAGTATTCTTATGGTTTTCTGAATACTACTTCTGAAAGAAGAGGAGTGCTTTTTTTCATTTCCCTTGATATTTTTCCTTTGATTTTCATGCATCATCTCTAAAGAAAGAGAGATGGATGGTTTTTCCTACCCTTGAGTATTAGTTTTTATATATATATATATATATATATATATATATATATATAGGGAACCTCCCCTTGATGAGAGGAGAGATTAGTCCCCTTTTGATGTGGTAAACCTACACATTTGGATGACTAATCTTCCTACTTTGGCTGATCAGACCTTTTTTGTTTATCAGTACGCTGGTTGGCAAAATATCCAACCAACAGGTTGGAAGGTTAGAGTGTGTGAGAGGATGTAGCTATCATCCCCACATGAGTATCCCAAATATTCCATTTGAAGGTAGTTTGAGTTTTGATTCTAACATCTTCGAAGGTCAGAGTAAAAGGGGTTTAAAATAGGCATGATAGGAGGGGGTGGGGAAGGAATCTTCCTCCTGATGGCTTAACAATGCTTAGGCTTGCTAGTTGGTCATATGAGCCCTTGGTCCTAGCCAATTGTGTCATAAAGCTATAGGATTTGTATATATCTCATAGTAAACCAAAATCAAGTTGAAGACTCTTAAGGTTGTAGCATGCTCAAAATGGATAAAGGGTTTAAAAGGGATAAAGGTGATATGTAGGGTGAATGGAGTAGCTGGAGAGGTATAAAAAGAGTGTCTAAGCATAACACACAAAGGAATTAAGGGAATAAAGGGATGCACTTGAATTTATGAACCTGACTAAATTTCATGCATTAAGGCAAGGGCATGGAGGACATGAGGAAGTAGACAAGGAGATGCACATAGAAGTTGTTCAACTAGTGACTGCACTCTAATGAATGAGAAGGTAGAGTGCCAATGGGAGAAAATAAATGAGTTTCAACAAGGGATGAAGTGAAGGTAGACCAGGAGATGGATGAAGAAAAAGGTAGAGAAAATAAAAAGGTCACAAATAAAGATGAAGGTGGAGAAGGATGGAAGGAGCCAAGAATGGTCATATAGGAAGAAAAAGGTTGGGAAGAATAAGGAATGTCCTCAAGATGATAAAAATGAAAGGAAATGGAGAAAAGGGAGAGGATGGTGGAAAATAATGAAAGGAAATGAGATGAAGATAAAGGATGAAGATCAGGGATGATAAGAAGAAAAATGAAAAATTGAAATAGGGACATAAAGCAAGGATACTCACACAGATGTAAAAGACAAGTGAGTATAAAAATGGAAAGAGGAAAAGGGGAGTGCAAAAGGCAAAAGGCAAGAACTGAGAAGAATAAAATAGGCAATTATGGAAGGCTTCTCAAAGGATAAATACCCAGGGAGAAACTAGTTGTGGAGGAAAAAAAGAAGTCAAAAAGGATGGAAAATAACAAACAAGAAGAATGGAAAATGGGTATAGTGGGAAAAATGGTGAAATAGCAGAGAGTGGTGGTACATGTAAAAAAAGTATAGTTATAGAATAAATAGAAAGCTTGAAAGATGAACAATATGATGGGGAATTGGTGAGGAAAAGACAATGATAAAGAGGGTATGAAGACTAGCCAAGGGTGAGGGGAAATGATGAGGACTATGAAAGAAGTGGAAGGGGATAAAGGACAAGGTTGGTAATTAGTGGAGAGAGAGACCAAAAACATGAGAAGTGGGTGAGGGAGTGAGCTATGGCATATGTGTAAGGAAAGGTGATGGGGAGGATAACATAGTAGAGTAGGTGGTGGTTTTATGGGAGATAAGAGGGGCCAATGAAGAAGTCTATCAACCCTTGTGTTAAAAGAGATTGACAAGATGGAAAAGTGGTTAAAATATATTGACAAGCTAAATGGAGGGAGGTGGTGAGGGAATAGGTAGAGAAGTGGAGGAAGATATTTTAGGTGAGAAGGGAAAATAAAATAAAGGATGCAGTTGAGATGACTTTAGTAACTAAGCACTACCTACATAGTCAAAAAAGGCCTCAGGATATTGTAGTTCTCCCATCAACAAGGGAAAAACTAAAGAAGAAGTGTTAGATGGTGTTAAAACATAAGGATGCTAAAGAAAGAATTCAAATCTTCCTTGATGTAGGATTCCCTAAGCAAGAAGGCACTATTAGCGATGGAAATGAGTGATAAAGAAAAGGGGATGGGAATTAGTTTTTAGTGGCTGAACTACCCTTAGAAGTGAAGCAGTGCCTACATATTCCATGGACATTAGGCCAATGTATTTCAACAAGGTTTGGGTATGTGGTGTTCAAATTGGATACCCCAATTTGATGGACCACATGGGTTGGTTTGGGCTGAGGGTGAAGGCTTTGTAAAACAATAGTTTTGGGTTTTGGTGAAGGTGTCAATGAAAGTGAATGGTGTAGACTGGTAAACAATTACCATAATGATCCCACATTTAGTAAGATTAGAGATACATATGGGCAAGGTAGGATAAATTAGAAGTGAACACAATGCTAAGTACCACAAATTATCTTCAATAGAGATAATCCAAATAAAATATGCCTTTTCTAGGAGGTTACACCTTCTAAAATTATGCAAGGGTCAGAGTTTCAAGATAGTGTTGATTAATACAAGCTAAGTTTTAGGAGGTGGGGGTAAATCTATATCTACAAAGTCACTTTAGCCAAGGTTCATCACTATTACGAGCTAAATTTTAAGGGTAGTAGAAAAGTGATGACCTGCAAATAATTTTTTGGATGGTCAAGTAGATTTTACAAGGAAGTTAGTAGCATGGTGAGAGACAAGGATGGACCTTGCCTGACCCAAGAGTTGCATGGGTAGGCTAGATAGATGATGTACATGTCTACATCCTCTATCCTAGCTCTATGGAACCAATGACTTATTGGTTCTACTAGTTTGGACCTAACCAACAAGAAGCTGCATGGCTAGGAGAAGATGATGGTTCCCTTGTTACAGATGAACATTCAACTGACATAAAAGAAAAGACTAACATGTTGGAGTAGGTACTACCAATGGTTTGGGTTTGACATGTAGAGCTTATGGTAATGGTTTGGTAGTAAGTGGAGGGTAGTGGGGACAAGAAGGTGAATGTATTGGTGTGAACTCATGGTGGCTTACCTCTGATGGAAGATTTTCTACAGTGGCAAGGATTTAGGAGTTATCACCACTAGCAATAGTGGTAGTGAATGGTTGGAATCCAATTTATGTCAACTAGGCTAAAGGTGATAATGATGCAAATGAACACTAGGCCTACAAGGTTCATGAGATGACAAAGCAAGGAAAGACATCAGATGCGAATCAAATGATAAGGGAAACAAAAAGATATCATGATGGTGCATAATGGATTTATAGAGATGACCACTCATATCAAGGGTGATGTGTCCATGTGAAAAGGAAGGTAGAGATGACCATTTCCAATGGGAAAACTATTCAAGGGAATTAATGACATCATGTGACCTTCTTAATCAACAAAATAGAGAACCAAGTTAGTGAGAAAGAATGGATAGGTATTCTATTTAAAGAATCATGATAAGGATCAGTACCACAATCAGATCATGTCCTTGATGTGATCACATCTACCATCACACAATCAAAATTCAAATTTCCATTACAAATGATGGTGTATGTCCCTCCACACACTAATATTACTGTCTTCAACCACATTTTGCATAAAAAAATAGCAACAACAAATAGGAGTGCCATCCCCTTATCTCATACTAATGCTGCCATCTAACTCATGAGGAAAAATTTCTTAAATAAATGATGCCTTCTTCATAAGGTATGTCGATGTTTGCATGTGATTTAGGCCATGTGTAATCTGTTGACTATGTATGTGTCATGCAATTCCTCGCACCCTAAATAAAATATTGTAGTTTGTTATGTAAAAAATGTGTCAGATGTCACTAGTTGAATGGTATCATGCTCAAGGTTGTGTGGATACTTATAAATGTTATAGTTATGGCTATGATTGGTATGGTTGTGGTTGGTATAATCTCACTAAATCTAAAAAGAATGGTTATTATTTTTACAACACTAGATGGTAAAAGTTGTGAGGAAAACACCAACCAATCACATTAAGAAAAAGGCACAATGCTTTATTTTTGATAAGGACAAAAAATAGACCCAAAGTGGGATTGGCTTAATGAATATAAGCTCCTTAAACATTGTGCATGAGTGGTTTTTAGTTGATGTAAAAGGTTTCTTGATCATAGGGTGTCAAGTAAGCCTAGATCCCTTGATTTATAAATAGTCTAAAGGGAAGATGGGTGATGGGTGATGTGAAGGGAAATGAGTGATATGTATGATAACCATATGTGAATTATTTTTCCCCTTTATAGGTGACCTAATAATGGTAATAAACATGTCCATGTCATATGATAGATGTAGATTGATCAATTTAGGAAGTCTACATGTGGAAGCTGATTGTAGATTCCAACTTGTTATGTTCTAGAGACCTGATTGTAGCTTTAGAATTTGTTGTGATAGTGGGTCTTTTGGTTTATTTCTATATATGAGAAGTTGATCAATGCGGGAATCTTCTAAGAAATTTCTCTTCTTTTGACAAAGTGAACTTATCCATCCTTTAAGGGATTGGTCTAAGCTTATTGACTTTGTTTAATGATCTTGATAGCTATCCTTCAAGGGAGAAGTCTACCTTAAATTTGGTAGTTTTTATTTTGTTTTTGGGTAGCTATCATTTGAGGGAGTAGTCTGCAATGCTTAAGATATTGACTAAAGTAATTTTTGCAAGATGAAATGTGTTTAGACATGGACCAATATAATTAGGTTCAAAGTCTTACCTTTATGAGGGAAAAAATTTACACAAGAAGGTCAATGATATGTGAAAGGGTGTGGTTTTGAGAGACAATGACCATGGGATTCCATCTTGTTAGAAATAAAAAGTATCCTTGAGAACCATGCTATGGGTAGAGCTGTGGTACCCATATTTAGGATTAAGCCATGAATGTGATGGTTAATCACATGGTTCTATGTTGTAATCAATTATCCTCAAAAGGGGAGGAGGAAGGTGGGTGAAGGTTAAAACATCATGATCAAGGAATGGGCTTAAGTTAGGAAAACAAGTGAGATTGGTCCTTCTTTAATAGATAAATTGACCTTGATGTTAAGCATTGAGAGGCTCAAGTTCTAGTTTGCCTTCAAGAGAGGATAAATGATAAGCTCCTGATCCATACTTATGGGTAATGATGTACTGTCCAATCTAATTGAAAATAAACTTGCCTCATTTACTCTTCTCCATGTTGGTTATGTGTTGGTTTTATTTTAGGATGAGATCTCCAATATTGAATTTTCATTATTTGAGGCGCTTGTTATAAGCATGGGTAATATGCTCTCAATAGATGTAAATATGGTTAAGGTAAGAAAGGTGATGTTCATCAAGTAATTCAAGGCATGCAAAGCATTCTTGACAATAATACTCTTTATAAATGACGTTGTGTAAGGAAATATGAAGAGAGGGAATCTAGACTTCAAGAGGTAGAACAACCTCTATGCCAAAGACCAATAGAAAAAGTGTATCACCTGTTGTGGTTCAAATACTAGTATGATAGGCCCATTAAATAAATGAGATGTGTATGTGCCAATCCTAGCCTAAAGCACTTACAACTTTGGTTAGAATTTTTATGAGAGTTTTGTTGGAGGATTATACATGTGGATGATAAAAGGTGAGGAATGGCTGAGTTTAATGCTAAAAGCATCACATAGGGCTTGAACTTTTTTGTTTCTGAATGATTTTCCATTATCTACTATGATTTTGTGAGGGACCCCAAAATGACAGATAGTGTGATGATTGATAAAATCTATAATTTTTTTAGCTTCAATGGATATAAGGGGGATGGCATCCGCTAATTTAGTTAAATATTATATAGTGGTGATGATATATTGGTGTCATTGAAAAGAGTGAGGATTGACTTCTCCGATGAGATCCAATCCCCATTGTGAGAAGGGCCAATAATCCATGGATACCTAAAGGCCATGACTGGGTATGTGATGTAAGTTATTTTTTTGTTGGCATTTAACACACTTTCTTACATAGTCATAACAGCCCTAATTGACGGTAGGCCAATAGTAACCTAGGAGTAGGATTCTTTTGGTAATAGCGAGGCAACTAAAATTTTTGCAACAAAATCCATCATGTGTTTCTTTGAAGGCATGAGGAATATCATGACTACGTAAACAACAGAGGATAAGACCATAAAATCCATGTTTATATAGGATTCCCCCTAATATGGTATAGTGAGAGGTGCCCTGTATAAAGGCCTTCCAGGCATTCTTTGAGAGGTCAGGTGGAATGATGCCCAAATTAAGGTAATTAAAGGTTTGGTCATACTAGACATCAAAAGGATATGCCTCCACACTATATCTGGTTAGAAGGTCTAAACTAATATATGAGGGCCTAATGAAATGGTGGATGGTGACAAATAATTTGGATTTTATAGGTTAATAGGGTATTCAAGATGTAAGAGAGGCCATTGTATTTGCAAATTTGTTAGTATATGGAGGCACTAATTGGATTTGATAATGGTCAAAATATATTAGGAGCTCATCAACGAGGAGCTTATACTTTTGCAAAATGCCATTTTTACACTAATAGGACCCATTGACCTAGTTAATCATGAGTTGAGAATCATCGAAGATAGAAATGGTTTTCATTTTTTAGGCAAGAGTAGCTTTGAGATTGATGACTAAAGATTCATATTCTACCATGTTTTTAGTACATTCAATGTCAATTTTAAAGGATAGTAGGAGGGGTTCACCATGAAGGGGTATGAGAATTATTCCTACACCCACACCATGTTGGCATTTAGAGCCATCAAAAAATATGGTCATTTGGTAAGAGGGTTCTCCTTGAGAAAGAGTTACAATAAACTCATCGAGAAATGTTAATGTGACGGGATGGTTATCTAGGATAGGAGCTTCAGCTAATTTATCAACAATGACCTACCCCTTAATGGGTTTTTGGTAAAAAAATTTGGATCAAACTCAGTCAGAAGCATGAGCCACATAGCCATATGTTGATTTGGTATGGCTTGGATTGCATATACTTGAGTGGGTTTGTGTTAGTAATAATATATGTTTTGTGATTAAGAAGGTAGTGATGAAGCTTAGAGCCAAAAAAAATGAGAGTGGTACATAGATTTTTAGGATGGGTATATCGTGTCTCATACTCTAGAAGTGTGTGACTGAAATAGTAAATGGATTGATCCTTGTTTTGTTTATCTTGATGATCTAACATGGTGCCTAAAGAGTGATTAGTGGTGGATACGTAAAGGTAGAAAGGTTGGTCATCCCTAGGTGGGATAAGAACAAGTAGAGAAAGCAAGTAATCTTTGAGTGAATCAAAGTCTTGTTGATAATCTTTGGTCCATCTAAAGGATGTATCTTTCTTCAAGAGATGGTGAAAGGGTTGGCATCTGTCTATTACTTTAGAGATGAAGTGATGGAAAGATTGGAGTTTTCCCTATAGACTATAAAGTTACTTAAAGTTTTTTAGAGGAGGCATTTTTAGGATAGCCTTGAATTTAGTAGGTCAATCTCAATTCCATGAAGGGAGATGATAAAACCCATAATATTTCCAAAAAACCCTAAAAATACATTTTTTGGGATTGAGCAAAACATATAATTGGATCAGTCGGTCAAAAATGATAGTAAGAATAGATGAATAGTCCTTACAGTGTTTATATTTTCCAAAGAGATCATCCACATAATCCTCTATAATTTTATGAATAGGATCATGGAAGACATATGTCATGGCCCATTGATACATTGCTCCTACATTTTTTAATCTAAAAGGTATGACCTAATAGCAGAAGGTTCTCCAATGAGTACTGAATGTATTTTTATTTTAGTCTGAGGGAGCAATCAAGACCTGATTATATCCTAAAGAGCCATCCATGAAGGATAACATCTCATGACCTATGGTAAGGTCAACTAGTTGGTTGATGTTGGATAAAGGAAAGTCATATTTGGTGCATGAAAGGTTAAGGTCTGAAAAATCCACACAAAGGTGGAGTCCCCCAGTGGGCTTGGTAATGGGGACAATATTAGAGACCCATTATGGGTAGTCAATGGGTTGAATAAATTTGACAGATAAAAGGCATTAAATTTTTTATTTGATGAGAAGAGCTATACCAGGGTACATTTTGTGAAGCCTTTGCCATACGAAATTAACCTATAGGTGAGTAACGATGTTATGAAGGGTGATGAAAGGGTCAACCCTGGGCATATCCTAATAATACCAAGCAAATATGATGCTACAATATTGAAGGAAGGTGGGATAATCACATTGCTCATTTGATTCCAAGGATTGGGCCCAATTTAATGATACAAGGATTCTCCTAGGTTCCTATGTTAACATCAATAGTTGATTTATTGATCATGGTTTGGTTTTCTAGAGGGAAGGATTTATGGATGGGAGAGTCTCCTGCACCAAGGTAAGTGAGGATAGAATTATTGTCTTGACACTAAATGGTATAGATGGTGGGTGAATCATGGTTGATCATTCTAGGGTGAATGAGAGGAAAGGTTTTAGTTTAGCCACTATGATGATAGGTCAGTGGGCCCAAGCTAACGGTACTGATAAAAAAAAGTTGGATGGGATGATGTTACAGTCTTAAAATGGAGTTTTCAAGGGTAGATGTTATTAAAATTAGAAAGGTGAGGCTGATAGGGTTAGAATTTCCTCAATTGGGATTGGTGTAGTGGGAGGTTCTCCAAATAAGAGAGATAGGATTGGTGAGGTTAGAGGTTCATTGATAGTGTTGAGAACTAGTTGCCCAAGCTAATAGTACTGATAAAACAAAGTTAGATGTGATGATGTTAGAGTCTTCAAATGGAGTTTTTAAGGGTAGATGTTATTAAAATTAGAAAGGTGAGGTTGATAGGGTTAGAAGTTCCTCAATTTGGATTGGTGTAGCAGGAGGTTCTCCAAATGGGAGAGATAGGATTGGTGAGGTTAGAGGTTCATTGATAGTGTTGAGAACTAGTTTTGGTGATGTGGGTAATTCAAAGGGAATGTATCCCAAGCCAAAAAACTCATGAGGTTTTTGTGTTTTGATGATGGGAATTTTGTGAGACCCTTGTTCATATATTCTAAAACGAAACACCTTCCAAGCACACTGATGAAGGTACATCTAGGAAAAGGTTAGATTGCTAAGATAAGAAAAGTTAGAAGTGAATGGCTAGATATAAGGCATAGTAATGGAAGCAAGGATTGGATTATCAATTCCCCCATAGAAAAAATATTTTATGTTGTTGGAAAGGCCAAAGGGGAGAAGGGTACTGATATTGGGATCATAAGATGGATCATTTTGGAGATTCCCAAATTCATGAGGAGAAGGTAAAGCAACCAAAGCTAGGAGTCAATATTCCCCCAATGTGAGACATTGAAATGTGGATTACAAGGGGTTTTTGATTGAGATATGAGATGAAGGGATGGTTGAACTAGTGGATACTTCCTCCTTATTGTAGACATAAGTGTTGATAGGTGGGGTTGATATAGTGGTTTGGTTAGAGGTTGGTTGTGGAGGGGGTGAAGGTGGAATGAGGATGGCATTGGGCTGGTATGTCATATTACAAGAATCAAAGGGACTTAGATAAACTTTGATTGTAATGACTTATCCCTCATTTGAATTTGATACATTATTTAAGGGTGGAAGGGATGTAACCCATGTCTCAGATCCAAGGGCGATCAAGTAAAACATTATATTGAAACTCACCCTCTATGACATAAAATAGTTCAAGAATAGTTTAAGGCCCCAAATGAATGTGGAGAATAATTATTCCTAGAGTGGTATCCAAGGTATCATTGAATGATCAAAGAACTCTTGAGCTTTTAAACATGATGTTTTTAGATAGTTGAAGTTGATTTTAAGAATGGGAGGAGATGATATTGATACTCACTCCCCCATCAATCATGATTATTTTGACACATGTCTAATTGATGGATCTAATGATGAAAAGAGGGGGATTAGGGTCTTTTCTATGATATGGTAGAATCTCTAATTATTGAAAAGTGACCATGATAGTATGTTGGATAGCTCCAATCAAAGATGCAAGAGGTTAGATATCATTTGGTTGAACCTCTATAGAATGTAGTTCTTTGATTAGAACCTGATGATGTTGAGGTGAGGTGATAATTAAGTCATAAAGGCTCATTTTTATTGGCATTTGGTGAATCTATTTTAACACCAACTGCTAGATGAATGGAGATGCATTAGAAAAATAAGGGACTCCCAAAATGGAGGCTTTGGGCTTGGGTGGTTGTGAGTATGAAAGTGAAGGTGAAGGTGTAGTTATTTGGGTGTGGTTGGTTGGTTAAGGATTTGAAGGATAAGACCATGGAATGGCTACCTTGGCCTTGCCATTTTCATTTTGTTGGATAGCTTTACCTATATTTCTTTGTTGATATCAAGACTGAGTCACCACATGAATGACATTGATAAAGGGGATGGTCACTTGCTTCAGTTCCTCTTCTTCACTCCTTGGTAGAAGTAAGGAAGTGGATAACTGATAGGTGGATTGGATAGGTGGTAGAAGAGGAAAGGGACTTATAGAAGATTCATATAGCAGATCATCTTCATCTAAAAGGCCATGAAAAATTAATTAGAGGGCTTTATAATTTTCTCTCTCATGCCCAATGGTCCTATGATAAAGACAAATCAAACTATCCTTGAACCAGGTTGGATTGTGGTGAGTCAGGTCAAAAGGATTGATTGGTGGTAAGTAATGACAAAGGCTTATAACAATCTTTGCAAAATGGTTGTATAAGATTTTGGTAAAGATCTAAAAGGTGGTGAAGTTTGAACTCTGGGTATAGGGATCTTATGGGGTAAAGTTTTTTGGATAGGAGGTGTGGTTGGTGGAGTGAGTTTAGTTGGTGGTTTAAGAATAATTGGTTTAGTTGAAATAGGTTTAGGAATTAAAGGTCTATATGATGAGGGTTTAATATATGTGGAAATATTGGTAAGGAATGATGATAAAATATAGGGTTGCATTGTTATAGGCAGAGAGAGGGGAGATGGTTTTGTGGAGGTAGGGTAGGTAACAGGAATAGTGGAAGGATGTGGTTCCAAAATAGGGGATAAAGGTGAAGGAGGTGGTATGGGCCTAACTCAGGGTTGTCACCTAGGTAACCCTCCCTTTTTAATAGGTTTAATTAGATTTGGATTTGATTGGGTTGATATGGTTAAATCCAATCTCAATGGAGAGTGAGTGGGATTAGGCATGGGAGTGATCCATAAAATTTTTAGTGTCTTGATGAAAGAAGCATAGGGTGGTTTGACAAGTTTAGGTGAGGGTAGGTTAGATGGTTCACTAATGAGCATAAGTGGGGTAGTTGGTGGAGTTATATCAATAGGCTTGAGGGTAGATTCAAGTGAGGTATAAGGTTCATATTTACGTCAATACGGGAGTCCAAGCCAATGCTAAAAGGTGGTTCTATCAAAGTTAGGTTGGGAGGTAAATTCCAAACTTTGAATGAGCTAAGAAAAAAGCTTATAAATAGGTCTTTTTCTTTGATCATTGGTTTCAAAGCGCAAACCCTTTGAAGAAGAAGGAGTAGTTTTAATGTTGTTATCTTTGGTGGAAGGTTTCAAAGGTGATGATTGGGTAAATGAGGGTAAGGTCTCTCTGGCAACAGTTTTCAAGGGAGGTATAGATGGTTTCGTAATAAGATTGGTGGGGTAATGATTTCAGGTGGAAGGGTAGGCATAGTTTCTTCTTGGGTTTGGTTATCCAAGGAAGTAGGTGGTGTTTCTACTTGGATTAGAGGGGTAGATGAAATGGTTGATGGAATAGTTATCTCCTTGGGTATTACCACCATAGGAGAGATGGATGGAACAATGATTTCATCCAATGAAGTGGAAAGGGTAGCTACTTCCTCCATTTGGGCACCTAGAGGAATAAGCAATGGTGGATTATTTTCCTCTATTTGGGTGATAGAGGTGATGACCTTTTTATTAATGGGCACTTTATTGATGACATCAATTCATGTGACTAATGTGAGTTGGAGGATTTAGGTTGGTTTTCATGGTGTTAGGTTGAAAGTGAATGATTTGGGAATGGTTTTTAGAATATATCAAGAGGCTAGTTGGAAGGAGAATTTGGGTTATCAAACACAAGCTCCCCTTTATCATTTAGGTCCTAGACAATGCTATTAAAGGTATTGCATCTATCATTATCATGTCTAATGACTTGATGATAATAAAAATTATCATTCTCATTCTACCACCAATGAAGGGGGTGAGAAGTATTGAATTGTTGAGGGGGTTTGATGGGTGGAAGTTGGATTAGGTTGGCTTTAAGTATTTTTTACAAGATTAATGCATACGACTCCCCAATCAAGGTAAATGGCTTTGAAGGAGCCCAATTTTGGGTATGGTTTTGGTGATTGGAAGTATTGTTGGTTTGAGGTGTTTGGTTGATAGTTAGAAGGGGCATGGTTTTGAGAACAACTGAATGTGCTGATGCTTTTGCTTTAGAATTGGGTGTGTTTATGGTTTTAGTCGTGGATGAGTCAATGGATTTGAAACTAAAATTTTTATTTCAAAGCTTCAACTTCCCTTCATCAATAAAATCATTTTCCAAGTTTTGGGCCATAGTGAATGCTTCATCGAAGGTCTTAAAGGTTTATACATGGAGAGTTGGAGCAATATGCTTGGCACATCCTCAAGAGAATAATTCAATCAATTTGGGTTGAGATAATGGGAAGGTAAGTTGATTGATGAGGCCCCTCCATCTGGTAATAAAATAAATAATGGATTCATCTTCAAATTGTTTGATGGAGTATAGGTTGGTAATGGAAACCTTTTTAGATATGTTTACTGAAATGTGTTCTAAAAAAGTTTGTGCCAATTGAGAAAAAGAAAAGATAGAATGAGTCTGAAGGGAACTATACCAGTGAAGGGTGACTCTGAATAATGACATGGGGAAGGTATGGAGGAAGAGATCATCATCATAAGTGATCAAGTAACAAGCATGATGAAAAGCTCTTAGGTGCTACTAAGGATCCTCTTTACCTTATAATTTAGAAAATTTGGTCAATTCCCACTGATGAGGGTAAGAGTGAATGGGAACAAATGGATGGATAGGCTCATTAAAATTTTGATCATAAGATAAAAGATTAGTTGAGGTGGATATGGATGATTCCAAACTAGTCATTTTGTCCATTAGCATTTTGATTAGATCAAGTTGAGGTTAGGAAGTCATATAATTAAGAGGTACATTTTATTAGGGTTAGGTTGTGGTAATGTATGAATAGGCAAAAAATGGTACTGAAGAAGCTACATATTGATAATTGGTGCCAAGAGGTTGAGATGGTGGCACATAATAACTACTTAGTATGAAATCTTGGCTGGAAGGAGGCTTGTACACTTATGGGTGAGGGATATACTAGTAAGTTGTCATAGGTACTTGTTGAGAAAAATATGTGGCTTGTATGGTTGAGGTAAGAGGAAGTTGGGAAAGTTGAGGTCGGGTAATTATTTTAGTGATGATTGGGGGAAGGTTTTAAGGTATGAAGAGAACTATGATTTGAAGTTGGACTATCTCTGAGGGATTAGTTGCAACCAAATGGAAGATAGAAGTTAGAATGGAAGATAATGTACTAGTGGATGGGGTATAGGTAACAAATGGTAAGGTTGAACCCATATGGGGTGTGACATAAGGTGTTTGGTTAGGGGTAGAAGATTGGTTTGAGTTTGGGAAGATGGGGTGTTGAAAGAGGCCTAGGTCAATGGTTGGGTTGAATTGATGCCTACCATAAGGTGAGATGGCATGCCAAGAGAAAGATCAAAAGAAGGAATCGAAGTAGGTAGGGTAGGGTGAGTTAATGTGTTGAGGTAATGTTTTAAATCCACTAGATTATTTTTTAGGAAGGCATTAAAATCTGATCTCCTCTAGATATGATTGGGATTCTAGAAGGAGAATGTGGTGGAGGAGAATGGTGAGGTGAAGTGTGAGGAGATTTTTCAACATCTGGGGTATAATCCATATATGAAAAAGAAGGTGGTGTTTGGTTGTTTTGATTTCTCACTTGTTGTCTAGTTGAAACCATGTGAGAAAATTTGTAATGTTATTACAATACTCACACCTCAAACAAAGAGCAAAACCACAAATTTCAAATCAATCAATACATAAACTAAGAATTTCATTTTATCTTTAGGATTAATTTTAATTCACTTTTGGATTATGCCTTAAAGGGTGTGATAAGGAAGGTTGGATTACAAAATGGGTACTAAAGTGGAAGTCTATGGATAGTTTCAAGTTGTTTAGGTGCTTAAAAGGAAGATATATGTTGAACCTCATTATGTGGCTTGGTTTTTGGGGCTTATTCCCCTCACTTCATGATCTTGTATCCAATGCGAGTGCTTAGCTGATATATACTAAGTTTAGAGTTTATAATCAACTAGAGAGCTGATTTAGTTCTCCCCTTGGTGGTGAAATCCAAGTAGGATAACCATGAGGGGGTAAGGTTTCCACCAGGTGATGAAATCTCGGCTGGTCCTTGTCTCAAGTATTGTTTTGATGTGTAAATTATTTTATGGTTTGGTTTTGTGTGTGATAACAAGTGTGAATGCTACGATAGGATTACATTGCCTCCTAGGTTATTAATGAACTAAAATTTGTAAGCAATAAATGAATGCACTTAATTTTAACCCAAAATAAACTTTTGGTGTCTTTTCATATAAACAAGGAACACTTAAGAATGCAACTAAATGCAAGATGAAAAGTGTAACTTATCCCTAAGATGAAACCTTTTTTTTTAAAAATTTTTAAGAAGAAAGGGAAATAAAATTCCTATATTTTAGAAATTTCAAAATGATATAAATCCAAGAGCATGAATTTTCACTAATGCAACTATATGCATAAAAAATATGAACCCATAAGGGGTCCCAACGAGCATGCCAAAATGTTTCTCTATATTCTTTTTTCTTAGTTTTGGAAGAAAGAAAATAGTGATAAAGGGGGTGTAGAAGAATACCTATTGAATGCGCATGTGTTGAATATAGAACTTGTGAAAACTCCTCTTTGGCTTGGGAGGATGACCTATAAATAATAAAACACTAAAATAAACTTATATTTTAAACAAGAAGATGGGTAGATTACCTAGCGTAAGCTAGACCATAGAAGCAAAAGCTTCCTAGGGGATGTCAATCCACCTACTTTTAACACTTAAGTTTGATAGATTAAAGTGAAGGAAACATGTATTTAAAATATAAAACTAAACTTAAATACAAAAAATAACCTAAATTTATTTAATTAAAACTAAATGCATTGCTAAGATGATTAAACTAAAACAAATAATCTAAATAATTAGAATTACTAAAAATTAGTTAAAAGCAAGGTTTTCATTTTTCGTTTGATGAAATGGCAAGGGTCAAAAGAGTGATGTCGTTGGGGTTGGAAAATGGTTTATATGAAATTTTTTTAAGGGATGAAGATTGAAAAGGATAAGGCAACAAATTATTAAGGTGGCAAAAGGGTAAGGGGATAAAGAGAGTGAAGATGGTAAAGAGGGAAATGGGAGAAGAGGTAAATGGATAAAGGGAAAAGGAAAATGAAGAGGATAAGGGGAAAATATATGGAGCCAAAGAGAAGAATAAGGCCAAAATTTGGGTTTGGGATTCAAGAAAGAATAGTCCAAGAGGGATAAGAAATTAAATTGTAACAAATAAAACCAAGGTTACCTTCTAAGCTTGAAGAAGAATGTTGATGAAGATGTTGGTGTTGATGTTGTTAAATAAATTTTATAAAAACTTCAGTATAACTCTAATTATTTGGCTCTTTCTTCTAAATATGATAACCTCCTTGTTGATGTATCCAAACCTAAAATAAAATGTTAACAACCAAAAGACTAACTTTTAACTTTCCAACTTAACCCTAGGTGAAGGAAAGTGGGGGATTTATAGCATATGTTGTGAAGAGTCATGCCAAAAGAGTAATAATAGAGGTATGGTTACATTTTATATGTGTTGGATGAATTAGTCAAAATGAAGTGGATGGGAATTCCCATTTTTGTTGGTGAGTGCCCCATTTGGGTTAACAAGTTAAAAATAGGTTCCCTTTATCTTAAAGAGGTAGGTATCTTATTTTGGAGGTTAATTTCATGTAAAATACATGTTTACTAATGGCCCCTTGAGGGTAAATTAGTTATAATACAAGAGGGGGCCTTTGTGATACTTAAATAAGGTCATCAAACACTTTGGGGAGGGTCCCAGGTGGGTTATGATGTCCCACATCAAGACACACCACTTCTAAGCCATGTCACTTGCCATATCACCTCCCAAACAACCTTCCATGTCACTTGAAATGTAACTTGCCATGTGACATGACATGCCACTTTCCATGTCATCATGAATAATGATAGTGGGTCCCATAATGAATAGTGATAGTGAATAGTACTTTTGAATAGTAATTTCAAATAGTAATTTTGAATAGTATTATGTGACTAGGAAAATAGTTATTTAGTTGGGTTAAGAGGGGTTTGTTAAAGTTTAATAAGGTTTAGGGGGTATTTAGGGGGTTTTAGAGGCATTTAATCATTGAAAATTGTAAGTGCATAATATTGATTGTTAAATTATTATATTTTTAAATAAATATATATAACATTAAATTATTTTTGATAAAAAAAATATCACTTCTTATTATTGGTTGTCATCAATAAAAATCATATTATTTGTTAGATAATATATATATATATATATATATATATATATATATATATATATATATATATATATATATATATATATTACTAATTAAAAAATCATAGTACTGTGAAGTCAATCCATTAGGCCATAAGCAACTACTATAAGTAGAAATTAAATGAGGAATACACCATAAACCATATAAATCTAAAATAATTGAAAAAAAAATATCAATTTGGAATCAAATTTGAAAATTTCCATGTGAGAAAATTAAAAAAATGTTAAAACTTGGTATCACCCTCATATCCAATTATTTGGATTATTCTATGTAGGCATAACACAAACAACATTTTCCTAGAAATATAGGTTTGTATAATGTGCCTCAAGAGATGTGTGAAACTCGATAGGTATTGTTTTAACATCCTTGAGTATACAAATTTGAAAATATAAATGTTCCTCTCACTTTGGTAAAGTGAACCATCTAACTTAAAATTTAACAAATTGATTTTCAATGTACTTAATTCCTTCACAAGTTTTATTTAAATTATTCTCCAAATTTTTAAATAAATGTATACATTTGATTTGGTGAGTGATGATTACTATATGAAAGTTCCTAAAGTGTTAGTTTATATTTTTAAATGTTCTATTGTATTATTTATGATACAATCATAGTTATATTAATTATAGATAAAACACATTTTATGTGGATATTATTATCTATAAATTATTTGTAATGAAAGTTTTATAAGTTATTATTAATTTAATGATATTTTTAGTTTTTATTTTTAATTTTTAATTTTTTTTTTTTTTTTTTTTTAATAATTTAATATTCTTAGTCATAAGAATAATGGTATTTTCTCAATCCATTTCAATGTTAACTTATTTATGGTTGTAAATGGGTTAGATCTTTTGAATCAAAATCTCAAACACAGTTACAACCAAAAATAACTTAGAATTCTTAGTCATTTTACCTTGAACATATATGTGTTTAATTTATTTGAATGTTTCACAAGCATGCACACTCAATCATTGGTGAAATTTTTAAGGTTTTAACATTGAAAATCATATAATATGTATGATATACATACATCATAGACATTCCCAGTTTCATAATATTGTATCAGAGATTTCTTAAACTTCACTTTGATGCATGGTTTATTTACACTTTTATAAATCTCCTCTTAAATTTCATAGGTTTTATTTCAAAGTTGCATGAGAATTAAATTTATTATTTTACCACCTTAAAATATCCCTAGACAATTTTCATAAAGTACATTGCATTGAAAATGTTAAATAACATAAATTTATGTTAAGCACATGCCTATAATGAGAAGGGGGTGAATAAATATAATATTTTATTTCATTTTATGAAAATTAATATCCATAATCAAATAATTTACATAAAAATGACATAGATTGACACTAGATTTATGTGGAAACCCTTTCAAAAAAAACCACAAATGAATAATTTCTTAGAACTACCATCCAAATGTAGCCACTAGAAAATTCTTCTTACAAAATTTGTAAGAACAAACTAATGGAGACACCAATTCTCACTACTAATAAATTTAAATTCACTAACCTATTAGAGACACCAATCCATACTACTAAGCACTTTATAGGCACTAACTTACTCTAGACACCAATCTGCACTTCTAAGCACCAACTTAGTAAGAGACATCTGAGGCACTAACCTCTACTGAAACAATCTTCCACCTTACTATTGTTTCTTTATCAATGAATGATGGTAAATTCAATCTCTTCTTCTTATTCTCCACAAAACTATGCTTATGCTTGAATGATAAAAATAATTAATTCCATTTTTAAAATTTACATGTGTTTGTATGATTTATCATTTTATTCTCCACACACTTGTTTCCTTCTCTTCTTCACATATCTCACATTTCAAATTCCATATCTTTATCAAGCTTTATCCACCTTATTATCCTTCAAAGGCTCTTCACAAAGGATGTGTCCCATATAAAATACACCTCTTCACTAAATGATGTGACCATTGACATTTCTGTCAACATATCCATCGACATTTTTATCATTATTTTTGTTGGAATTTATGTCATTCATCGATAATTCCATTAAAATTTCCATCAACAATTCCTTTGATTTTTATTTTGATAACTCTATTTTCAATTATGTTGACATCAATTACAATTCCTTTTACATCAATGACAATATTATAATAATCTCCCCCTTTGTCATTGATGTTAATTATATAGAGAAACTCTCCCTTGCTATAATTATCATCCTTTTCTCCCCCTTTCATTAATTCTCCCCCTTTGACATTAATGGCAAAGGGATGTTCATTATAATTCCATCGACAAATAAATCATGAGAAACATCCATGTCATCTTGTTCAACATCACCACCACTAAATGATTGTCTTTCTAGTCTTCCCTATACTTTTACATAAGGACTTATTTTCTCATTTTCTCTCCTTCATTTTGATCAAATCTAGGCTTTTTGACTTCATCTACATCCATCTAGATTATCTTTATCTAATTAAGTGGTAACTCCTCTTTTCCAATTCCCTTTCTATCTACATATCATGTTCCATATGTGCATTAACATTCCCATCTTGATCACTTGCTAGATCTGAGCTACCTTATGCAATCTACACTTGACATTGGCCCATGCCTATTTTAAGATGTTCTACACCCTAACTGATTTCATTCTTTTATGTCCCTACTTATATGACTTGTTTCTAATAACAGTACCATCACTCGCATCATCACTTTCACAAAGAATATTCATTAGCTAATCTTTCTCTTTGTCTTTTGAATGCATATCACCAAAGAATATATAGATTTGAAATATAATTTAGTGATTAGCTCCCCTTGAATTGGTTCATTTTATTATGAGCTTAGTCATACTTCTTTTTCATGAAATATATTTTATAAAAGCATAATTCTCTCCTTTTTTTCTCCTGCTTACTCTTCTAAAATTTTATAGGTTCTTCCTTTTATTGGCCAAGGGTATCTACCTTCTTATTTTTTTCTAGAAGATTCCACAAAACCACTTCTACAGAGGCATACAATATTTACAAAGTTGTTTCACTTATAGCATCTGACATTGTAATATACTAAAGGATCAAATGGATCATAGTTTCTATTTTAAGATCCATAATAAATTCTATTATTGTTCCATAAAAAATCATTTCTTGAATGTTCCCTACAATATCTAACTTTATGATCAAAATGATTATAGAAATGACAATATCCATAAAAGAAACTCTGGAACCTAGTCATATGTGCCTACCTTGGAAGAAATGACCTTCTGAATGTATTTTTATCCTTGCTTTCTTCATAAATAATCCTAGTTTTTTTAGGAATGTCATTTTATTTCCTTTTGTTAATAGGAATTTTGATATGGAGTTTTAGTGCTTCAACATAACTCTTTGGTTTTTATTCATAACCAAGACCAGTCTTGATGCATGATGAACTTTGACAATTTAGAATCTCATCCAGTAGTTCGGTGTTTTTTTCAAACTTTAAATCTATTTTCAATTTAGCAAATATATTATCCAATTCCTTCTTTAAGAAATAAACATCTTATTCTATCTTGGCAATGTGGTCTTCTTTTGCCTTAAGCTAGACTCTTACTTCCCCCTTTGTCTTCTTAGCTTATTCTATTTTAGTCTTTAGACTAATGATGAACTTTTATAACTCTTCAAGACTATGAGACATTTTTATTTTTAAGGCATGGTTTTATTTTTTATATTTTTTAATTTGTAATATTTATTTCATAATCTTCTTCTTAAGAACTTTTATCTCACATAATTTGTTTGTGGAGAAACCTTCCTAAACTTGATGACTAGCCATGAGTGCTTTCAAGATCTACCTTCAAGTGGTTCAAATTATCCTAAAGGAAACTTTCTTTGATACCAATTATTAAGCACATGCTTATACTAAGAGGGGGGTGAATCTGTATAATCTTATCTTTTACTTAATGAAACTTAATATTCATAATCAAAGTATTCATATAAAAATGACATAGATTAACACTAGATTTATTTGGAAACCCTTTCAAGAAAAAACAAAAATGAATAGATGATTATAAATACCATCCAAATCTACCCATAGATAAAATTCTTCTTAAAACATTTATAGGAACTAACATACTAGAGACACCAATCCCCATTGCTATGTAATTTATAAGCACCAACATACTAGAGACACTAATCCCCACTCCTAAGCACTTTTAGGCACCAACCTACTATAGACACCAATCCCTACTACTAAGCACCAACTTAGCAAGATACATCCATCTCTTTGATTTGAGGCACCGACCTCTACTGAGACAATCTTACACCTCACTATTATTGATTTATCAACAAATGATGTCAAATGCAATCTCCTCTTCTTTCTCTCCACAAAAATATACTTATACATAAATGATAAAAAAACTTGATTCCATTGTTCAAATCTGTATGTGTTTGTATGATATATATTTTTATTCTCCACACACTTGCTTCCTTATCATCTTCACATATCTCACACTTCAACTTTCATATCTTTCTCAACCTTCATCTACCTTATATAGCTTTCAAAAGCTCTTCAAAAAAGAGGTGTCCCATCTAATATGCACCTCTTCACTAAAAGATGTGACTGTTGACATCTCCAAAAATATTTCCATCAACATTTATGTCAACATATCCATTAAAATTTTTGTCATCCATCAACAATTATGTTGACATTTTTATTAACATTTCCATCAGCCATAGACATTCCCATTGACATTTTCATCAACAATTCCATTAATATTTCTATTGACAATTCCATTAGAAATTTAGTTGACATAAATTACAATTATTTTGACATCAATGATAATATTTGAACAATTTCAAATTTCATTTTATGAAAAAGGAGATACTATGCCCAACTATTGAAGTTTTTTTTAATACAATGTTTTTGTAGGAATGACCAATTTTTTCAATTTCTTCTATTTTTGAAAAATAAATGGTAGGGAAAATTGCAAAAAGTAGTCAATATTTCCTTTTTTGAAAATTTTGTTCAAAATTATTTATAGATTATATTAGAGGCTATACAACATAGTTACATGAATAAATGTGAAAATTTCATGGCGCTTACATCTTTTCAGTCATCTATTACAAGAATAAACATGAAATATTTCATAGAACCTATGTCTTTCTAATACAAAACTTAAGTAACATTGGGTCCTCTTGATAAGCAGATTTAGTTTTTCTACTACTTCTAAGTCACTAAAAATTACAATTTCATCAAAGTTCATTACATGAAAAACCTAGATCATATGATGCTTGGTCTAAGTTTCATGGGTTTCAGTGGTATCCTTTTTTTGGACCTAAATGTTTTGTAAAATTAGTTTCTACATATTTTAGATGCCACATAGATAGTCCCACAAATTTCACTAAAAATTTTAGATGGCAAAATGAATATTTATTTGAAAATTTGTACTCACTACTTCTGGATTAACTCAAGAGTTGTTTGCAAGGTAGTGTCCACTAAATACCTTTGAGAAAATAGAGTTTATTTGAAAATAACATCTAGTAACTATCTTTGAATAATACAATGTTTTATATGAAGGTATCCACTATTAAATATCTTTGAACAATCCATTTTTTAAAATGTAGTGTTTTCCATAAAAACATTTATCAATATTATTCTTTAAGCTAGTGGACATTAATCATTTTTAAAATCCCTACTTTTGAAGCTAGTAACCACAAACCATTATCAGCAATTCTTTCTTTAAGATAATGTCGACTAAATATATTTTAGAAACAAAATATTATTTTAAGATAGCACCCACAAACTATATTTTGAGGAAAATATTTTTTAACCTTGTACCCACTCATTCTCTATGAATTCCAAGCTCGATTTTTGTTTTAAATTTATGTAGGTCCTTGGGAATGAAAAAAAGTATTTCAAAAACCATTTTTCAAAGAATAACATAGTGGTGCAGTTAGTATCCTATTTTTATATCATCTAAGTAGTTAACATTTTTTTCTTCTCTTTTAATATTTTTAAAGCTTTTCTAAAATTTATTTTATTATATTGGAATCCAAAAATGATGTTTTAATAGAGAATTATGCAAGCTCTCACAAGGAAACATGTGTCCCCAATGGTTTCTTTCTTCCCAAATAAACATGGATGATCAACACCTACCCTTATAATTTACATACAATAATCTAGGTGTCAAATATATATTATCAAAAAATTTGGAGTTGATCTACTCTCAATTATGCCAATTTATTCTTTCCAAGAAAAAAAGACTTCTTGGCACAATCCTTTCTTGTCTATACCTCACCATGACAATGTATTCACATGTAAGTATCTAATCTTCATTATGATTATGAACACATTTTCTATGTTTGAAGATACCATTCACACATTATTATGTGTTGTTATTATCCAAGTGCTCACATCTATTTTTTAGTGGCATATGCCTTTGCGATCGAGAACATTGTGTGACTATGCACCAAGTGATTTTTCATAATACTCATTCAAATCCAATGTTCCATGTGATGGTGAAAAAAAAAGTTCTAGAAACCTATTTTACAAAAAAATAAATAAAATTTTCACACAACTATATTTTATCCTTATATGCATATAGAATAAAGAGACATTTTATTATGCACTCCACTGGTGATAAAATAACTATGTGCTTTAACTATGCACTTATGTTGGAAATCTATTCAAAAAATATAAACTTAGTTGCTTTCAAAGATGATGTAAGATTGATATTTACAAAGGATGCCTTACATTAGACACCTTGGGTAATTGAATATGTGATATCCTAATCACATGTTGAAATATGCTAGAATATGGCCATAATGACCACTCTGTGTAATATTCAACCATTTCAAGTCCTCTACTATGAAATTATTACACTTTACAAAATAGTGCTTATATTTTTACCCACATGTTTTCTTGACAACCTTAGAGTATAAGTTGTTTTTATTTCCTCCTTATCATTATATGTTACTTGATATTTCCAATGAGTTAATTAATATCCCAATTTTTTTTGGAAGCAAAATGACTAAGAGGAAGCAGTTTCAATTTCACTTAAGCAATCATGAACCATTCAAGCAAGCATATAGATCTAGTAAGCATAAGAACCTACCCACATAAGCATGAAACACATGAACACATCACATATTTTACAAACATTTGGGGGAAGAAACCCCACTAATATATGAAATTGGACTATAGTCATAAAAAATAAATGCCAAATTTAATGAAGCACAAACTTCACATGAAGCACCAACCCCAACAAGCTAAGTAACAACCCCTCTAGGCTTTTGACAAGCACCAACTTGAAAGGAGGCACCAACCCCCTAGATGAATCAGCACCAACTCAACCACCTGATTTATTTGATAACCTTTAGAACACCTTGTTTCTCAACCAACTGATGATGACTGCCTCTTTAGCTCTTCACCCTCTTATTCCTCTAAAACTACCTTTTAATCTTCTTTGCTCAACTAGTCCTTTTCTTAACTTTATTAGGTCATATGACCTTGATTTTATTACATAAAAACTATATAAAATATTCATCATAGTTTTTATATACTATTAAAATGGTCTACAATACCTCCTTATGCTTACCAATACACTATTTCATTCACTTGCTCTCTACACACAAATAGGCTTAAAACTACCTTGTATATATATAAGTCTCTTACTCATATTTACACTTAGTTATAAAAACACCCTTAAACCCTTAGTTCAGCCATGAAATATATCAATGCATCTCATAAACATGAATTAAATATGCTTTGAGTCCCTTTAGGAATTACATATCTCAACTAGGCCTAATTTCATCTTTATATCTCATGGAGATCTAATACCATTAGGTATACTTTATAACACTCTACACATGGAAGGAAACTATAATATAAAAATAAAAAATATATAATAATATCATATACTCTCCATAACACATTTTAGGTCCAATAACCACTTGAAGCACACCATTTGTACTATTCATAATTAGGCCTTCTCATACAAATAAAGACTGTCTTGAACTAATAAAGAGTAAACACAAATTAATTAAAAAACCATGGTATTAAATAACATATAAATAAAATAATTTACCTCAAGGTCATCACCATATTCTTTATACTTCACAACTCAAGACAGAAAGACTCAAACTCTTCTCTACAAATAGTGCTCTTAGAACTACTAGAACACTCCAAAACCTAGTCATGAATAGCTTGATATTAAACACCTTAAAGAACACTTACCATGACCAATTATACTTTCAAAATATCCTTTTAAATATTTATAACATTATAAAATACAAAATTAATAAGGTTTAATGTTAGATATTAATCTTGCATACTAATCTTTTTGCCTCAGTCCACATAGTCTAACCAAAACCAAACAAGCCATTTTGGATTCAACTTTTCAACCAATTTAACTAACTTACAATCTTTAAAAAATCATGAGAGAAAATTTAAAGTCAAAAATTAAAAAAAAAATATTCATTATATATATAAACTCATAACATAGAGCCTCAAACTCATCACTACAATTAGCTTATCTAGAACTACCAATTTATCTTAAAGTATAATACTGATGACATAAACCTTCAACACATGTAGACATATTAAATGACTTATGATGAATTTATATGATCATATGAGTTAATTATACCATTATTAGATATAAATATAATATGTTAAAATGTCAATATTGGTCTTGCAGACTAATCTCATAACGTATACTTCATTGTCACATCTGAATCAGATAGCTCAACTTGTGAGCAACTTTTTCACTATAACCATTGACCTCTAAAAATTATACCAAAAATTATCATGTATTAAAATTATTTAATAACATATCCATGCACTTGGTTTCATCCTTATTTCATGATAATGCATCCCTAATTCCCTTCTCACTACTGCCTGGGTTTCTCACTGTTTCCACCATTAGGCCTATTAGCAACTAGCCAAATTAGATGACTATTATAGCACACTTTAGGGAAATAAAACACATATAAAACTTCATGGACATGAAAAAAAAGTCTAAAAATTCATCCTCCATCTATTTTCATACTTTGACTTGGTTAAATTTGATTACTATAATAGATCTCCAAGAAATGTGCACTTTCTTATACGATCTACTCACACACATGACAACTCAATCACAATTGGAGGTGATTGAGAGATTTTAATACATGATATAATAGTTATTATAGTAATTTTATACAGTATTAGGTTGTTTTAAACAATATATTTCACATTAGGTCATTGTTAGGGTTATAAAAAGGGTTAACACTATTTCTGGTGTTAATGATTGATCCTAAAGGAATACCCCTCATTTCGAAAACTAATTCTTAGATATCTTATCTATGACACTTAAAAATATCTCATTAATATATTATACTCCAATATAAAGGATACAGATGCCAAAAAACACCTGAAAATCCTTCTTGGGTTTGCATGCCTTTATTCATGTACTCAAGAGACCTTAAAACCACTTTTTATGCTTTTTATTGAAAACCATGACCTCAAAATTTGTGAAAATGATTTAAATATCATATAATACCTATAAATACTAACATATATATAATTTACTTTGAAATATAACCTCATACACCATTAGGTCATACTCACTCTCTCTTTACTCTCTTAGACATTGACCTACAAACCACATTAGGCCTTAAAAATAACCTTTATTCCTATTTACATGTACTATCAACCTCAAATTTATAATTAATTAACATCTCTTTTTATTAAAAACTTAAAGACACTCTTCATAGGCCTTGATAATAGATCATGATACCTCATTAGGCTAGGCAGGATCTAGAGGTGGTCTAGGTGTAAACTAGGTCTGAAGGTCTTACCCTTGTAGGATAAACTTGAGACTCTCATGAGTGATATAATGCTTCATATACATGTCAAGTAAGCCTCATATATCCTTTTATTCCTATGTTTATCCATCTCACCAAGTCACCATGCTCAAACCTTCTCACTAGGACTTTACATGTCATGACTAGTGCCATGACTAGGCTTCTCAAGCACTTGAAACTTGAAAACTAACCTTAAAAAAATGATTGATTATTCTAAAACTTTATAACATGCCTTAAATTATCCATAAAAAAATGTCATACCTTTGTACATACCTCTTCATACTCACCATGAACATGATCATGATATGACTATGCTTGTTATGCATAGGCTTCTCAAGACATTTTGTACTCAAGGACTAATACTCAAATATGATTACCTCAATGATAATATAAAACAAGAAAAATCATCAAACAACACTCTCACACCAATTTAACAACCTTGATGATAAACATCCTCTCTTAGCAAAAAGACATTAGGTTGCCTTCAAACTCTCTCTCAATAGAAGAGACATTAGGTTGCCTTCAAAATATCTCTTTTCACATGGATTCATTATCACATCAAGCACAAAATGTCATACCTAAAAATCCACTCACCATTAATATTGACTAGATTTACCTTAACATCAAATGACATCAACCTTGACATCAATGATAACACTTCTCAAGAAACACCCCCTTTGTCATTGATGGAAAAACATTCTTCAATATGATTACTCTCAACTCCCAAATCTAGTCAATATTACTTCTTGAAATTTCTCCCCCTTTTAATTAATGACAAATATTTATGCATACTACAACATCTAGAACCACTCATTCTCCCTCTTTGGCAACTATTCTTAAAAACTAAAAAAGAACTTAGAGCTACCAAGCTCCCCTTCAAACCAAATATAGACTTAAAAAGAACTTTGGAACTCAATATTAATTACCAAGATACCAAAACATTTATATAAATTGAATAAATAGTAACTCACCCCTTGATCTCTTTTATGCTTTTGAATAGCTATACTTGAAGCTTATGAACAACCTGAATAGCTCCCCCTCAAACCAAGAATCCACAATGCTTCCGCTAACTTGAAGTGTGTGTCCATGAAGCCTAATGGAGTCACCCCTTTCATAAAGACACTATAACAACACAAAATTAGGATATTCCCTAATCTCTATGCTCTCACAAGACTGAATATATTTTAGGATTTTGTTAGGGTTGATTTTCACCTTAGGCTTAACCTTTTAATCATCTGTATGATCATCAATATGATCTAATA
This sequence comes from Torreya grandis, assembly GCA_037957365.1. Classification (NCBI taxonomy): domain Eukaryota; kingdom Viridiplantae; phylum Streptophyta; class Pinopsida; order Cupressales; family Taxaceae; genus Torreya; species Torreya grandis. The sequence continues at coordinate 316,917 of JARHVA010008147.1, read as the reverse complement.
ATGAACATTCTTGAATTGATTTCTCATCTAAAGTATGTTCTACCATAACAAAAAGTCCACTTGAGCTTGTAGACTAATCATGACTCACCTTTAATAACTTTGGTTTCCATACATTCATTTGCCTTCTCTCTTGCACTCTAAGAGCTTTAAACCTCTTATTTTGACTTGATGGCCTTCTACCTCTATTAGGATAAAATATTTTAATGTGTCCCACATTATGATAGTTGTAGTAAACAACCTTATATATACATCTTGACTAATGATTCCTTTCATAATCCAATGCATATTCATTTTTAGAGGGTCTTCTACACTCTCTTACTCTATCAAACTATTTGTATACATAAAATTAACAATTTAATGAATTAGCATACCTCATATCATAAGGTTGTTTGATTTTTCTCTTCATGTTGACCTCCTTGTCTTCATTAACCTTCTCCTTGACTTAAGCTACTTCCTTTTCATTTTATTTAAAACCAAGATATTTCTTATCACTTGTAGACTTTTGACTACTCAAGACGTTATTTATAGAATTAGTAATCTTTTCAAACTTTATAAAGGTATTCAACTTACTATATTCCTAATCTATATTAGCTTTCAAGGATTCCATCTCAGTTCCATACCTAATGCATTCTTTCTCTTTATATTTGAATCTAGTAGTGACTATCTTCATTTGTGCTTAAATATGATTGATGATCTCATCATACTCCTTACATATGTTACTTAGTATCTCCTCAAATAAACCAATATGATCTTCATAGTCCTTAACCAATGATATTAAAATGTGATTATTCCTTCTTTAGAAATTCAAATCCCTCTAGAGTACTCACCAATTCTATCTAAAGGCTCACCTCAACCTCTTATTCATCTAATTTGTCATCATCCATAAGATTTTTCCCTTTTGAGCAACCCTCATTGTCTATTTATATATCCATGAATAAGGTTTCATTATCATTTTCATGTTCATTACTATCATCATCACTATTAGATGTGCTTGTGTCACTTATAATAGTTGATTTATTCTCTTCTTTTGTATAAAAACTTCTCTTATTATTAAATTATCCTTTCTTATCTTCATACTTCTTGAAATATTTCTTATTTTTGTCAAACTTATATACCTTATTATCATCTCCATGATGTTCATCATATTCTTCATCATGCTCAGTATTATCCTTATTAGGACACTTGGATGTAAATTGACCAATATTACCATGGTTGAAACATTTAAAGGGAAACTTACCCTTGTACTTACCAAAAAAAACCTCAATTCTTTGTAAACATGGTTATTAGTTGATCACCATCAACATATGATAATTTCTCATCCTTAAACTTCTTAGCTTTTTACTTCTCATCTCTTAATGTTTCTTCCATCTTGGGAGTCATTCCTTTATTTTTTCTCATCTCATAGGTAGTCAAGATACTATGAAGCCCATCCATTTTAAGATTTTCCAAATCTTACATTTCTTCTAATGCAGATACCTTAGAATAAAACTTACGATTTAATGATATCAATATATTTTGAATAACTGTAGACTCTTATAACATTAAAACTTCATCAACCTTCAATAGGTAGGATGAAATGGTTTTGTCTTCATTCATCTTTAGAATTTCAAACCATCTCTTATGGGTATGCAACTTGGCCATCATCATCTTACTATCTTATTAAAAGATAGTCTTAAATTTGTCCCATATCACCTTGGATGACTCACAATGCATCACCTTCATAAACTCTTCCTCTGATAGGCCACATAAAATGGCATTCATTGCCTTGGAATTACTCTCACTTTCCTTCTTGCCTATTGCATTAGTTGGTAGTGTAAGAGGTGGAGTATCCATCCATAACCGACTACTATATGTCATGGCCAATTTACATAGAGATATGTACTCATTTTTATGCTCCAAAAGGCATAATTATTCCCATTGAATAATGGAGCCTTATTTGTAGAGAAACCACCTTTGTGCTTATTAACTATCCATCCTTACTATTAAGATATCCTATAAGATATTAGGCCTAATTCAAAGGACCTAATATAATACCAAATGTTCAGATCAAAATTACTAAGATGGGGGAGGTGAATCAATATTCAAAAAAATCTTATCATTTTCACTTAAGCAATCATGAACCATTCAAGTAAGCATATAGATCTAGCAAGCATAAACACCTATCCACATAAGCATGAAACACATAAACACATCACATATGTGGGAAACCCTCAATGGGAATAAAACACACTCATATCTAAAAATTTACTATAGTCCTAAAATACAAATATAAAATTTAATGAAGCACTAACTTCACATGGAACACTAACCTCAACTAGCTAAGCACCAACCCATCTAGGATTTTAACAAGCACCAACTTGTAAGGAGGCACCAACCTCCTAGATGACTCAGAACTAACTTATCCACTTGATTTATTTTATAACATTTTTAACACTTTTTTATCAAATAACTAATGATGACCATCTTTTTAGCTCTTCACCCTTTTATTCCTCTCAAACTACCTTCTAGGCTTCTTTGCTCAAATAGACCTTTTCTTGACTTGATTAGGTCATATGACCTTGATTTTCATACACATAACCTCTATAAAATATTCATCATAATTTTTGTATGCTCTTTAGATGGTCTAAAATACCTCCTTCTACTTACTGATACACTATTTCATTTGCTTTCTCTCTACACACACAAATAGGCCTAAAACTAGCTTGTGTGTGTGTGTATATATATATATATATGTATATATATATATATATATATATATGTATATATATATATATATATATATATATGTATATATATATATATATATATATGTATGTATATATATATATATATACATATATATATATATATATATATATATATATATATATATATATATATACTTGTGTGTGTGTTTATATATATATATATATATATATATATATATATGACCTCTTGCTCATATTGCCACTTAGTTAGCCAAACACCATTAACCACTTAGGTAAGCCATGGATTATATCTTAGGACATCTCATAAACATGAATAAAATGTTCTTTGAGTCCCTTTAGGTCTAAAATATCTCAATTAGGCCTTATTTCATCTCTAGGTCTCATGGAGACTTAATCCCATTAGCTCTATTTTAGGACACGTTACACTTTGCCTTCATTGGAACACTTTTAAACTCTAAACACATTAGGAAAATATCATATAAAAATCAAGTAGACCAATAATAATCTCATCTAGGATCCTTAATACCTTTTATATCCAATTACCATTTGAAGCATACCATTAGTACTTTTCATAATTAGGCCTTCTCATACATAGAAAGAATGTCTTGAAATATTTTAGAGTAAACACAAATTATTTAAAAAACCATGGAATTAAATCACACATAAAAAAAGCTACATGACCTCAGGTTCATCACCATATGCTATATAATTCACAACTCATGGCAAAAGGAATCAAACTCTTCTCTGTAAATAGCCCACTCATAACCGCCAAAACACTCCAAAACCCAGTCATGAACAACTTGATCTTAAACACATAAAAGAACACTTAAAATTACCATAGATAATTGTAAAATATACTTTAAAATATTTATACCATTTTCAAATACAAAATTCACAAGGCCTATGTTAGATATTGATCTTTCAGACCAATCTTTTGGCCTCAATACACATAGTCAAACCAAAACTAGATAAGCATATTAGCTTCAACTTTTCAACAAATTTAACTAACTTCAAAGATTTCCAATATAATTATCACTACTTTAAATTAACAAATATAAAAACCATGTTCATTATGTATATCAGCTCATAGCATAGATCCTCAAACTCATCACTAAAACTAGCTTACCCAGAACTATCAATTTACCTTATAGTATAGTACTAATGATTTAGACCTTCAAAACCTATGTAGACATATTTAATAATTTATTATGTATGTATATTATCCTATGATTTCATTAAAAAATTAAAAAATAGAAATAAAATATGGTCAAATGGCAATATTGGTCTTGCAGACCAATCTCATAACCTTATACTTTATTGTCTCATCTGAACCAAATAGGTCAACTTATGAGCAATTTTTTCACTATAATCACTGACATCCAAAACTTATACAAAAAATTATAATGTCTTAAAATTCCTTAAAAACATATCCATTCACTTGGTTTCATCCCTATTTCATTAAAACACATCCATAATCATATTCTCATTGTTACCTAGGTTTCTCACCATTTTTACCATTAGGCCTATTAACCACTGGCCAACTTAGATGACCATTTTAACACACTTGATGGATATAACCTATCTATAAACCCTCTTGTACATGAAAAATAAGTCTCAAAATTCATCATCCATCCATTTTCATACTTTTACGTGCTCAACTTTCACTGCTATAGCAAATCTCTAATAAATGTGCACTTTCCTATCAATTCTACTCACACACCTGACAACTCAATCACACCTAGAGGTAAATGGGATCTTTTAATTCATGATACAATAGTTTTTATAGTAAATTTAGACCATTTTGGGCTGTTTTGAATAATATATTTCACATCAAGTCATTTTTAGGGTTTTGGAGAGGGTTAACATTGTTTATGGTGTTAACAATTATTCATAAAGGACTGCCCCTCATTTATAAAACTAATGCCTATATATATTATATATTATCCTTCCCCATATATAATTAATGTATCAATTTCCCATGCATAGGTTACACATTCCAACAAACACCTAAAAGTCCTTCTCAGGTTATGCCTTTATTTTGTGTACTCGAGAGACCTCAAAACCACTTTTCATGATTTTTCTTGCAAACCATGAGCTAAAACTTTGTGAAAATTCTTAAAATAACATATGATACCTATAAAAACTATAAATTTTCCATAATTTCCTTGGAAAACATAACCTCATACCCCATTAGGCCATATTCTCTCTTTCTTTACTCTTTTAGACCTTGACTTGCAAAACACATTAGGCCTTAAAATGACCTTCATGGCTCTTTACATGTAATATACACTTCAATCACATAATTAAACTATATTATGATTAAACACTATTATAAACTCTTCATAATCCTTGACAATAGATCATGATACCTCATTAGGCCAGGTAGTGTCTAAAGGTGGTCTAGGTGTAGATTAGGTCTGAAAGTCCTACCCATGTAGGCTCACCCTGAGAATTTAATGAGTGATAAAATGGCTCATATACATGTTAAATAAAACTCATATATCATATTATTCCTCTTTTTATACATCTCACTAAGACACCCTAATCAAACCTTCTCACTAGGACTTTGCATGCCATGACTAGGCTTATCAAGCACTTGAAACATGAGAACTAATCTTGAAACACTCCTTGATTTTACATACCTTGATCACATGCCTTAAATTATCCTCAAATAATGGCATGCCTCTACACATACCTCTTCATACTCACCATGCACATTCTCATGATATGACTATGCTTATTATGACTAGGCTTATCAAGATACTTTGTACTCGAGTATTAGTAATAAAACATGCTAACCTCAATGATGCTATAAAATAATAAAATTAATCAAAAAATAATCTCACACTACTGGAGTGACCTTGAAAATAACTAATAGAATAATCATTAGATTTCCTTCAAATTCTCTCTTGATAGAAAGACATTAGGTTGCCTTCAAATTATCTCAATAGAAGATACATTAGGTTGATCTCAAATTCTCTCTTGTCACATGGATTCCTTGTCACATCAATCACACAAGCTCATACCTCAAAGTCCACTCACCATGCATCTTCACTAGATGCACCTTAACATCAAATGACATCAACCTTGACATCAATGACAATACTTCTCAACGTTTTCTTCCTCATCATCATTCCACCCTTCATCATAATGATATGAATATTCCAAATTGAAAATGGGTGATATTTTAATGCCTTAAATAAACTTGATCTTGTATAATTTTAAAAAAAATTGTGTAACATTTTACATGGCCTTATCTTCTTCCACTTCAGCTTGTTATATGTTTTTAAAATAAAAATTTCCTTGCATGAATGTACCAATACTAAATATCCCACTTAAATTTATTTATTTTGTCACCTTTCACATTTGATTTGTTTATAATACAACATATTTTATCCAGATTTATTTTCACATGTTGGTGTATCTTACATATATGTATGTTTCATATAATTCTTCTTTTTTTCTTCTTCCATGTACACCATTGATTTATATTAACTCTATATCTCCTCTTTGACTCCATTTGTAGACAAAATTCAAATGTTTTTTTTCAAGTGCTCCTATTTATAAAATTGTTTTACATAGATTATATTTGTTCTAAAACCATTTCTCATAATTTTGATTTGTATCCAACCAAACATCTTAATAAGTTTCCAAGGCTTGTGTTTACAACCTTAGTTTTTCCATTTGTCTGCAAATAGAAAACTAAAATAAAATTCATCTTGATTCATATATTATTCCATAATGTGAACCAAAAATTCCCTACAAACTTTGTATCTCCATCTGACACTATGATGTATGGAAACCCATGTATCTTTAACACTTTACAAGGTAAGAAAATTTCAATGCTTGGTGTCTAAGTTATATTTTTGTAGGCAATAAAATTATTCATTTTTTATGTTAGGAATTAAGTGAATGTAAATAAGATTTTAAACCACCATAAAATCATAAAACCAGATTTTAAATGTGTGAAAATCAGATTTAATTATGTGGAAATAATTCCTTCAAACCATAGATTAATGAAAGCATAAATAGATATAATCAAAAACAACAATAACACATAACATAGATATACTATGGTTCACCTAATGTGGGCTACATCCACCAAGAAAATCCTTAAATAAATTAGTAATCTGAAACAAGATTACAATGAACTCTCACAGAGATAGAAAAATCTCCTATAGGAAATGATGCATAAAAAGATACACTTTCACCTGCACCTGAACTTTTTTGTATCTCACAATATGCTAAACCACACCCTATAAATTAACACTTTCACTTTGAAGAAAACCTACACTTTGTAACTCTCTTTCCAAAATCCACACCTGTAAATAAGAAATATCAACAACCTCTCATAGGTCACCCTACACCCTATATATATAAAATAAATGATGTAGAAATCATCCTCTCAAAGATAAAATATCCATAATCATCCAAGGAAGCCTTATCCACAAGGTGACACATCAAGTTTCCACCTTCCAATTCATAGCAAAACACCCCATCAAGAGGAACATGCCATTCTCCACCAAATGGCACAACTTCCCATGTGGAAGTCCAACACACTTCCATAATACATCAAGGAATTAATAAATGCACAATTTAATACTTTTTCTCCCCTTAATGCATCATATAATTAAGTAAATACATCATTTAATAAATATTCCTAATGCATCATAGAAATTATTAAATACATCATTTAATAAGTTTTCTCCTAATACGTTACAAAAATAATAAATACATATTTAATTCCATAGAACAAGGAAATTAATCCCACTTCCAAAAAATATTTAAAAATACATGAAAATTATTAAATTGACATTTAATAGCTTTCACCCATATGATGAAGAAAGGAAAAATTCACTCCCCACATCATTAGAGCTCTATAGGCCCCCAAAGTGCACCAACATAGTCATGTGGTAGCCTCAAAGGGCTCCATAGTCAACAATATCTCACTTGGAGACCTTTTATCCCAAACAAAATCTATCACTACTCCATGACCACTAAGGCCAACCAAATCTAAACATAGTCTCAACTTGTCCAATGTGACCAACTTGGTCATCATATCTATAGGATTCTAGCTAGTATGAATCTTCTCCAACTTCACCAAGTTATTCTCAAAAGCTATCCTAATGAAGTGATAACATAAATAAATATGTTTTATCTTCAAATGGAAAGTGGATTTCTTTGCCAAATCAATAACACTCTGACTATCACTATGTAGTCTCCCAACTTCTTTCTCATGCCTCAACTCTCAAAACAACTCCTATAACCAAATCATCTCCTTGCTAGCCTATGTGGCAACAACACCCTCTACCTCTATGGTTGACATAGCCATAACCTTTTATTACATATAAATCCAACTAGATATTGTATCCCTAATAATAATTATATATCCTATCATACTCTAGATATCAATATCCCCTACCATATCTGAGTCTACATAACCACACAAAGTGGTATCTAATCCACCATAACATTAAGCAAAAGCAATGGTTCCTCTCAAATACCAAAGAATCCTTTTCACTACTTGCCAATTCTCATAACATGGATCACTCATATACCTTCTTATAACTCCTATTACATGGGCAATATCTAGCCTAGTATAAACCATGGCATATATCAAGCTACCAACTATCAAAGAATAAGGTACCTCAGACATCTTAAGATTTTTAGATTCTATCTTGGGACACTACTCCTTTGATAATCTAAAGTGGCCTACCAAAGGACTACCAACTGATTTACCATCCAACATACTAAACCTTTCCAATACTTTCTTCACATACTCTTATTGGGATAAAACCAACTTCCTATCCAAGGATTTGCTTTATAGCACCCAAATCCTTCATAGCAAAGGAGTCACTAAGATATTTTATGAGAATATGAATATGATGTATTTTATTTCTTACAACTAACATGTCATCCACATACAAACATAAAATAATAAAGGAACCATCATCAAAATGTTTTATATACATGCAATGGTCATAATTACACCTTTGATATTCTTGTTCCAACATAAAATAATCAAATTTCTTATACCATTACCATGGAGATTATTTCAAGACACAAGCTCTTCTTTAATCTGTGCACATATTTCTCCTTCCCTTTAACCTCATATCCCTGTGGCTACTTCATAAACAACTCTTCATCCAAATCACCATGAATAAAAATTGTTTTCACATCTAACTGTTCTAAATGTAAATCATCAACTGTAACTAAACCAAGAATAGTCCTAATAGAAGTAATTTTTACAAGAGAGAAAATATCATCAAAATCAATACTTGATTCTTGTACAAACCCCTTTACCACCATCCTATCCTTATACCTTTTTCTCCCTTGATCCTCTTTTTTTATTTTTAAGATCCACCTATTTGGCAATGCACTCTTGCCCTTGGGTAGCCTTACCAAATCCCATGTTTTACTATCCTTGATAGATCCATGCTCTTCATCCATGGCTTGTTCCCATTTCAACTTGGCATAAACCTACATTGCTTCCTCATAACACTCTAGTTCTCTAGTGTCAGTGAGTAACAAATAATTCAAATAAGGAGAAAAATGTTGAGGTGATTTTCTTACCTGAGAATATCTTCTTACCATAGGAGTTTGGGGTCCTTGTGTAGAAGATTCCTAAACTAATTCATTAGATACTTTTCCATCTAAAATGTCATCCAATACTATGTACTCTTTTTATTCCTATTCTTATTCCTACAATTGATCCTTATACATGACTTTTTCATTAAAGACTACATCTCTAGATAAAAATATTTTTTTATCTCTAATGCTCCATAAATTGAAACCAAAGTCATCATCACCATATCCAACAAAGGTACATTTCTCTGATTTAGCCTCTAACTTGGTCCTATTCTCTTTCTTGATGAGGGAAAAATCCTCACATCCAAAGACTCTAAGAAAATAATAATCAACATTCTTACCAGACCAAGCTTGTTCAAGAATGCTTCCATCTAAAGGCATAGAAGGTCCTCTGTTAATTAGATATACTATCGTGCTAACTAATTCTACCCAAAACTATAAAGGCAACCTTGCATATAACCCCATGCTCTTAGCATGTTCCATTATTGTTTTTTTATCCTTTCAGACACCCCATTATGCTATGGAGTTCTTGGAACTATCCTTTACCTATGGATTCCATTATTAGAACAATAATCAAACAAAGCATTACTACAATACTCACCTCCATTATCTAATATGAGACATTTCAATTTGAGACTTGTTTCATTCTCAAACAAGGCTTTCCACTTCTTAAAAGTGTCAAAGATTTCTTTTTAATACAATAAACCCAAACTTTCCTAGTTGTATCATCAATAAAAGTGACATAATAATTGGAACCACTAATAAAAGATACCTGAGCTAGTCCCCATACATCTGAATTTACCAACTCTAACTTATGCTCTTTCTTTATGGGTCCAACTTTTAAGAACTTAACTTGCTTCTATTTCTTATACACACAATCCTCACAGAAGTCTAGATCTAGATCTTTCAATGTAGGAAATTTATCTTTTAAGATCTCCATGCCCTTATGGCTCATATGAATGAGCCTGTAGTGCCACATAGTTGCATCTCCATCTAAAAAAACTAAATCATAATAATCAACACTATTAGTCAAATATAAAGTACCAAATTTCTTATCTCTCAAAATCACAAGAGATCCTTTGGTAACTTTCCAAAAATCTACATTAAACATAACTGAACATCCTTCACTTCCTAATTTCCCCATTGAAACCGAATTCCATATCAACATAGGCACATTTCTAACATCCTTAAGTATACATGTGTTCATATTCTACATTTTCACCTAAATAGAACCTTTCCCTACTATCTTAAATGGTTCATCATCACCAAGATATGCATGTCCTAGATTCTCTTAAACATAGTCAAAAAAATAATGCCTATGTGGGGTGACATGAAAAGAAACCTCTAAATCTAATACCCAAGACTCGATAAAATTATTCAAAGAAAGAATTAAGGCATCCTGACTAGTTTTACCTAATGTCACATTTACCTCATTCCTTTCCTCCTTGTTTCCCTTCTTATCCTGAAGTGACCAATAATCCTTTTTTGAGTTTCCACTCTTCCCACAATGCCAACATATCATATTAGCTTTAGATCTACCTTTTGACTTTCCATAGTTTCTTTTGATCTTGTCCTTTTGCCTCCCTCTAGTATCAATAGACATAACATTGCCTAAAGATGATTCACCAGTTCTTTTCCTTCACATTTCTTCATTAAGAATCACACCTAAAACATCCTCAAAATTCAAGCTTCCCTTGGTAAGGATTTCACTACTCACAGCCATAACCAAACAAACCCAACAATCTAGAAAAGAACATAAAATTAGCAAAGCTCTAACTTCATCATCAAAATTAATTCTAACTAAAGTGAGCATACTTACAATCATATTAAAATCATTTAAATGATTAGCAATAGAACCATTCTCAAACATTTTCATGTTAAATAATATTTTCATAAGAAAAATTTTATTTGAAGCAGAGGGTTTCTCATACAAATTTCAAAGTTTATCCATGAGATCCTTTGTACATGTTTGATTTATAATGTTAAATGCAATAGAAGATACAAGGCATAATTCAATGGATCCTAATGCCTTCCTATAAAGTAATGTTTAATCTGTATCACTCATACTTACAAATTATCCTCTTTTTCCCTCTAAGGGAAGTTGAAGTTCATTTTGATACAAGTAATCCTTCATCTACATTTTCCATAAATCAAAATTCTTACCATCAAATTTCTCCACTCTAAATCTGATTTGTTCTCCCATAGCTCCCACTTAAGGTAATAACCTTTCCTATGATTTACCACTTTAGTTGAAACACCACCAAAGATTTGATATCAATTGTTAGGAATTAAGTGAATGTAAATCAGATTTAAACCACCATAAAATCATAAAACCAGATTTTAAATGTGTGAAAATTAAATTCAATTGTGCAGAAACAATTCCTCCAAAGCACAAATTAATGAAAGCATAAAAGGAGAGAATAAAAAGAAGCAATAACACATAACATAAATATACCATGGTTCACCCAATGTGGGCTACATCCACAAAGAAAGTCCTCAAATAAATCAGTAATCTAAAACAAGATTAAAATAAACTCTCACAGAGATAGGAAAATCTCTTGTAGAAAATGTTGCATAAAAAGATACACTTTCACCTACACCTGGACTTTTTTGTATCTCATAAGATGATAAACCACACCCTATAGGTGAACACCTACACTTTTAAAAATACCTACACATTGTAACTCTCTTTCCAAAATCTACACCTGTAAATAAGAAATATCAACAACCTCTTATAGGTCACCCTACACCCTGTATATATAATAAATGATGTAGAAATCATCCTCCCAAAGAGAAACTCACCATTATCATCCAAGGAGACTTTGTCCACAAGGTCACACATCAAGTTTCCACCTTCCTATTCATATCAAAAGGACCCATCGAGAGGAACATTCCATTCTCTACCAAATGGCACAACTTCCCATATGGAAGTCCAACACACTTCCATAATACATCAAAGAATTATTAAATGAACCATTTAATAAATTTTCTCCCCATAATGCATCATCTAAATAATTAAATACATCATTTAATAAATTTGCCTAATGAATCATATAAATTATTAAATACATCATTTAATAATTTTTCTCCTAATGCATTATAGAAATATTAAATAAGCAATTAATTCCATAGAACAAGGAAATCAGTCCCACTTCCAATAAATATTGAAGAAGACATGAAAATTATTAAATAAAAATTTAATAACTTTCACCCACATGAGGATCAAAGGAAAAATGTGCTCTCCACATCCTTGGATCTCTCTATGCCCCCAAGGTGTACCAACAAGGTCATGTGATAGCCCCAAAGGGCTCCACACTCAACATTTGAAAAAATATCCACCAGTACAGAGATGGAATCCTCCCACCTCTACATTATTGAGAATACTAATACAAAATACATACTAATTTCATCTCATGGTTTCTTTAAAATAATAAATGGCTGATACAACCTTACATTTTGTATCTTCACCTTTACCAATTGGAAAACGTTACACTCTTAAACATTTAATTCCTTGTCTACACCAATCATTGGCCAATAATAACCCTTTTAAAACCATGCCAATATATTTAAATTTTCAAAATGTTTTAATAAACATACGTTATGCTTCTCCTTTATTAGGTTTTTATGCATCAGCCACTTCATATAAGAATTTTCAATTCTTTCAACAACATTCCACATTCTATAAAATATTTTAACCAATGTTTACTATCCACAATCATTGGCTATACATATTCTCCCAAAGCATTGAATTTTTTCTCTTCTTCATACATCTCCCTTAAAGGAATTGAATTTAATGATCTCTACTCACATCTCATTCAACAATGGAATCCTTGTACACAACATGTCTAATACCTTGTTTTATTTTTTACTTTTGTGCTTCAACAAAAATTAATAGCCTGGTAGAAAATCAACCCACTTCATGTTTAACATATTCAACTTAAATTTATTTTTAATGAACTATTTCTCCTAATGATTTATGTAGAATTATAGACACTAAAATTTATATTTAATGTTAAAACAATGTACTTGTGACCATCCTTTATGCACATTTAACCTATGATCAATTACATGGTCCTCAATTATTATTCCTTTACTTATATATGGTATTTTAATGATGATAAATTTTCTTATTCCTTAGTCCAAGAAATGTAGACTCACTATTTTACTAAATCATACTTCCATTTTATTTGTCTCTATCACTCAAATGAAACTACTCCTTCAAGCCTATCTCGATGGATGGTTGTGTATAAAAATCACTATTTTATCCTCCAAAAAATAAATAGATTGTTTATAAAATTCAAAATCATCCCAATGGGTCATTTTTTATGTTTCTTAGTTCCACTTCAAAGTAATTCTAAAAAAGTCCACAATATAAGCACAATTTTATAATATAAGTTACCTAACACCTTTCCCCCATTTACTAGGTTTGTTTCTCTCTTGACATATAATTACAATTTTATGGAATAAAAAGGCATGTAGTGGATTAAAAACATATTTAACCATAATTGAATGTGTACATAATCAAATTTACATAAATGGAATAAACCCTAATAGATGAAACCACACCCTATATATAGTAGTGCATGGCAACATCATTCGCATAGTACAATCTTATATAGGATAAATCAAAGCATATTTATTGTTAAAAATAAACCTCACATAATGTCTTAATTGATTTCTTATCCATAGTTTTATTCCTATAAACCCAGTGCTAGCTATGTTATTTGTCTTTTGTACTTTCTACTTTTAGCATAATTCTAAAAATAGTAAGTTTTAATGAGTTTATGTGATTATTAAATATATCTTATGCATTCTAATTTTCTTATTTTATAATATAAACTAAATTAAATTGATAATATATAATCCTATTTATAATAAAATATATTGGTGAACCCAATTCCTCATACAGAATTACAAAACTCTAGTTTTCCCTCAAGTTTCCTTCTATCCTTTTTATCATTTTTAGAGTTTCATATTTCAGATTCTTGATATTTTTTGGTCTTAGAAAATTTATAGGAGATTTAATCATGATTATAATGATTGAACCCATATATTAATTATTGTTTCCAAGTTACTTTGTTTTCTTTAGATGTTTCTTAGCGATTACATGTAAAATATTTAAGTGATATATAAATCCATGGTTTCATACTTTAATGGAAAATATAAAATTCAATATAAACCAAGAGCTTAATAATGAAATATTCCATGATGGTTATCATTTCATGATTTAGTTTTCCTTTCCACCTCTTAATATTATATGTTAGAAAGCACAATTGGTTTCATCCATCTCTCCTTCCCATATACCTCTAAATTATCTTAGCTATCATCCCACCTCTACTATTCACCCTATGCTTATAGTAGATCCTATGGTCCATGCTATTATTTCCAAAAGATAATGGGATATATATATTATGCATGAATAAATGAAATAACCCAAGTATATAATCTTATTTATTATCTTAATAATAAAAAAACTAATTTCTCCATCTTAGAATTACTCCAAAAAGAAAATTTGTATAAGGATAACTTGGATACAACATTTCATGACACTATTATTCCATGTGATTCCAAACCAAATTATGTGGCATATATCATTAATGAATTATGATGGACAAAGGAATGTGTGTGTGTGTGTGTGTGTGTGTGTGTGTGTGTGTGTGTGTGTGTGTGTGTGTGTGTGTTTGTGTGTGTGTGTGTGTGTGTGTGTGTGTGTGTGTGTGTGTGTGTGTGTGTGTGTGTGTGTGTGTGTGTGCGCGTGCGTGCGTGCGCGCGCACGCGCGTGCACATGCGTGTGCATGTGCATGTGCGTGTGTGTACGTGTGTGTGTTGAAAAATAATAATTACCACTACCACATACTGTTACTCAATATTTACCTTTACACATTCAACTTCAAAATGATGACATGTGTATTAAATGAATCTTAGTTGATAATGGATTATTAATGAATATTTTCAATATTTATTTTCTTTGATTACTCAATATTAATGATGATAATATAGAATATTTAGATGTGAATATTATACAATTGGATAATATTTATCATAAATAATTATGATAAATAACATTGAATCTCACATTGGGTCTTATAACTATTGCTACAACTTATCAAGCTCTTCCCAATGAACTTAATTACAACATATTACTTGTAAGGTAATGGATTCATTATATAAAATTTATCCCTTCCACTTTACACACATTTTTTAATTTTAGTTACCAAGGGTATAGATATACATGTCTTATGGATCATTAACCATTTAAATATTTCTAGTTAACAAAATATATAGAAAATTATGTTCCTCATATGGGATTTTCTATTTAGGCAGTGGTGGAACCTACTATTCATAATTAATAGTGTCTCCCATAGTTACATAGGAAGTATCATCATCTAATAATACAAACTATAATAAATATAATTTTGGATTGAATTATTTACAAAAGAGGAGTTATAAAGGATAAATACTAGGAAATAATGCATAAGGCATTGCTCATCCCATTGAGACATCTACTCATAGAGGTAAACAAGGCCTTAATTATAAATAAGATTTAGGTAATTATAATTAAGACACATCTAAAAATAGACATATAATTTTTTGTAAACCTATTTAATATTAAAATTAGTTAGTTAATCATGCATCCACATTATCAGTTGTATATCTAGAGCTTAATGATGATAATCCATAAAAAATCATGACATTGGATTAGTTTTCTAATGATGAGTCTCTCCTAGAGTTTTTAAGATAATATTATGTACTCCCTCCCATCTATCATAAGAATAGGTTTATTGATTCCACAAATTATCATGCATATTTTGGTGAGAGTGACAGTTCTTAAGATGATGTCCAAGTTGATGGTTATGATATAATGCCTATTACCCATTCAGTTGGAGATTAATCTTTACTAATAAATGAAGATACACTTGAGTTTAATTAAATAACATATTCATATCCATGAAAAATAATTTTAATAGATGGATTTGAAGCTAATGAGAATAAATCAATAAGGCAAGCATTTCTCAATTTCCCATATATAGTTTCTTGGGAATTTTTAAATATGCTAGAAATTGATCCTTTATTTATAATTCATAGGATAATAATTTATCCATATGACAAACTAGTTAATATTAAATTATGTAAAATGCATCCTATGTTAGACTATTGGTCAAGGAATAAATTTAATGTTTACTTGATACATGTTTTATTAGACTAGTAGCCTATCTAGAGTGGGTGTCTAAAATTATACTGATAGCAAAGCTTAAGGGGAAAATTCAATGTTGTTTTGAATCAAAAGATATAAAAAATAATTTACCTAAAGATTATTTTCCACTACCCAACTTTGATATGATTATGGATTCCATCACAGGATATTATATGCTAACATTTATCACTGGACTTTTTGGTTATAGTCAAATAAAAATTAGTCGTCAATATCAAAAGAAGACATCCTTTATCACACCAAAGGGTGAATTTTTTTATATCATCATACATTTTGGGATAAATAATGTCAGGGATACATATCAATGAGCTATGACACATATTTTCCATGATTTAATTCATAAGACAATAGAAGATTATGTGGATGATTTACTTGTAAAATCAAAATAAGGACAAGATCATGCAATGGATTTGATATAATTATTTTAGTGATTGTGACAATATAATGTATGTTTAAATCCAAAAAGATGTGTTTTTAAAGTAACTTTAGGGAATTTTTTGGGTTTTATTATATCACAACAAGGTATTGAATTTGTTCCTAAAAAGGTTAAAGCTATTATTGATATACCTCAATGGAAAGGGTTGAAACAACTCCATTATTTAAAAGGTAATATTTAATTGATATGTCATTTTATTGCTCAACTAGTAGATAATACAATATTTTTAAAAATTAGTCAAAAAAGACACCAAATTTGAATGGGACATACAATGTCAAGATATTTTCAACACACTCAAAATAAGTTTTCTTAACCCACCCATTCTCATGCCTCTAATACTAGATAGGCCAATGTTATTATATATTTCTAATACATATCATATAATATGAGCCTTCTTAGCATAGTATGATGATGGACACAAATAATGATTAATATATGATATTAGATGCACAATTGTTGATTATAATCACAATTACACTAGAATAAAAATTTTAGGTTTGTCTTTTGTATTCAATACATAGATGCTTCAACACTACATGGTTAATAATGAGACCTAGATTATTAACAGAGATAATCCTTTAAAATTTCTAATGTCAAAACCTCATGTTGGAAACAATATGATTGAGAAGGGGATGAATCATTCTTCAAAACCTTTCATTCAATTCCACTTAATCATACATGAACCATTCTAATAAGCATGTAGATCTGAGCAAGCATAAACATCAAATCATAATAGCATGTAACACATAAACACATCATATATATGGGAAACCCTATAGGGGAAGAAAACCCAATGATGAAGCAAATAGACTATAGTCTATAAGACAAACATGAATCTTTAGTGAAACACCAACCCCAATTATCTTAACATCAACTCAACTAGGCTTTAGCAGTCACCCACTTACAAAGAGGAACTAACCCCATAGATGAATCAGCACCAACTTACACACCTAATTATTTGAACACATTCATAAACCCTTGTTGATTCTACAATATATGATGATCTACTCCTTCAGTTTTTCACTCATTTTTATCCCTCTTAAACTAGCCTTTAGTCTTCATTTCTCAATTAACCCCTTTCATGTCTTCATTATGTCTTCAGACCTTTATCCTATTATGAAAAACCTTTGTTAGATATTCAATAAATTTATTTGATGGTTCACATGACCTCCTTCTACTCACCAATGATCGATATCATTCACTTATCCTCTTCTTCTATCCCACACTTAACATCTTATAAGCATATAAAATAGGCTTAAACTACCTTTTTTATATACAAGTCACTTTATCATATTAAAATAACATGCCTTAGTCATGAATCAATCACTTAATTAGGTTGGATAGACATCAATTAGCCCTTACTCCACTTTTAGGATTATGGAGACCTAAAAGGTATTTTTAACAACACATTACTCTTTGATCCTTATTTAAGCATATACAATCTCCTCACATGTAAGTAAAAATTCATACACCACTCCAATATACCTTAGCCAAATTTAATTTATGTCTATAATACCTTTTAAGTCCAACTACCACTTGAACCCTTCTTCAAATAACTACTCATAAAAGGCTTACGCATATACATAAACTTTATCTTGAAAAACTAGGGCATATACTTAATATTTCCAAACAACCATGGAAAAAATTACATAATAAAAAACTTAATGACCTCAGGTTCATCACAATCTTCATCATATGCTTCAGCTTAGGGCAAACAGGCTCAAACACTTCTCTACAAGATGTTCACTTAGAACTACCAACTGACTCAAAAATATAGTCAAGAAAACATGAACATATGATACATGATTGAATATCTTCAAGGTATTTAAATGAATGAAAATTATATTATAAAATACTCAGAGAAACCTCAACCAATTTGATCATGAGATCTAATGAAACTATTAGTCTTATGGACCAATCTACTGACATTCTCTCTCACTGACTCTACTCAGTCAGATAAGTCATTTTGGCTTCAATGTTTGAACCTCTTATACTAACTTATAATATTTTAAAAATAATGGATAGACCATTCAAGACCCAAATAACATCATCATGCATTTTAATGCATCACTCTTACATGAAAATACATTAGGAAACATCTTTTCACTTTTACTTGATTTTCTTATGATCTACACCACTAGGTCTATTAGCAACTAGCCAATTTGGATCACCAAATTTGCATACCTTAGATATATAACATGTCCATAAATATTCCAAAACAAAAACTACAAGTCTCACACTGTGATCTTCACCCACTTAACAACTTTGACTTGGTTAAATCTATTTGGTACAATAAATCTATGAAAGATAAACACTTTTTATAGGGTCTTCTGACTGACCTAAGAAACCAATCACACCTGGAGATGCCTAGGAGTTTTGAATTCAACCTATAATAACATTTATGATCATATCAAACCATTCTGAGCTTTTTATAACAAGAGATTGAACATTGGGTCATTGTTAGGGTTTTATGAGGGCTTAAACCATATTCCCATCTTAATGATCATTCATAAAACTTAATTCCTCTTTCCAAAAACCAATGTTTGAAAATCTGAGATATAACACTTATTTATATACCATGGAAAAATTAGGTTCTCATGCATATGCCACATATTCCAATGAGCACTAATAAACCCTTCTTGGGTAGACAACTCTTCATTCTATGTATTCATGAAACCTTGAAATACTTTTTCAAGCTTTTTATTGCAAACCTCGATCTGAAACTTCATGCACATTCTTAAAAAAACTTGAATCACCTATTTCAATGTTCACCTACTGACTCATGTCATGGAATCTGATCATGTTACCTCATTTTTACACCATCTCTCTTCTTGGTTTCTAATCCTTGACCTGTAAGTATTATTAGGCCTTGAATTTGACCTTCTAGCCACACTATAGACTTCACCTTGTAACTTTCCTAGGTTCTAATGTTTCCTTTGTATTCTAAAGTAACCTTATACACTCACTTTTGTATATATATATTCAATAGAAATTATTTTAAGCTACTTATATATCTTTCAAGCTTGATTGGGATCTTAATATCAACTTTGGATCTGCAAACATAGATCCTCAATGATAACCTTTAAATCAATTTTGAGGCTGTAAACACCTCATGTAGGGCTCAGATAATCTCTCTGATGCTCAAACACTATCAAGTGTTTTCTATAGAATTCTCATCTTCATATCTCATTTGGATCATCTTCAAAACTAGTTACATACATCTTGAAAGTGCACAACTTTCTTCTTTAGAGCTCACTCATTTCATCATGCCACCTATAAATACCATCTCACAAGGTTTAGATAAAGAATTAAAAGATGATTTACACTTGATTTACTGACCTTTATTTACTCATGTTGATTCTCAATGATTTCACTTAGGTTGACATCAAAACATTCTTCAAATAGTACTCTCACATCACTGCTCTCATATAACAACACTTATTGTGCTAGAAATTAGAACTCATCATATACATACCTCAAGGCTTACTTGACCAAGAATATTCAAAATAGCCTTTATCATCAATGATATTAGATTGACATCAATTAAAGAACCATACATGTTCATAAGAACCTTTGACATCAATGATAACATTAAATATCAAAGCTCAACACTAATTGCCAATTCTCAACAATCTCCCCCTTTATCAATGACAATGTTCAACACATCATTTATTAAGATTTATATAAAAATAATAAATGTCACTCATAGAGTTTTATTAAAATATTGTATCTCAAAGACTATTAAAAGGCAAGGTCACTGTAGACTAGTTATTAACAACACCATTACAAGATATAAAACCACATAACTATACTTTTAGGGATGATTTAATACTATATAACATCACTAAAGATACATGGAAAATGAATTTTTATGGCTCTAAATGAACATAATATTATGGTGCAAGAATAGTTCTTATTAGTCCATAAGGAGAGCCCATGTCATTTGCATATAGACTAGGTTTTTCATGTAAAATTAATATAACATAATATCAAGCATTTATTTTAGTATTTTATGTTATTCATGTACAAAGAATCAAATATATTATGATATATAGTGATTAAAATTTAGTTGTAAATAAAGTTACAAATGTTTACCAAATAAAGGAAGAAACATTATTCCCATATAAAAATGTGGTACAATGTCTACTTGTATATGTTTCTCATTTTTCATTTGAGAATATTCCATGAAAGGATAATCACTATGTGGATGACATGGCTAGTGTAATTTATTTATACCAATTAACATAAATGATGATCAAACCATATTAACTATATGATTTTTATAGAAACCATTAGTTACAGACATAGATTTGGAAACTTTTTTAGTCTTGGAAACTACAAACAGTGCAAAAATATGAATGGTTCACTCATATATATAATTATTTTATTAAATCTATTGCACCATATACATTTACCAAAAATGATAAGAATACATTATAAAGAGATGAACTTTGATATGTTATTACTAGAGGATATTTTTTTAAATGATCATTTGATGGATAGTCACTCTGATTTCTAAACACTAAGGAGGCTAAGTTATAAATATAATAATTTCATGACAATGGATGTAGAAGACATTTCAATGGAACAATAATGTCTTGTAAGTTACTTATGTCATGACCCCAAGTTACTTGCATTTAATTCATTTGTGCTGATATAGTTTAGTAATGAACTATTTAAGAAATATTTTATTGTTCTGCTATGGTGTTACAGTTTAGTGATCTACATTGATACATTTTCATTAAAATTTTTAAAATAATTAATGATTACATTTCATTATATAATTTTATATTATTTTCTAATGTGTACTAGTTCATTATTCAATTGGATGTATTATTTAAATGTTGTTATTGCATTTTTATACTTAGATGTCTAGATACTGATGATAGTCTATTTTTTGATTGCAGGGATACATACTTGAACTAGGTCATGTTTGGACCTGAAAATTTGGAAAACATGGAGAAATAAATGGAATAATGAAACAGTGAATTTAATTGTAAATTTGAGCTTGTCAGTACTAATAATTTAGTCATTATGTTTTTATTATTGATTGATGTGTGTTATCATTTTATGATCAATTTCATTAATAGTTGATTTGAGTTAGTTTTTACTTTTATGTAAACATCTCTTTATTTGATACTATCATTTATAATATCATAGTTATTTTAGTCTAAGTATTTAATGACTATCATTTTCTTATTGATTTTATCACTTTTGCTAATCTCATGTTGCGTGCTTTCATGGACTCCTTGCTCATCGAATTAGATAATTTAGTCAGTCATATAACTAATCATGTTAATATTTGTTTCGATCTTCATCATATTTTTGCATTTATTGCTAGATCTTAGACATCCTATTTTATTATTTATATTTATGTTGTCAACTTATTTTTTTTTTTAAAAAAAACCTATATGGTTGTAGACTTATATAGAGGCATCTTAAACTATGTTTTATATCAACTTATTTATTATGGGTTGTGTTGTTTAAATGGACCTTGATTTTCATGCTTAATTTTTTAGAGTTACATGTTGGTTTAAGTCATTTTTTAGTGTGGAGACTTTGGATAGGATCTTGACCCACATGGGGGTCATGGTAATTAGTTGGGTGTGATTGTTTGAAGCCAATGACTTAGGAGTCATGACATTACTCTCATTACCTTGTAAGAGGGTCAAGATACTTCATTTGATTTTTAGGGTTACTAAATTCATTTTGAAACTCAGTCTTGGAAGTTTTGGAACCTTGGAGAAACTCTTCTAAAATGTTTGGCATGAAGGCCAAGGGAAATGTGAGGTAGTTTTGTATGAGGATTTTTGGGGAATAGAATTATAATTGGATGCATTAATCTTGATGGTCATGCAAGAGTTATGGAGATTTATTTGGGGTTTGTTTTTGTGTTTATTATGTGACTAGTTTGTGGAAATGCATATGAGATTTTGAGCTTCAAGGCTAGAAGATTAGGAAAACCTATTATGGTCAACTTCCATCAACCAAGTGAGTTATGTATTTATAATTCTATGTTTATTTATAGAAATGTAGTTGAATGGTAAAGTGTTGAGGATTTAGCTAAAAATGTTTACATTAGTTTGATTTTATGAAAACCCCTAACAAGGGCCATCAAGTTAGTTTTATGTTGTTTTTCAAGGCTCAGCCATAGTTAGTTTGAGCACTTATAGTATTATAATTTATTGTTTATGATGTTTATTTTTTAAATGAGTGTGGTGGGTGTTATCATTATGTGAATAATGATGTTACTTCATAGTGAGGTCATGGTTTTGAGTGGTCATTATTTTGTTAAGTGATTGTAAATTCATTGTGTATTTTATCATTGTGGGGAGGATAGGTTTGTTGAAGGTGAACTTGTACTCTTTAAAAGTATTTAACTATTTTTTTAGTTTGGACTATGTATGAAGATTTTCATTAGGTTGCATAAACATTTTGTTAGTTTTATGGTTTATGTTTGTTTTTTTTAAATTTGGAATGTTGACTGAGTGATTTTTGGTATAATGGAAGCCATTATGAATTTATTATGACTATATGATTATTTTTATTGGCTTGGCTATGCTATATTTTTTAGGATGTGTTATTTTGGGAGCCATATGACTTAGTTGTTTTATTTAAAAACTAGGGTTTTTATTTAGTTTGTTATTTTTGGAAACCTTAATCAAGTCTAGTCAAGGTTAATAAATAAATCAAGGAAATATAGTTAGAAAAAAAAATTAAAAATGGTATGCCAATTATTTTGAATTATGGATAGAATGGGGGAAAGGACCATAGGGAGTCCCCATAGGGGTTCAAAATAATTGCATGGGTTTGTTGGAAAATTAATTCTCATTGTTATTTGATTCTACCTATATGATTTTTGACTTTTATGGAATTAATAAATCATGATTAGTTGACCCATCCTTATGAAATCATGTTGAGTTATTAGATTAATTATGGAAGTAATAATTGGAATTATTATCATTCATGATTTCATTGACTTATTTTAGGATAACTAATCTATTTATTATTTTGATTATTTTGATTCTATAAATCATTACAATTAAACTTTTAAGTTATTTTAATGGTTAATAAAGTTGATTTTGGTCAATAAGGTGACCTGAATCTTTACGTAAGTTTTATTTTAATTGGTTGAGTTTTTTATCTTCTTTTTATGGGTTTTATTTTAACTCATAAATGTCTATTAAATTAGTATGTGAAGACATCTACCATGAAATAGATTTATGATCCATATTATATTCTGAAATAGAATATGGCCCATAATTTAGAAAGCTCAATAAGAGAGATGCAGATATATTCAGAGACCAAGTTAATGGATCTTATTGGGTTCATTTAAATGTTTAATTTTCTTTCAATTGGTATTTTTTGAAATGTTATCAAACTTTATTTTTTTTAATCCTTTATCCATCAAGTTTCTACTACCCTGATCTGTATCCAATTAATGGTTCGGGTGGTCTAGGGCCACTTATGGTTGGGTTCATTAGGACTAGCAAGGTGAGATTAGTATCATTAGATTGTGTTTAATGATTGGATTCGTTTCTTCTTATTACGAGTTATGACATTTGATTGAAAATGAATTAAAATTGTTATATATTCTTATAGTTAAAATTCATGTTATTTGTCATAATTATATTTAATACAAATTGATGAGACATAGACATGTATATTTGTTTCATGAAATGATTATAGTTGGTCATGTCATTATTTGAATAATTTGGAATTAATAACTTGATATGAATTTAATATTTATTCATGAATATTTTCATAGAGGTATATAGGGTAACTGCACAATGTTGGGGGATAAAATGTGGCCTACACATGAACATGATTTTCCTATAATTTCAAAAATCTAAACTTTTGTAGATAATTTGAGATATCTAAACTCAAAATTTGAAGATGATGTAAGAATATGAAATGTATCATTTTGATTATCATTTCTGAAACATTAATTTTTTTTAAATGGTTAAGTATAACTAGGTGAAACATCTAAAAGTTAAAGAGGAACTCTTATTTTTTTAAATAAAATAGAGTAGATAGATGGTTGTGTTGTACACCATTTTTAAAGAAGCATTTAATATTGTTTGAAACACTTTAGTGAAACATTATATAAGATTTTATAGTTTTTAACCTATATAATTTTTTCAATGAATACTTTTTTATGATGAAATTTTCAAGTAAATAGATTCTAAAAATTGACAAAAAAAAATAGATAACCATATGTGCAGCATGCTTACCTACCTTAAAAAAATCAAAATTAGTTTTTTGTTGAGTGTGTGTAGAAATAGGCCTAGTTTGTGACCATATAATTTTTTTTCACTTGGATCAATGAAAGACAAATTACATGAACATGTATAGGCATGTATGTTTTTAGTATGTAGTGGCCTAAAAAAGGTATAGTTATAAATCAACATAGTTTGAAACCTTAAATTAGTCCAAAAATTATAAAAATCATATTTTTGGAAAGAGGAGAGCATGTTCATCATGATGGTATTAATTTTTTGAATTTGAAATTTGTAGTGAATTTGGTGATTGAAGTTGGATTTTGTTATTTTTTATCATAACTCTTAGACTCGACTATAGATTGACAGGTCCAAACCTTTGGCTCAGGAATCCAAGCCATTTTTGAGCCAAAAGGCATGGTATGTGAATTGATCAAGTTAATAGATAATGTGATCACATTATTATAAAATCAATAACATGATCATGTTACTATTATTTTATACATTAAAGCAATGAACATGTACATGGAGTGAATGTTGGTTAATAGATAATGAATTAAAGTATTGAACATTTACATTTATATTTTTACATTTATTTCCTTATACTTTAAATATTTTAGTAAATATAAGAAATTAGGGTCACTCTGCATATGATACAGTTGGTCTCATCCATGTATGCCTTATGATGTGGAAAATAGTTTTTTAAAATCAAATTTGGTCTATACTTAGGTATTTTTAAGGTCTAAGTATTAAACCTCAAGATTTCAGTACATAACTTTTGTAATTGATATCAAATTTTGGTAAACATATTATCATTTTCTAGGTTTTTATGCCTTCTAAATCAATTCTTGGTATTTATAGGATTCTTAAGTTTATCAAAATTTAATTTTGAAAACTACTCACTTTGAACATGATCAAAAGTGGTGTGATTTGGGTATTTTAGGTCACATTTTTGACTTTCACACATAAAATGAACACCGTGTGTTAATTTCACTTGTTCATCATCCCTCCTTCATCCTTTATCACTTCTATTCATCCCTCATTACCCCTAATCACTCTTTCATCATTATTTATTATCCATAATCACTCCCTAATTAACCCTCACTATCCCTAGTAATTTCTAATCACTCCCTTATCATCCATAATCACTCCTCCATTGACCATCACTATCCCTCATCATACCTAATCACTATTTCCTTACCCCTCATCATCCCTAATCACTTATTCATCCCTATTCAATCCCTCCTTATCACTTTTCATTCCTAATCTCTCCCTCATTAACTTTCATTATCCCTCTTAAAAAAGGTATATTTAGAAATCAACATAGTTTGAAACCTTAAATTATTCTAAAAATTATAAAAATCATATTTTTGGAAAGAGGATAGCATGTTCATCATGATGGTATTATGTTTTTGAATTTTATAATTAAAATTTGTAGTGTGTTTGGTGATTGAATATAAATTTTGTTGTTGTTTATCATAACTCTTAGACTCGACTATAGATTGATAGGTCTAAGCCTTTGGCTCAATAATCCATGCCATTTTTGAGCCAAAAGGCATGGTATTTGAATTTAAATTTAAATAATGTGATCACATTTATGTATATCTTGATCAATATAATAGATAACATGGTCATGTTATTATAAAATAATAATGTGATCACGTTACTATTATTTTGCACATTAAAGTAGTGAACATGTACATGGAGCAAATGCTGGTTAATAGATAATGAATTAAAGTATTGAACATTTACATTTATATTTTTACATTTATTTCCTTATACTTTAAATATTTTAGTAATTATAAGAAATTGGTATATAATAAATTTGGTATCATAGTTGCATGCCTTATGATGTGGAAAATAGTTTTTCAAAATCTAATTTGGTTAATACTTAGGCATTTTTGGGGTCTAAGTATTAAACCTAGGGATTTCAGCACATAACTTTTATGATTGATATCAATTTTTGGTAAATGTGTTATCATTATCTAGGTTTTTATTCCTTCTAGATTGATTCTTGGCATTTATAAGAGTCCTAGGTTTGTCAAAATTGAATTTTGAAAACTACTCACTTTAAACTTGATCAAAAGTGGTGTTATTGGGGTAGTTTAGGTCGCATTTATGACCTTCACACATCAAATGACCACTTTGTGTTAATTTCACTTGTTCATCATCCCTCCCTCATCCTTGATCACTTATTACTCATCCCTCATTACCCCTAATCACTCTATCATCATTCCTTATAATCCCTAATCACTCACTCATTGACCCTCACTATCCATAGTCATCTCTAATCACTCTTTTATCATCCATAATCACTCCTCCATTGAATCTCACTATTAATCATCATCCATAATCACTCCTTCCCCATCCTTCATCATCCCTAATAACTCTTTCCTCATTCCTCATCATCCCTAATAAATTCTTCATCCCTATTTACTTCTTCCTTATCCCTTTTTTTCCCTAATCACTCCCTCATTAACCTTCATTATACATCATCATCTCTAATAACTTAGGATTATCATACCTAATCACTCCTTCATTGACTATCACCATCCCTCATCATCCTTAATCACTCCCTCCTCATCCCTCATAATCCCTAATCACTCTTTCCTCATCCCTCATCATCGTTAATCACCCCCTTATTAACCCTTAGCATCCCTCATCACTCCAGCATTGAACCTCACCATCCCTAATCATCCTTAATCACTCCCTCATCATTAGACATAAATATATAATATAAAGATATATTTTAATCTAATAATATGTTATTTAATACATTATAATATAAAAACTCTTTTCTAGGAATTGTTGTGTTATCAATACCCATTTATGATAGTCAATTTTATTACTAAATGAATTGGATTATCTTCAAAATTTATTGTCAAGTAACATAAGTACTAACACAAAATAGATTATAAATTTTAGTTAATCAAATTATCTTTATTTTACAACTGACTAAATGAAACTTTATTCGGTTCCATCTTTGGTAATTTTGTTAAAAGGGTAAAAATTAAAAACAAATCTCTTATATAATTTTATAATTCTGAGAAGATTTTAAATTTATTTGGTGTTTCCCATTCTTGTATGACTTTAATCTTGGTTAGGTTAACACATGCACTCCTTGTGTGTGTAATGTATCCTAAATATTTTATCTCTTGCATGAAAAATGAACATTTATTCATGTTATCATAAAAATATGTTTTTTCACATTATGAAACACTAGTTAAACATGGTGTAGATGTTTATCCCATGTTTTCTAAAGATTAATATGTCATCAAGGTAGATTAAAAAAATTACATAGGTAAAGGGCTTGAGGATGTAGTTCAACATCTTAATGAATGAATTTGCTACATGAATTAACCTAAAAGTCATAACCAACTAGTCAATCAATCCTTCCTTTGTTTTTAAGACTATATTACAAATGTCTAGAGGTTTAACATGAACATTATCATACCCAAACTTAAGATCAATTTTGGAAAAAAATTATACACCATGGATATGGTATAAAAATACCTTAATATTTAGATGAGGATAATAGTTATTCACTTTAATCTTAAGATTTTTTTAACTGATTCACAAATTTATCACAAACATAAATAGGATTCTAAAAAGGCAAGTATTTGGGCATGATTTTTCCATTATCCATGAATTAATGGGTCTATTGATTGATCTATTCATTGTCTATAAATGATATGTTGTATAAAGAGCTTTGAGGTAGAGGTAGTTATGGGATCAAATCAATAGTATTTTTTAGTGTACAATATGTAAGAACTTACTTAGGTGACTAAAATATATCCTTGTATTCATCTAGTTTATGGTTCAATTATTTTGTATTTATTATATTTGGATAAACCACACTATGATATGGTGACATAAGAATTTTAGTACATTTAATTCTTACAATCAAGATTATACTTTTGACTAGAACTGACAAGATTCTTGTACTTTCTAACACTAATGACTAAAATCTTATGAAATAACTACAATATATGGTATTTCAGATGATGACAATTTATCATAACATTTCAAGGATTTACTTCATAGACTACATGTTAATGGTAAATATATGGTTGACCACATGTAAAACATCACAGACCTCTAATGGTGAGATTTCATAAAGGAGCATCTTTAAATAGTTTGATTTTGTACACCAAGTAATACTACTAGGTGATCTATTTCTCAAGGTCTACACTAGACCATACACTAGTGTATGGTTATGGATGGCTTATAAATTTTAATTTCAATTTTTAAAAATATGATTTAGGAGAAATTAAATTCTTTTGACTTGCATTAGAAATGATGAAGTGTATTGGCTCACCATTGACCTACATTTTTTCATGAAATAATATTTTTAATTCATATAATTTCTTGTTGGGGAAGTAGAGATATTTTTAGTACAAGCCATATCATTGGGTTTATAATCTATTATCACTTACCTTTTTATAGTTCTAGATAAATTTTACCCACTTCTTGATATGTGAAATTAGAAAGCTCATAGTGTGACACTCTTCATTAGATTGAATATTGAAGTTATGAATTAAGCACCATTTTAAAATCTTGGACTACTTATTCTGATCATTTAAAAATTATTTTCCACTCTCTGGTATGATAATGTAACTAATATACATACAAATATAAGTCTTTCAATGTAATTATTTGGATCTTAAAATGTCCTCATATGGAAATCAATTAATTGGTTTCAATAAATCACATAGTTTGGTGATCCTCATGTATTTACTACCCATTTTTGGTGCTATGGTAGTTTTACTTCTGTTTTTTTGGTAGATTTTTAATTGTGAATTACATCATTTCTAATAGTCCCATATTTTTTTGTAGGTGCTAAATATTTATGTTTAAAATTTTCCTTCACATAATTTTGATCACTGTCTTATATTTTATGCTAGTTCTCAACTCTCCACTTGTATATCATAGCATTATTAAACCCAAAAAAGAAATACCACCATCAAGGTATTTATGGAGTGATTAAAGATGAGAAGGGATGAGGAGGAGTTGAGTAGAGATGATGAGGGGTGGTGAGAGTCAATGAGGGAATGATTAGAGAGGATAAGGGAGTGTTTAGGGATGATAAGGGATGGTAAATATTAATGAGGGAGTGATTATGGGTGATGATGTATGATGGAGTGATTAGATATGATGAGGTATGATGAAGAAATTATTAGGAATGAAGAGGGATGGTGAGGGTCAATAAGGGAGTGATTAGGGATGATGAGGGATTAATTATAAATTATGAGTAATGGTGAGGGTCAATAAGGGAGTGATTAGGAATGAGAATGAATGAGGAGGGAGTGATTAGGGATGATGAAGTGGTGATTATGGATGATGAAAAAGTGATTATGGATGATAAGGGATGGGGAGAGCTAATGAGGGAGTGATTAGGTATGATGAGGGAATGATTAAATATGATGAGGGATGGTGAGGGTCAATGAGTAATTGATGAGGGATGATGAGGGACAAGTAATGAGTGATTAGGGATGATGAGGGATAGTGAGAGATAATGAGGGAGTAATTAGGGATGATGAGGGAATGTTACATATGACTAGGGATAGTGAGGGTCGATGAGGGAGTGATTAGGGACAACAAGGAATTATGAGTTAGTGATTAAGGGTGATGAGGCATGAGTATGAAGTGATAAAGGATGAGGTAAGGATGATGAACAATCAAAATTAACACAAAGTGGTCATTTTATGTGTGTAAGTCATTAATGTAACCTATGATACCCCAAACACACCATTTTCATCAATTTCAAAGTGTGGTTTGAAAACTTCAATTTTCACAAACCTAGGACTCTTATAAATTCCATGAATCAATTTATAAGGCACACAAACTTAAAAAATTGCTATATGTTTACCAAAAATGGACATCAATTACAAAAGTTATGTCCTAAAATCCCTAGGTTCAACACTTAGACCTTAAAAATAAGTAATTACTGACTAGATAATATTTTTTAAAACTATTTTATACATCATAATGTGTGTGTGTGAGACAAACTATATTATATGTTGAGTAACCCTAATTTCTTGTATTTACTAAAATAAATTTAAAGTATAAGGAAATAAATGTAACAATATAAGTGTAAACTTATACTTATGGCTCAGTAATTACCGACCCATAATTTAAATAACACTATCACATTATGTAAATAAAATGATCATATTATGTCAATAATGTGATCACATTCACATTATGTCAACAATGTGATCACATCAAATTATGTCAATAATGTGATCGCATCAAATTATGTCAATAACGTGATCATGTTATGTCAATAATGTGAATATGTTATGTCAATAATGTGATCATGTTATGTAAATAATGTGATTTTGTTATTTAATAACACAATCACATTATTCTAATAACATGATTACATTATTAAATATCAAGATCACATTATAGAAACTGTCCATGGAATTATACCCCAACTCTATGCACTTACCTGATAATTATAAGCTCTTTAAATTATGTTGGTATCAAAAATACTTATTTGGAATTAACATTTGAGAATTTCCTTTGATTTTTTTATCATTTTGAGTTGTGATGTGATCATGTATTTGAATTTACTTATAAATCATAGTTATAATGATTGAGAAACTACTTAGTTACTTAATTATGAAAATACTAGTGTTTGATCTTAGATGCCAATTATGTCTTGGATATGGCTTGATTATTCCTTACTAGAAAATATGGAATGAGACATAAGGTTAATATTTTAAAGTTACTTGTATGATTATTTCTAATCACAAGCTTATATAAGCTCGGTGATAGTATTCATTGGATATGTGTACTTTTGTTATCTATTGTATTGGGATAATTTGGGTGAGGTTGAAAGTTATATTTAAATGAAACTTTAAAATCCCTATAGTTTATTAATCCTATTGTGACATGTATTAATTAATTAATTTTTTGATACTTCATTAAAATTTGAAATTTAACTATCCATTTGGTTGAATTAAATACTTGTAATTTGATTGGTAAATTAATGGATTGAATTCAGTTCAATACCTTATGAAAAGTTGTAATAACTTCATAAATTATGGAATAAATATTATATTGGAATAATTACTTAAGTAACTTATATGAACTTATCTCCTTAAAGATAACCTTTTCATGTTAACAAATAAGTAATTATATGTGCCTTGGATTATATGGGTAGCTTATATATCAATTCATTAAAACTAAATAGAATTAAAATTAAGTTAGTCTTATATTATGTTAAAGTTATATTGTAAATAGTGTGATTAATTTGTAAAATCTTAGAAACATAGATATTCATAGCTAAGCATCATGTGACTGAAGAATAAATTCTATATGTTTGGAATAGATCATTGAATATTTTTATCAACAATTTCATATCCTTAATTGATAAAAAAAAATTGAACTTATATTTTCATAATAATTACTTATCTTTGAATTAAATATTAAGAAAATATAATCTAAGAAATTTTAGAATCCTTAGGAAAGATAAGCATGAACTTGTACCCTACATGTAAATGATTAGTTGTTCCTAAGCAAAACTTAAGCATGATTGTTGATACATCCCTTACAGCTTGTATAATTTAGTTAGATGTTGTGTCAAACTTCATAAGTTTATTTATTATGTATTGAAAAGGTGTTTAAATACTTTACATTTCTTTTGGACATAGTAATTTTCACTTTATCTCTATCTTATAGTTATGATTTGGTGAATCATACTTAATAAAGATTTGTATGATGATTCTTTTGTTGAATCTATTCTTACTGTACCTTTGTTTTTTTTACTTTTATAATACTACCCTTGAGGTACTAGCTATTTTATATCCTGTATAAGTACTCATGTAAGGGCATAAGTTGATAATGACTCCATTAGGAAGGTTAAAAAATAGTACGTAGATAGAGGTGAGTGGGTATGACTAGACTAACCCACTTCTATCCAAATACTAGGTGGTTAAAATTACTTCCAAAAGAAACTATTTATGGGTTATGCACTTATTATAGTTCATGCATTGGATATAATATAGTTATGTATCTCATTTCATGTTTTTTGTTACACTTTGAGGGAAATTTGATCCATTAATTTGTTCATATTTGTGTTTAGAAAAAAAATTATGGTTGTGACATATTGGTATCAAAACACAGTTTACTACTCTAAGGAAATTTGGGAAATGTTTCTTGATAATTTATATTGAGTTGTTGTTTGTTTCACCAAAGGATGGTGAGGAAACTATATGGAATAGTAGACAATAACTTAGTAAATGTTAACCTAGGTAGAGGAAGAGGTCATAGGGCCAACATTCCTAAGAGAGAGGAACCACCTCTTAATAATGCTACCAATAATATTGAGGGACTTAACCATGAGAAAAACAATCCTAATATTAATTAGGAAGATGTTTTGAATTAAATTATGACTATGTTAAATTCACTTCAATGTAAATTATACACCTAATAGATAAGGTTAAATAATATAGAAGGTGTTCTAGCTAATGAACTTCTAGTTAGAGTTGAAAGATAAGTGGATGAATTGGAACTTTATAATGATCTTGGTAATATGGTTGATCATATTATTAAGGAGATAAATAAGTTGCCTCCACCAACCTTTTTAGGTGAGGAATCAAGTGATGCAACTAATTGATGGTTAGTACACCTATAAAAGTATTTTAATATGCATAATATATCCTCTAATGTGAAGGTAAGAGTAGTAGCCTATTAGTTAGTAGGAGGTACAACTCTTTAGTGTAATCATTTATGTACTTTAGAAGGTTACCAACCAATGACTCTTACTTGGCCTACCTTTGAAAGGAAGTTTAGAAAGAGGTATCTTAGTTCCAACCTAAAGGAACATAAAATCACTAAATTTCAATAGTTAAAACAAGATATTATGACTACGACTAAATATGAAAACAATTTTATGAATCTACTACATCATGTTAATTACATGCATGATGAAGAGACTAAATTAACTATGTTTAAGTTGCTATTGAAATAAATATCAATGAATGATATGAATATGACTAATTTTAAGACTTTAATTATGATTATTTAATTTGTTCATAGGGTAGAAGAGAAATATAAGGATTGAAAAAATGCAAGATAAGATTTTAAATAGAATAGACAACAATATAAGAGTAAAAATTTGTCTTCTTATTTTAATATTTTTAATAAATATGAATTTAACTAAAAATTTATAAGGAGTACAAGTGGTTTCAATAAATTTTAAAAGCAAAATAAGAATTTCAATATATGAATTCTTCTAAGACTACTAATTTTAAAAGGAATCTGACTCAAGATAATCTAAATGTGCCTACTACTAAGGCTAATATTATTCTTATGACACCATAAATAAGTAAAGTATCTCAGAAATGTAGAGATAACCACTATCGTAAATATTGTCCTAAGCTAAAATCTAGTCAATTAGCTAATTATAAAGTATATGTAGTTGTTGACAATAAAACACTATTTTTTAATCAACTCCCATTGAAAATAGAGATAAAATAATTTTTTTTTCAATTTTATTTGATTCAGGAGCAACTGATAGTTTTATAGATCCTAAAATAGTAACACGTTGTAAGTTGAATTCGATGACTTTGAAGTATGGTTGAGATGTTGAGTTTGGCTCAAGTAAAAGAGTATCAATTACTGAGTGTCTTAAGGAATTAAGCCTAGAATTATGTGTTTTTCAAACCCAAGTAAATTTATTTATAACTCCTATTGAATATTTTGATATTATCTTAGGCATGGATTGGTTGTAGTGGCATAAAGCCGATTTGGATTGTTGTAACAAAATGCTATATGTTTTTTAATGATTTGGGAAACCTATAGAAATTCAAGGTTTGTTAAAACCAAATATTATGTAAGATAATATTATCCTCGTATATAAAGGAAGTAATTTAAAAAGTTAAAATCTATATGTTGTTTTGATGTAAGAAACTACACCTAAAACAATAATGGCATTTGAGGAATATCCATTTTTTAAAGATTTTTATGATGTTTTTCTAGATAAATTACTTGGATTATCTCACAAATGTGAGTTTGATTTTTATACTGATGTAACTCTAGGGGTATCCCCTATATGTAAATGACCTTATCACATCAATGTAGTAGATTTATAAGAACTAAAAGGTTAACTACAAGAACTATTGGAAAATGGTAGTATTAATCCAAGCGTGTTGCCTTGGGGTGCACCAGTAGTCTTTAAAAAAAATAAGAATGGAACCTTATGATTATGTGTTGACCATTACATGCTTAACAAGGATTAATAATTGTTATCCTTTGCCAAGGATAGATGATCTATTTGATCAAATAAAGGATGAAACTATCATTTGAAGATAGGTTTGAGTTCAAGTTATCACTATTTGAGGATCAAGGAAGAAGATATTCATAAGATGGAATTTTAAAAAGGTATGGACATTACAAGTTTACAATAATGCCTTTTGGTTTGAATAATGTACCTAATGCATTTATGAATTTAATGAAGTGTATTCAAGAATTTTCTAGATATGTTTTTTTCTAGCATTTCTTAATGATATATTGATCTATATAAGAATACAGTTAACCATGAACAAAATTTGCACTTAGTTTTATAAGGCTAAAGTAACACAAAATGTTTTTTAATCTATATAAATGTACTTTATTTCAATCTAAAATCAACTATTTGGGTCATATCATATCAAGGGTTGGTATTACTATTGATCCAACAAAGATTAAAACTATTCAAGATTGGTCAAATCATAAAAATGTACATGAAGTATGCAATTTTATGGGACTAGTTGGTTATTATAGAAGATTTGTTGAAATTATTTTTAAGTTGGATAATCTAATAACATCCTTATAGCATAGGGGTAATAAATTTGTCTGGACTATTGGATGTCAATTTTTTTACTAAAACTTAAAGAGTTATTGAATTTTGCATATGTACTTGTTATACCAAATCAAAATAGAAATTTTGAAATATGGGTTGATGCATTTAAATAATGCTTAGGTGTTGTGTTAACTCAGGAAAGTTTAGTTGTGCCTTATGAGTCATGTAAATTAAAGGACCATGAGAAGTGTTGTGACCTGAGATTGTACCCTTATAGAGGATTTATTTAGGCTCCCCCACTCCCAATCACAATATTGGAATAACCCTAGGATTTGGGTAGCTTACGATGGTGTTTAACCTCTAGAGAAGGCCGAATTCCTCTTGATGAATCACCTAAACTAGTTAAGCTTGAACCCACACTAAATCTATAGAAGACAATGTTATCTCACACAACCTCACAATCTAGCTCAGTGCATAAGTATTTCATGGATTAGCTTTAGGAAGAACACTAATATAGACCTATAATAACATGAAAACACTGTAAAAGAGGTCAAAAAGGAGGATAATGGATGATGAAGATTATTATTCACAACTTACTCAACAAAGATCCAAGGCAAGATATATGTAAAGAAAGTATTTTATTGCATCAAGAGGTACTTATTACATATTCTTGATAGGGATTATCATTATCAAGATGAGAATATTTTATAATATCTTAGAGATTCCCCTATATATATATATATATATATATATATATATATATATATATATATATATATATATATATATATATATATATAGAGAGAGAGAGAGAGAGAGAGAGAGAGAATGCTATCAAAGAAAAATAAATGAAATTTCACCACCTTTCAATGAATGCTCAACCACATTTTGATCAAATTAGGACATAATCTATCATAGACAAATAACCTTAATTTATCCCAATAGCCTTCAAGATCTTTAAAAAATATACTAAAAGACAAAAATGTGTTTTGGATGATGATTCGTGCTCCTACTATGAAGTAAAACCGTTAGATATCTCCTAAAAATCCATTAAATGCTCCAACTACTTCCTTCAAGCACTAGATCTCCATCTTAAGACTCCACCATCTTCTACTTGGCTTGCTTATAAGGACAAAATATTTATGTCTATCAACCTAACTAAACCATGAATATGTATGATTAGGTGGTTGAATGTTCTTATTAAATTTTAGATGATATGACTATCATATTTATGCCTTGGCATGGTCTTTACTCTAAACCCTAGACACATATCTATTATAGATGAAAACTAATCCCATTTATTGGTTTTCAAACAATCATCATATAAACTAGGGTGGATTCACATCACTTGAATAACCTAATAGCCCATCTTTGATCTTTATTAGACCTAAAAGATTGATTCCACATTTACAATGCTTCAATGGCATCATTCGAACTGTCTTGTGCTTGAACTATTGTTTGAATCTCCAAGGATCAAATGAACTTCTAAAGTTTTTGCAAACCTATTTTATGTTCCTAAATTCTATAATTACCATGGAAACCTACTTTATCAAAATGATAAACTACATTTTAATTTTTCTTAAAGCGTTTCAAAATCTTTGCAAGCTGTATATGATCTTTGGACCACTCATTCTATCTAGAACTCTATTTAGCTCATCCATCTAGGTAGAATCTTTATATGTAGGCCAAAATTTTCCAACAAGAAGAATTACACCACTCATTACCTCAATATTTCTTCTATTATCCATGCTTTAAAGCAATGGGAACACTTTTTACTAGATAAGCAGTTTGAGGTAAAATCTAATCATCACAGTGTAGAATATTTATTTTCCTAGGATGATCTGAATAGACACCAACATAGATGGATAGAATTTTTAAATAATTTTTATATGAACCTTTCATATGTGAAAGGTAGGGAGAATCATGTTACTGATGTACTCAAATGTTGTATGTATATTTTTTTCTTATCTATTTTGCATAAAAATTTCAAATTTAATTATGGAAATAATTGTGTTTTGATAAAATTTACCAAGATGTAAATGCAAATTTGGTTGATGAACCTGTTGATTTTTTTTTAAATTTTTTTAGTTGATTTTAATGGTTTAATCAGACATAGAAATAAAATTTATGTTATTGAATCTAGTGACATAAGGAATATTTTATTGAAATAAGTGCATGAATAACCTCATTTATCTCATCTTGGTGTTGCAAAGATGACATATAAAATTAAAAGGGTTTATTATTATCTTGAAATGAAACATGAAGTTGTTGAATTTGTGTCATGATGTATGGAATACCAGTGAGTGAAAGATAAACATTGCCATCTAAGAGGATTATTATACCCTCATGATTTATTATGAGGTAAGTGGGATATGATTTCATTAGATTTCATAGTTGGTTTGCCAAAATCTAAAAGCAAACATGATACTATTTTGGATATAATAGATAGATTTACAAAAGTTTAGCATTTCGTTGCTAAAATTTTGACTAGTGATATTTTTATGTTTACTTCATGGTTTGTGAAAGTGATAATATAGTTACATGGTATGCCTGAAGTTATTATTTTTTATTGAGATAGACTTTTTACTTCAAGGTTTTTGAAAACTCTGACTGCTAATTTTGGTACACGATTAAATTTTAGTTCATCTTATCACCCAAAAATGGATGGTTAGATGGAAAGATTAAATCAGGTCATGGAAGACATGCTAAGAATGTATGTTATAGATCAACAAGGTAAATGGAAATATTATTTACATTTATTTGAATTCACTTATATAATGCATATCATTTAGTGATTAAATGGATCCTTTTAAAGCTTTGTATGGTTGAAAGTTTAGAACTCCACTTGGTTTCAAAAGTTTAGAAAAAAGGTTTATTGTCGGTCTAAATGTTTTGAAATATTATGATAAGTAAATGGAAATTATAAGGTAGAATTTAAAGTTTGTCTAAGACAAGCAAAAGATTTATGTTAAATTTAAAAGGACACCATGTGAATTCTAAATGGGAGATAAGGTTTTTCTACGTGTTAGATCATATAAAAATTCAATTAAATATAGAAAGTCTTCCAAACTAGCCC
The DNA here is from genome assembly GCA_037957365.1 of Torreya grandis. Taxonomy (NCBI): domain Eukaryota; kingdom Viridiplantae; phylum Streptophyta; class Pinopsida; order Cupressales; family Taxaceae; genus Torreya; species Torreya grandis. Next base: position 277,885 of record JARHVA010008147.1, on the reverse strand, counting down.
CTCAGTTTGTATGATGTTTTTAAAATTTTGGAGAAAATTAGTTTTGTTTCCTACCAGCTCCACCATCCACATTCCTTTTCTTAGATGCACAATGTATTTCATGTTGTTTTGTTGAGAAATTATATACTTGATCATCTCATGTTTGGATTGGACTCATCTTTAAATTTTAGAAGAGGAAAATATGCAATTGGATCTAGTGAATATCTTAGATCATTATAGTGTTTAGTTGAAAAATCATGATATTTCCTAAGTGTTGGTTCAATGGTATCATTTATTGGAAAGAAGTACTACTTGGGAAGATGAAAGTATTTTTGGGTAGCATTATCCTTAGATATTTTAATCATTATGATGGATGTTTACCATGTGGTGTGTTGGGTGAATATTTTGTCACTAGCTAACTGACGGCAAAATAGGTATATCAACCATAGCATAAGGAGATTTATACGGCAAGATGTGTAGGTTTACCACAAAAAAATGAGATAAATCTCTCCTCTCATCATGGAGAGGTTCCATATTATATATATATATATATATATATATATATATATATATATATATATATATATATATATAAGCTGAAAATATACACAGGGGTGAAATCACACCATCCATCTCTTTTATAAAAAAGATGATGTTCATAGAATAGAGGAAAATCTTGGAGTAATTATTGAAGGTACTTCTCTTCTTTTAGAAGTTGTATTCAGCCAATAGTAGGATTCTTCTTGGGTAATAACTGCAACCAAAAGAAACCCACAAAAGCATAAAGTCTTTCATTGCTTCTCCATTGATTTAGGACAAAAGAACATAGTAAGATTAAGTGCAGCCCAAAGTCTCCACCTAAAACTGCAACAGAGTAAAAGATTACGAAGGATAAGGGGAACTTAAAGTCTCTCCAATATCTTTTACACAAAATATAGACTGAAGACAATTATGGTAGCACAAAGTCTCCCATAGTCAACTTCAGGACATTTTTTAGCTTATTTCCACTAGTTCTGCTTATTCAATTAAATGGACAAGACTATATTCAAGAAACAGACATAAGAACAATTTATTAGATAACACAAGCTATTTCAACACAAAGTCTGAAAGGTCATTTGCTTTCTCATTCACTTGATAAAATATGATCAACAATTTGAGCTCAAAGTCTCAAGAATGCCTTTCAATTTGGGCAGAGTTTTTATTCTAATCACCGAGAGATCTCCTTTGCATAAAAAGAGAGATTACAATATATATCATCCAAAAGAAATACTTTCGTGCTTGTTTCTAGGAAATGGCCCATGTTGCATTCAATGCCTTGAATGCATTTAAAATTATGTGAAGGGGCCATGCTGGAATAGGTTATTGGCCTTGACTTTGGCATTCTAAATCATCTCAAATGTCTCCTCCTAAGTATGGGCCACCTGATCCTCTTCTAGATATTTATACGGTTGTCTATTAAATTTTACTCAAAGGGAGAAAAATAGGCCATGCCTTTGAATGTTCATGCTCTCTGATGTCTACCTGGTGGACCATTCCACCTACTAGAAATAACTATCCTATAGATATTTATAAATTTCTTGTAGCATTTTGTTCTCTCTTTCCTTGCCATGTTTTGTTCTTCTTTGGTGATTTGAGCTCTTGGGCTAACTTCTCACTTTATGATGGCTCCTTATTTGGCTATTTGTTGAGTTTGTTCCCAAGTTTGCATCTTTGAAAATCAATGGATATTTTATTACCCTAATTTTGACATCCACGGGGACATCATTGGTCACTTAGTCACCTGAACTACTTTGAACCTTTGAACCTTTAGAGTGCATTGGTTCAATGGTTCAATGGTTCAAAGTGGTTTAATGGTCAGTAGTTTAATGTTTTATAAAGGGCTATGTTCACTCTCTTTTCCTTCTACTGAACCATTTGGTTGAACTTCTTTCTGGAATCTTTCACTTCTTTGATTCACTTAAAGCTTTTGTTTGGAGTTTGAACCCTTTGAACCTTTGAACCTTGAACCATTTTGATTCAAAGTTTAATGGTTCATTCTCTTTCTTTGAATCCTTTGAAGCTTCAAACTTTTTGGATCCTTTCTTTTTTCATTAAACTCATTGAACCTTTGAACCTTTAAACCTTTAAAAGTTTAAATTTTAATGGTTTAATGGTTCAATCTTAACTCTTTGATTCCTTTGAAGCTTCAAATTCTCTAGATCCTTTAATTTTCTAAGTCCGTCAAACTTATTGAACTCGTTGAACCTTTGAACCCTTGAACTCTTTTGGTTCAGGGTTTAACAGTTCAACAATTCAATCATCACTCTTTGAAGCCTTCTTTTATTTAAGTCTGCCAAAGTCATTGAACCTTTGAACTAGCTGAAGTCTTTAAACTCATTAAACTCTTTGAAGCACTTAACTCTTTTTAAACCTTTGAAACTTTGAACCATTTCAGTTCAAGGTTCATTGGTTCATTCCATTTGTTTGAAGCCTGCCATTAAGTATTTTGATTGAACCTCAGTGTTGAACCATCCTTGAGTGCCTAAGTGTTTCGAACTTCTTTTGAAGAAAGCTCGACTGTTAAACTTGTGACTTCCTTAGCTAAAAAGGCTTGAATATTTGAAAAAACTTAACTACTTAGAATATTTTTGGGAAAGAAAAGAGAGAGTTTTGGTTTATAGGACCAAAATGGTTGGAATGTTGCCCACAAAAGCAAGTGATGGATTTTGGGAACAACAACTAGCTCTAATTGGGGAACTTCCATCGATTAAAATTTTGAAATAGTCGAAGGGAGTAGAAACTATAATATCAATGCCTTCATCTATGTCATTGGGCCACAGAGTCATGCTACCTAAAAAAATGGCCAAAAAATGAAAATAAAAAACACAAAACAAATGGAAGACTATACAAAAATTATATATATGTATAATTTATCTTATTTGATACTTCAAGGATTGAAGTGATTCAGATGCTGCCCACTATGAGGTAGTGAAAAAGTCATGCCATCTTGATATATCAACAAGAAACCATTTTCTCCCCAGGATCAATGATTGGCGAATGGACCTCTCCACCAAGAATCAAATTTTTTGTGCATTCCTTTTGGTTTTTTCCTCTTGCTCCACAACAAAACTTGATCTCTAATCCAAAAACCATGAATCCTCATTCTCTTACCAGAGAGTTTCTTTACCTGACTTTGACACACAATAGTATGATCCACTACCATAGTTCATTGCTCTTCTGGTCTAGTGAAGCACATGATTTCATTGTCAGCATTGAACACCTACCAATGGTTGGCATTATTAGGTAAACTTGGTAAAATAATTAGCTCGATAGTGTACCTATTTTCTTTGAAATCTTGGTGAGGGACGAAGAGGGTTACAGAGACAGCCAATGAATCTACTCAACTATTTAATTTTCTAGGTATGACAAAAATATTAAAATTATTAAAGCTTTCAATGCAATCCCACACTAGATTGTGATAATAAAACAATCTCTCATTCTTGGTTTGATATAGGTTCCTCACCTGACAAACCACTAGTTCAGCGTCTACTTTAGCATAAAGAAGTCTGACACCTTTATCCATAGCAGCCTTTAAACTAAGTAGCAGTGATTCATGTTTAGTAGTGTTTTTAGTGTTACTAAACTGCAACTTATATGCATAGAGGAAAATATCTCCTTAAGGAGATATTAAAACAACTCCAGCTCTAGAATTGGTAGAAGAATTGCTACCATCAAATTCCAAAATTCAAACGTCATCAAAATTTGATCTTCTTTCAAATTTTCTTCATCAAGAAGGGAAGATCCCTTTTCATGTGTACTGTGCTCTACCAATTCCTTTGATGTCTTACCTAAATTTTTTGGATTGTCAATTAGTAAGATTTTGTCTACTGAAAGAGCAACATCTTCAGGGGACAAAAATTAATTACCCATGCTGAAGACTCAAATAGAATTTGAGATTTAGGGGCTGAAGTTTGGGTAATAATATACTTTGCCTCCTTCTCAGGAAGTAGCCTTTATATGATGCCATTCACAAGTATCCTCACCTCAGAGGTCCATGTTCAATTCTCCACCAACATCCTTGCAAAAATTTCATCCAAGCAGAATGCCATAGGAGGCTAGAATGTTAGCCACTAGGACTATCATTTTAATCCTCTTTGCTAGAAATGCCACAAACACAAATTGGGCATCCTCAATTTGTCCTAGAAGTAGAACTTATTTTTTTTCCATGGAGAAACATCTCTAAAAGGTCTTGGTCAATGTGAGACCAAGAGATTTTACCACCTTGGCAGGCATGACATTGTCAGAGGTGCCAAAATCTATAATCCAAATGTTCAACTGATGACCTTTTATCAATAGGGAAACATAAAATGGTTTTGTTTTCCCAGAGGCAGCTGGAGGAGTAATCATAAGATTATTTTGGGTGGGTGTGTTCTTGGGGGGACCAAGATTTACCTTCAAAAAAAAATTTCCTACATGGATGGTTTTATTTTTTATGCATTGAACTAACCTATCCAACTACTCAGGGTTAGATTGCAAGAATTCAAACTCAGACATTTGAATTTTGGTCTTCTTAACATGGTCAATTATATTAAATGACTGAAATGGATTATAAATAGAAGTCAGTCCATCAATCTATTTTTTACTAGGTATATGACTGGTCTACAAATTTGAAGTAGAAGGTGAAGGAATACTTGAGGTACTTACTTTTTTATTGCTCATCGAGTCCTTCAATTGGAAACGCAAAGTGGTCCCCCATTTAGAAATTGAAATTTTTGTTCGAGATTCTTCTCCTATTTTTCTCTTATTTGATTTTTGAGATGACTAGTTCTGGGACCTAGTAAATAATATGTATGATCCATCAAATGCTCCACCTTTACTTTTGGGTTCATCCTGGTAATTCAAGAAACTAATGTTGGAGTCACCAATTGATTCTTCTTGGTCTTCTACAAAGAGATCAGTGTCATTTTCTTGGTTCAACTTAGGTTGAAAAGAAAAATTGGATTTAGTTTCAAGATAACCAACTGCTGAGTTAGCTAGTGCTACTTCAATGGCAATTTTTCCCTAGTGGGAGAGGAAGATGATTTGGTTACCCTTGATTTATGTCAACATTGCCTTGGTATGACTGGTTGGGAAATGTCCTCCTTAGTATATCTTGATAAGAAGGAGGAGTATACATCCCTTGTGCCATTTGCTTCTTGAGATCTAGCAACTCATTTGCCATCTTTTGCATCATGGGATCAGTGGTGCCTGAAGAAGAATATTCAAAAGATGAGGAATATTTACTTCTATTACGATCTCTTCTTATCTTCTCTACCAAGATGAGATCATCTTCAACCTTAGTGGCCAAATATTGAGCTATAGCAAGGTCTATGTGGCTATCCCACCTCAATAGGAAACTCACTTCAGGATGTTGTGAATTGATGAAGAAGCATTTGAGATTCTCAGGTGTTGGCTGAGAAATTTTAGGAATTCTATTCCTCAGCTTGTTAAACTTGGCTATGAAGTCTCTCATAGGTTCATGAGGATCTTTCTTCATTTGTGTGAGCTAATCCAACAAGGCATGCACATCTTCTATAAGCTTGAACCTTGCTTCAAACTTGGCTTCTAGGGTGTTCTAGTCAGTCACAGTCTGGGCCTATAGATGATAAAACCAGTATGCAATAGCACCTTGTAATGTTTCTACAAATAGTTTGACTGCTATGTCCTCATAATCTATGCCTATCATACCAAAGGCTATGCATAGGGCTGCAATATGCTGATCAGGATGAACTCTCCCATCACCAAAGAACTATGGCAAATGTTCATGTAGAGGTGGAGTTAGATTTAGGGGACCAAAAGTATTACCCCAGGGGCCTTGAGTTTCCATTATATAACTATTGAAGGAAGGGATAAAAAGTCTCTGATGGGTATGTATAGACAAAGATATGCTAGTAGAGGAAAGAAAAGCTTTGCCTGGTATTGAGAACTGACATTGGTAGGAGGAAAACTCCTAGTTTGCTGAAGGTGAGTTCATGGAGGGGAAAGATCAAAGTTATTTTTCCATACAAACTCAAGTACAAGGTCAACAATACCTTGAGCTCTCTGGCTTCATGTATACCATGGATCTACCAGAGTGTAAAATGGAAATGCAAAAGAACTGGAACTATTTCAATTTGAAGCTTGAGGCTTCAAATGACATGTTCTTCCCTAGTGGAGTCACCAAAAATTTGTTGGGTGAATATTTTGTCACCAGCTAACTGACGGAAAAATAGGTATATCAACCACAACATAAGGAGATTTATATGGCAAGTTGTGCAAATTTACCATAGCAAAATGAGATAAATCTCTCCTCTCATCAAGGGGAGGTTCCCTATAATATATATATATATATATATATATAAGCTAAAAATACACACAGGGGTGAAATCACACCATCCATCTCTCTTTTTTAGATTTGATGTTCATAGAATAGAGGAGAATCTTGGATTAATTATTGAAGGTACTTCTCTTCTTTCAGAAGTGATATTCAGCCAACAATAAGATTCTTCTTGGGTAGTAACTGCAACCACAAGAAACCCACGAAAGTACATAATCTTTCATTATTTCTCCCACTAATTTAGGACAAAGGAACATAGTAAGATTAAGTGTAGCCCAAAGTCTCCACCTAAAACTACAATAGAGTAAAAGATTATGAAGGATAAGAGGAGCTCAAAGTCTCTATAGTATCCTTTACACAAAACATAGATTGAAGATAATTATGGCAGCATAAATTCTCCCATTATCAGCTTCAAGACATCTTCTAGCTTATTTCTACTAGTTCTGATTATTTGATTAAATGGACAAGACTATATTCAATAAATAGACATAAGAATTTCCTAGATAACACAAGCTATTTCATCACAAAGTCTGAAAGTTCACTTGCTTTCTCATTCACTTGATAAAATATGATCAACAATCTGAGCTCAAAGTCTCAGAAATGCCTTTCAATTTGGGTAGAGTTTTGCTTCTAATCATCGAGAGATCTCCTTTGCATAAAAGGAGAGATTACAATAAATAGAAGCCAAAATAAATAATTTGGTGCTTGTTTCTAGGAATAGGCCCATGCTCCATTCAATGCCTTGAATGAATTTGAAATTATGTGAAGGGGCCATGCTAGAACAAGTCATCGGCCTTGACTTTGGAGTTCTTAATCATCTCAAATGTCTCCTCTTAAGTATGGGCTGCCTGGTCCTCTTCTAGATATTTATGCGACTGTCCATTCACTTTTACTCAAAGGGAGAAAAATAGGCCATGCCTTTGAATGTTTGTGCTCTCTGATGTCTACTTAGTGGACTGTTCCACCTACTAGAAATAACTCTCTTACAGATATTTTTGAATTTCTTGTAGCATTTTTTCTCTCTTTCCTTGCCATATTTTGTTCTTCCTTGGTGATCTGAGCTCTCAGGCTAACTTCTCACTTTTTGATGGCTCCTTCTTTAGCTATTTGCTGAGTTTGTTCCCAGGTTTGCATCTTTGAAAATCAATGGATATTTTATTACCCTAATTTTGACATTCACGGGGATGTCATTGGTCACTTAGTCGCTTTAACTACTTTGAACCTTGAACCTTTGAACCTTCGGAGTGCATTGGTTCAATGGTTCAAAGTGGTTCAATGGTCGGTAGTTCAATGTTTTATAAAGGGCCACATTCACTCTCTTTTTATTCTATCGAACCATTTGGTTGAACTTATTTGTAGAATCTTCTACTTCTTTGATTCACTCGAAGCTTTTGTTCAAACTTTGAACCCTTTAAACCTTTGAACCTTGAACCATTTCAATTCAAAGTTCAACGGTTCATTCTCTTTCTTTGAATCCTTTGAAGCTTCAAACTTTCTAGATCCCTTCCTTTTCCATTGAACTTGTTAAACCTTTGAACCTTTGAGCCTTTGAAAGTTCAAGGTTTAATGGTTCAATAGTTCAATCTTAGATCTTCGATTCCTTTGAAGCTTTGAATTCTCTGCATCCTTTCATTTTCTAAGTCCATCAAAATTATTGAAATCATTGAACCTTTGAACCTTTGAACTCTTTTAGTTCAAGGTTCAATGGTACAACAATTCAATCTTCACTCTTCGAAGCCTCTTTTCTTTAAGTCCGCTGAAGTTGTTGAACCTTTGAACTTGTCGAAGTCTTCAAACACATTAAACTCTTTGAAGCGCTTAACTCTTTTTGACCCTTTGAAACTTTGATCCATTTTGGTTCAAGGTTCATTGGTTCATTCCATTTGTTTGAAGCCCACCGTTAATCTTTTGATTGAACCTCAGCATTGCACCATCCTTGAAATGCATAAGTGTTTGGGACTTCCTTTGAAGAAATCTTGCCTATTAAACCAGTGACTTCCTTAGCTCAAAAGGCTTGAATATATGAAAAAACTTAACTGCTCAAAATATTTTTGAGAAAGAAAAGAGAGAGTTTTGGTTTGCAGGACCAAAATGGTCAGTATGTTGCCCATAAAAGCAAGTGATGGATTTTGAGAACAACATGGTGGAGGATGTTATTACCCCATGTTACTTTTATTTAATTCAATTATGATGTTATAGTGTAGTTGTGAACTGTTTGAGACATATTTTTTTGCTTTGTTGTGGTATTACAGTTTAGTGATCTACATTAATATATTTTCATTATAATTTTTTACATATCATTATACCATTTAATATTATTTATTAATGTGTATTGGTTCATTATTTAGTTGGATGTATTATTTAAATATTATTATTTTATTAATTATACTCATATGTATAGATGTTACTGATAGTCTATTTATTGACTACAGGGATAGGTACTTGAGCTAGGTTGTGTTCAAGCCCAAACAATAGGGAAACATGGAGAAACATGGATTAAAAAAATAATGAATTTAGGTTTAAATTTGATCTTGATAGAATTAATGATTTATTCATTATGCTTTTATTATTGACTACTATGTGTTATTGTTTTATGAATGATTTCATTAATAGTTAATTTGAGTTGGTTTTTACTTTTTTGCAAATATATATTTACTATAATTTTTGAGACCATCATCATTTTAGTCTATGTATTTAATAACTATTGTCTTCTTATTGATTTTATCATTTCTATAAATTTGGTGTTGTGTGATTTCATGGACTCCTTGCTCATCAACTTTGATAGTTTAGTCAGTCATGTAACTGATCATGTTAATAGTTGTTTCTATCTTCATCATCTTTCTACATTTCTTATTAGATATTCAATGTCTTATTTTATTCATTTTTATATATAAGTTATCAAATTAACATTTTAAAAAAATAACCCTATATGGTTGTAAAATTGTATATAAACATCTTAAATAGTGAGTTGTATTAAATTTTGCATTATGGTTTTGTGTTGTTTAAACACACCTTGATTTACATGTTTTTATTATTAGACTTACATGTTGGTTAAGTCATTGTTTGGCTTGGGGACTTTGGTTAGGATCTTAACCCATGGGATCATGGTTATTTGGGTGTGATTGTTTGAATCCAAAAACTTAGGGGTTATGGAATTGGATTTCATTAGCATGCAAGAGGCTTGAGATGCTTTGTTTGATTTTTATGGTTGTTATGTTCATTTTGGAACTTAGTATGCAAGGGTTTGGAACCTAGGGAAAACTCTAATAAATTTTTTGTCATAGAGACCAAGGGGAATGTGAGGAAGTTTCACATGAGAAATTTTGGGGAATAGAACTATAATTGTATACATTAATCTTTATGACCATGAAAAATTTGTGGAGAGTTATTTGGGGATTGTTTTTGTGTTTATTATGTGATTTGTTTTGGAAATGCATATGGGATATTCAGCTTGGAAGGTAGAAGAGTAGGAAAACCTATTTTTGTCGACTTTCATCAACCAAGTAAGTGACGTATTTAGAATTCTATATTTATTTCTATAAATGTAAATGAATGGTAAAGTGTTAGGGATTTATCTCAAAATGTTTTCATTTCTTTGATTTATAAAAAAACCCTAACAAGAGCCATGAGTTAGTTTTATGTTATTTTTAATGGCTCGACCATGGCTAGGTTGAGCACTTACAATATTATATTTTACTATTTATGACATTCATTTTTGAAATGAGTGTGGTGGGTGTTATCATTATGTGAATAATGATGTTACTCCATAGTGAGGTCATGGTTTTGAATGGACGTTATTTTGTTAAATGACTATAAAGTCACTAGATATTTTATCATTGTGAGGAAGACATGGTTATTGAATGGAAAACTCCTATTCTTGAAAAGTCTTTAACTATTTTTTTTAGTTTAGACTATGTATGGAAATTTTAGTTATGTTGTATAAAAATGCCATCGGTTTTATGATTTGTGTTTGTTTTATTTAATTTAAATTATCAAGTGAGCAATTTGTTATATAATGGAATCCATTATGACTTTCATATGACTATATGATTTTTTTCATGGATTGACTTTGCTATATTGTTTGGGTTGTGTTATTTTGGGAGTCATTCAGCCTGGTTGTGTTTTTTAAGAATGAAGGTTTTGATTTTTGTTATTTTTCGAAACCTTAATCATGTATAGTCAAGGTTAAGAAATAAAGCAAGGAAATAAAGTTGGAAAATAAATAAAAAAGGTCCTATAAATTATTTAAAAATGAGGCTAAAATGGGGGCAAGGACCATAGGGAATCCCTTTAAGGGTTAAAAATAATTACAGGGTTATGTTGGAAAATAAATTATTATTGTTATTTGATTTTGTCTATATGATTGTTGACTTTTGTGGAAGTAAGCATTCATGATTAGTTGACCTACATTTATGAAATCATGTTGAGTTATTATATTAATTATGGAAGTGATAATATGAATTATTATCAATCATGATTAAATTGACTTATTTTAGGATAACTAATCTATTGATTATTTTAATTATTCTAATTTTATAAATCATTACAATTGAAATTTTAAGTTATTTTTATGTTTAATAAAGTCAATTTTGGTCAAGAAGGTGACTTGAAGCTTTATATAGGTTTTATTTTAATTGGATGAGTTTGTTATCTTATTTTTAAAAGTTTTATTTTAACTCATAAATGTCTATTAAATTAGTAAGTGAAGATGTCTATCACAAAATAGATTTACAAGCCATAATATAATCTAAAAACAATATGGGACATTAATCTAAAATCTCAAGAATATATCTATAGATGTATTCAGGTACCATGTTAATGGATCTTAGTGGGTTGGTTTACGTGTTTCATTTTCTTTTTGTTGGTCATTTTTAATAATGTTATCAAACTCAATTTTTTTATAATCATTTCTCCATCAGTTCTCTACTACCCTGATCTGTATCCAACTCATGGTTGGGGTGGTCTAGGGACATTTATGGTTGGGCTCATTGGGATGGGTGAGGTGGGATTAGAGTTATTGGATTGCATGCAATTGAATTATTTTCTTCTTACTTATAATTATGATAGTTGATTGAAAATAAATTAATTTTTTTATGTAATTCTTATTGATAAATTTTATATTATTTATCATAATTTTATTTAATACAAGGTGATGAGACATAGACATGAATATTTGATTCATATGATGATTATATTTGGTCATTTATTTATTTTAATAATATGACATTACTAACTTGATATGAATTTAGTACTTGTTCATGAATAATTTCATAGAGGTATATAATTATAAGTTCTTTAACTTATGTTGGTAACTAAAATACTCATTTGGAATGAATAGTTAAGAATTTTCTTTGATTTTTGTAGCATTTTGAGTTGTGATGTAATCATGTCTTTGAATTCACTTATAAAGCGTAAGTATAAAGATTTAGAATCTACTTAGTTATTTAATTATGCAAATACTAGTGTTTGATCTTAGATGTGAATTAAGTCTCGAATATGGCTTGATTATTTCCTTAATAGAACATATGGATTGAGGCATAAGGTTAATATGTTAAATTTAATTGTATTATTCATTCTAATCACAAGCTTATATAAGCTAGGTGACAATATTCATTAGATATATTTAATTTAGATATTTGTTGTACTGGGATAATTTGGATGAGGTTAAAATTTATATTTTAATGAAATTTTTAAATCCCTATAGTTTATGAATCCTATCATGACATGGATTAATTAATGACTATATTGATACTTCATTAAAGTTTTAACTATAACTACACAGTTGGTTAAATAAAATCCTCTTAATTTAATTGGTAAATTAATGGATTGAATTTAGTTCAATACCTTATAAAAAAAATTTATAACTTAATGAATTTTTAGATAAATATTGTATTAGAATAATTACTTAAGTAATTACTATGAATTTATATCCTTAAAGAAAACCTTTTCATGTTGACTAAGAAGTTCTTATATGTGCCTTGGACTAGGTAGCTTATAAATCAATTCATTAAAATTGAATAGCATTAATATTAAGTTAGTCTTATGTTATGTTAATTTTATATTGTTAATAATGTAATTCATTTATTAATTCTTAGAAATATGGTTATTCCTAGCTAATCATCTTGGGATTTAAGAACAAATGCTATATGTTTGGAATAGATCGTTGAATATTTTTATTAACGGTTTCATATCCTTAACTGATAAAAAATATTGTGAACTTATATTTTCATAATAAGAACTTATCTTGGAATTAAATTTTTATAAAATCTAATCTAAGAAATTTTAGAATCCTTAGGGAAGCTAGTCATGAACTTATACCCTATTTATAAATGATAAGTTATTTCTAAGAAAAACTTAAGCATGGTTTTTGAAACATCCCTTGAAGATTGAATACCTTTGGTAGCTACTATGTCAAACTTCATATGTTGGTTGATTGTGAATTGGAATGGTGTTCAAATTCTTTACATTACCTTTGGAAATAGTCCATTTCCCTTTATTTATATCTAATAGTTATGATTTGGTGAATCATACTTATGCAAGCTTAGTATGATGATTCTTTTATTGAATCTGATTTTTCTCTACCTTTTTTTGTTTAACTTTGTTAATATTATCCTTGAGGTACTAGTTATTTTATAGCCTATATAAGTACTCATTTAAGGGCATAAGTCAGTAACTACTCCATTAGGAATGCCACAACATAGTACATGGATAGAGGTGAGTGGTATGACCACACTAACCCACTTATATCTAAATACTGGGGGGTTAAAATTACTTCCTAAAGAAGCCATTCATGGGTTATGCATTGTGTCTCATTCTTATGTTGGATATAACATATTTATGGATATTATTTCATGTTTATTTTCTACACTCTAAGTGAACTTTGTCTCATTAATTTTTTCAGATTTGTGTTTAGAAAAAAAATTATGGTTGTGACAACATCTACTGGTTACTATTGGCCTACAATGGAACATGAATGTCAAGAAGATGCAAAATTATGTGACAAATTATAGCATTATAGTAATTATACCATGTGCCTTCACATTAACTACAACCTATTGTTTCACCTTGGACATTTTCACTTTGGGGATTTGATTTAATAGGGAAAATAAATCTAAAATTATCATGTGGATATAAATTCATCATTGCATCTAATATATATTTTATCAAATGGGCATAAGATATATCTCTACAAAATACTAAATGAGAGGATATATGTTAGTTTTAGATGATGCATATTATCTTTTAATTTAGCCTAAATTCATCTATTATTATAAAAAATGATACATCATTCAAGAATAAGATTGTTAAAAAAAATCACTAAATATAAAATTCAACATAGATTATCTAATCCTTGATACCCATAAGGTAAAAAGACAAGAAATATCTATGAATAAGATTATAAACAAAATATTTAGTTATATAATTACTAATTTTTGTGTTGATTGGAATAACCAAATAGTGTATGCATTATGGGGCCTATCATACAAACATTCACACACCCATAGGGATACTCCATGTTTGTTATTCTATGGCACATAAGTAGTCCTCCCAATATATTTAGAAATTACATATTTATGATTATCCCTAAAAGGGCTCATCATAGATAATCAATACAAACAAAAGTGTTTGCATTAGTTAGAACAATTGGACATAAAACACATGTAGGTAGTAGAGTATCTTAGAACATATTAGAATAATATTGGAAATGCATATAACAATAAAATCAAAAATTGAGAATTTGAGGCTGGTGAATTTATTTCAAAATAAGATCTAAGGTTCATGCTAATGCAAAAGAGGAAACTAAAGGAAAGTTCAAGTCTAATTGGTTGGGTCCATATTTGATTATAGAAAATTTAATCACATAAGTTTATTTTTTTACTTCCCTTGAAATATAAATAATAAATAATATAATTAACATAATACATCTACAATGTTTCTATATTTAATCATTTTAAATTTCATAAAATACAAAAAAAATTAAATTAAAACTTAGAAAATATGCATAATATTTATAGTTTTTTTACATCAGTTGATTTTGTGCTTTAATATATGTAGTACTTATCTATATAAAATATGATTTAAAATCATACTTTAATAAGTTACATAATATATAATTAATCACTTTTACATGATATCATAGGTGGTGATATTATCTCACATCTAACAATCTTACACATACAAATCTGCATTACTTCAAATAGTCACGCACTACATTATTTTCTAATTAAAACATATTTTCTCCAATGAAGACAAGATATCCTTTATCATATATAAATTAATAAAAGTCCTTATACAATTTCATTACATCGCAACAAGTTTAGTGGGTGCATAATTTACATAAGTTTTATCACTCTATGACTATCCCTAGTTTTCCTACTATAGTGCATTACTTTGCACAATTATTTTCTCAGTTACTCTCAGATTGTTATCTCATTGGATACTTGATTTATTGTACATGATGATATTAAAAATTAATTATGTAGATCAATTTCAATTATTCATGCATGATTACCACATTTTATAATTTGATTCATGTTTTATGTGTGTTTGACTTCTCTAGTTTGTGGACATTTTAACATGTCAATAAATGTGTATCTAAGCCTTATTGTGTGTTTTTATGTATTTTCATGACATTTAATTATGTTACTTGTATGCATCTCCTTGGAATTTCTTGCATGCTTTGTGTACTTTTTCATGTGTCATGACCATGACGTTTTCTATCTATATTTTTCTTAGTTATTTGATGCCATAATGGATATCATGAATATTCCTTGAGTTTTTATATATCAATTTCAAATTTTTAATATATGGTCATTATTCACTATGTGTATAATTTATAACATCTATCTTGACAAGAATAATGATACTATGTATTCTTGATGGTACATGCATCATACATTCATATATTTCTTAGATTATTAATAATGATTCCATGATCTCTAATATTATCATTTTTACTCCAGATTTAAATATTTATATAATGTAATTTTCATAAATTTTATTTTGAATTAAATTATTGCACATGATTCAAAACTCACTTTAAAAGATGGGGCATCCACAATGGATTGTCTTAGAAACTATCCTACAACATTATTCTACCAATATAAAAATTGTAGGGTTTTCCCAAATGATCTCATTACATACTATATTTTACTAAAAATGTATGCTTGGATAGTATCACACACTAAGAGTAGTGGCATAGGTTGATTTTTTCTAAGCAGTGCATTTTCATCCCAATTAATAAAAAGCATACTTTTAAAAATTCTCAATATCATGCTTAGTCTATAAAATAATTTTTATTGGTTTACCAAAAATAGTTTTAGATTTTACAAAAAAGTTTAGTATATATTTTTATCAAGTTTTGGGGCATCATACATGGCACATTTTGTAGATCTTACATAGTTTTTAACTCAAAAAATCAATTTATATTACTCAATTATCAAGATCGATATGATTAGATTACATATTTTGGACATGTGCATAGTACATGATCACTTTATTACTAAGTTTTAGTACTAAGTTTCACAAAAATAATGGAAATCCATGTCATTTTTTAATTTTATACACTAAAATCAATTAATATAATTTTTTTCACTAGTTTTACACTAGGTATTTCATCAGTTTTGAACCATAATGAATCTTACTCCATCTGTAGTGGTTGATTCATATTTTTTATTAAGTTTTACACCAAAATGTTCTATTATATTTCATATATGGATTTAAAGATATTTAATAACTATATTTGTATGATGATGATGTCAAGTGCATATTTATTTTTCAATAACAATCTTCTAAAATTGAGGATTGAGGCATCCATAGTCTAATCCATTTGTTTCAACAAAGTAGAATTATCCAAAGGTTAGACTCTATCTAACCACTAGTTTTTCACTATAAAGCACATTGAGTCATATACAAAAATAGATGAATTCACTCCTTGTAATTATATCTATAATTTTATTTTATTTAATTTCATATTTGAGTGATTTATACATGTTTAATTTAGGTTTTCATGAAACACAAATCAACATATAATCTACATTCAATACTATTCTTCAAAGGTAATTTTAGGTATAGTATTATTCATTTTACTCTAACACTTTCACTTTTTTGCATTACTATAATAAAAGGAAGGGGATGTAGACACTAAAATTAACATTTAGTTTTTAAAAAATGCACTTGTGACCATCACTTATGCACGCTTAACTTATGCTTAATTTCACAATGATGAACTATTATTCATCTATTTCTATATGGATGACAATCTATCTTAAATAAACTCTAATACTAAATGTTCTTATTCCTTATTACAAGAAACTTAGACTCACTATTTGATTGATTCATACTTCTAGTTTAGTCATCTCTATCACTAAGATGAAATCACTCCTTAAGTACTATCTCATTAATTCATCATGTCTAAAAGCATGGTTTCATCCTCCTACCAATTAATTACTAGTTTATCAAATTCAAATTCATACCAATAGGTCATTACATATGTTTTACAAGCCTTATTGAAAGTAATTCCAAAAAAAAAAACTATATAAGTATAATTTTACCCATTTGTAAGAGGATGATGCCATTATTGCAAATTACCAAATTTATCTAATTGTGTATTGAGAGGAAACTACCTATTATTCTCAATGCATTTTCCTTACTATTTATGCTCAAATGCCCCCTATTCCTAGAATGGGGACCCTTCTTCCTTCAAAGTCCAAAAATGCCTAAAATGTCAAGCTTGTTAAGACAATTCATTTTATAAGATAATTAATTTAATACTTCCTAGAAATTTTTGGTTAATCATTCATATTGAAATAAGTATTGAGACTTAAAAATAATTGAATAATTGTAATTATCTTCAATTTGTATTCAAACAATGAATTATTAACCTTGAATTCTTTAATAATGTGCAGACATGCCTTTGCTAAGGATGTTCTACTTGGTTATCTAATTGGTATGAGTGTGACAAGCTTCACTTGCCTTATTGGACTAACCTTATTCTTTATTTAAAGAATTTACTTGCAAAGTTTGCTTTAAAATTATTTTAATTTACTTGTGATGGGAATTTGATGTTTCTATAAGTCTAACTTGGACCCTCCCTTGGCTGCACAGGATGTCAACTTAAAATTAGAGGTTTATTATGCCTCATTAGGATGTCAAATTAAATATTGTGACCTAATGAGGATAGGTGTCCACCTCTCTAGCCTTCATGATGCCTTAGAGATTCATCACACCCCATATAAGACAATTGGAAAGAATTTTTGAAGCCTTCAAACCACATGGTAACATTTGGAAAATTTAAGAATAAGTTAGCCATTCAAGTTCAAACCCATAGGCTACATGTCAATATCTTGGTTTTGATGATAAAACCCATTCAATTTAAGCTACCATGCATCCCACTGAAATATAAAATCCCATGATATGCCACCATATGTCTCAAGTGTGACCATATAAACTCAAAAAGTCTTAAAAAATACCACATGTTCCCTTTAGATTCATCTGAGATTGATGTGTGTTAATGTCACATCAGATTTGATCCAAAGTTAGTAAGAGCTTGTAAGGAAAACACGTAGATGCACCTGAGCCATCTGATTAAGGCTCGATGGTATACATCTATCCAAAGTTCCCTATGAGAATGATAAGTGGTAGAATAATTGAGGGAAGCCCATGAGAATGATGTGTGTCCCATTTGGACTTGCATGATGATAACACATGTCATGATTGCATTGATTCTATCTGAAGATCCACTAGAACACCTCTAAATCCCACCTAGTGATGCATGTCTACTAAGGACCCAAGAGATGATGCCATGTATCATTCCCATAGAGATACATTTTGAGATCTATAAGATCACATTTAAGAGTGATGTGTGGAATCGCCTGAGTCACAAGATTAACACAAAGTTGTTGATAGATGTCCAGAAGCCTTCTAAAGGCAACACCTAACAAAGGAAAGCTTTGAGAGCCTTCCAAAATATCCACCTATAAAAATAAATCCTTAATTTACCATGAGAGAGCCACTTGGTGAAGAATAAGATTTCATTACCTTCAATAATAACATATGACACTCCCACAACCAACCAAAATTATAGGCCCTTGAGGAGTCCATAAAATGGCTCATTATATCCATTAAATAACATCCTTTTTATTACATATCAAGTGGATCTAAATGTAGTTTCTAAACTTATGGTTTATTTAGAATAAAATAGAGATTATATATCATGGTTATATTTAGAATTCCTTTTTATCAATTTGTTAGCTATTAAAAATAATTATTGGGAAAAAGATGTCAATGAGTGCATACACAGTTCATGTTAAGCTAAAATTAATCTAAAGTATGAAGTAACCATTCAAAATAATGTTGGAGTAGTGTCAGATGGATTCAATATTTTGGTCAAGTTACAAGGCTATTACAAACTCCTAAAAACATTCTAAAATAGATACATATTACATCATAAACTCCTACAAGCTTGCTATAGTAGCTATAGATTACAACAGGCTTCCTACAATAGCTATAGATTACAAATGGCTTGTTAAATTAGTTATGGATTATAATAGTCTTTCTATGAACCAACTATGGATTACATCAAACCAATTGTAGATTTCACTAGGCTTGTTATGGATTTCACCATGCTTGCTATGGATTTTACTAGGCTTGATACAGATTTCACTAGGTTTGCTATGGATTCCAGTAGAACTACTACAAATTTTAATAGAATTTCTCTAGACTTCAACAAAATTTCTACAAACTTATTTGGGGAGTATTTCTATGGGTATTCCAATGTTCTAATTATCAATAAGAGTTTTTTTCCATTTAGATTATTTATATATATAGATCTCTGTGTATAGATTTTCTATAAGAGATTGTATTCAAATATATGTTTATGTAATTTTATTCCAATAAATATCTCTCTCCATATTTGGTAGGGATCGAGATTATGTTTTAATATATTTTATTATTGGAATAAATATCTCTCTCCATATTTTGTGGAGATTGAGATAGGATAGAGTATCTTAGTTGTTACTCCTAAATAAGGTGTTAGTTGGAAGCATGGAATTATAAATGCAACCTTCCAAATCTGAAGGAAATATTCAATCAATCAATACACTTTTCCCTTCCATTATTCTGAGAAGTCCATTTTGAAACTTGTGTTCTAAGTAAAATCCTCTTTCGAGGAATGAGCTAACTAGTCATTACAAGGAAGATAGATTAATGTATTTAATGTATTTATGTTTATTTCTTTATTTTTTAATTATTTTATTTGTTATAAATTCTTATTTTATTTATTTGTTGTTGTGATTATTTATTTTGTATATCTTGTTGTAAACTTATAGGTATTTTATGTGTTTGTCATTAATTTTCAATTTAGCATTTTACATTCTACAAGTGTGATTTACTTTTCTTCAAGTGTGCTTTAATTTCATATAATTGTGATTTTATTTTTGCAAGTGTGATTTTTAATTTTAGTAAGTGTGGTTTTTAATTCCTACAAGTGTAGAGTTTGATAGAAGGAACCGTTTGCCAAAGATCTCTTTCTCCTTTCGCATATAGCCTTCGAACACTAGCCCTAGATTAACATTATTAAATGAATGGTATTGATGACACCCATTAGGCCTCACCCAAGATCTTGCCATGAATCTAAAGATACCATGTGGTAAGACACAAATGACTAATCACACTAAAATACATTTCAAGGTCCCACAAGGCAATCAAAAGGTGTCATGTGTCCATATTTGAGTTGATTAAGTAGCTTAGTCATATTTAAGCCCACGAGTGTTTGGTTGGATTTGAGTTGGCATGCCACATGTCTAAAGGTTGTAACCTTTATATTTAAATACAAAATCAATGGAAAATAAAATGTGAATGAATTCTAAATTTAAATTCTAAAGAAATTAAATGCCAAAAACAATAGTTTTATGTGTTTTAAATATATAGTTGATGAGCTCACCATTAATATGGCATAAACCATAATCACCTTCAAACCTTGAATTAATCAAAGTAATATTAAAAAGGATATTGAAATGAACTATTGATACCTACATTTGTGCTTGAAATTATATGTGTTTTCTTTCCCTACTACTTGTGCCCTCAATATGATAAAGCTCCAACTAATTCACAAGTTGCACCCAAGCCACCATTGTCAAAGTTAAGAAGTTGGAAATAGATACAAGAGGATGTTGGTTGTTATCAAAGATATTAAAAATATGGCATAGGTAGGACCCTCCACTCTAGGTAAGGGTATTGCATTTAGGAATGATGATTTTCTTTTCCAGTATGGCAATTTAGTTGTATTCAAAGACAAAGTTCATTCTAAAGGCCACAACCTCAGGGGGCATGCATTATAGCAGTGTCTATTAAAATATTGAAGGAGCTAGGGATCTTTATGAGTCTAAGACCATGACCCATATTATTCAACTCACTTCAGACATCCTTACAATCCAAGCTATAGGCCTCCATAAAGCTTCAACAAAACTAGAGGTCATGCCATGTACTAACCTAGTATATGACATCTTTAGGATGTTAAAATGTATGGGTTACTCAAATCTATAAACCAAGGGATCTTGATTGCTTTCATCATAAATCCTAGTTTCAAAACATTTAATGGCCTACCTTTTTCATAAGTGGAATACAACTAGATCATCATTGACAACTAGTACAAGGTGCACTCTCTAGATAAATTCCTAGCATCATGGGTGACTGACCGAAACAAAAATATCTTCATGAATGACCAAGGGGACCTACCTATCAAAAATTTCAAGAAAGGAGTAAGGATTATCTTGGAATTACTAAATATAATATTTTTCAACCCACATATTAGTTATATGGACATAAGGATTATTTTACTCTTGTAGATAATCCTAGATAAATAGACTCCCCCACTTAGGGATATTATTAATGAAAATCTACTCACTGATATGAATGACACTTATAATAATGGTGCCCCATTCTTCATGATGAGCTATCTACTAGATGCAATTTACACAACTATATAATTAGGTAAATATTTATGCTACCCTAAGTGGCAAAATGTTGTACCCAATCATTATCTATAATGCACACTCATTACTTCAAACACAATATCAAGATAATTATAGAAAACTTATACCCACATGTTTACAAATCTTTCACTAAATGTTATATTCCAAGATTCCACCTAGAATTCAGATAGATGTTGAGATAAATGGGTAGGTTCTAACTCTACCCTGATTGCATGATCATCCAAGTAGAAGGGGTGATGGTATCACCCTTAGATTACTAATATATGTGCCAATGAAGTTGGCAAAGGAAGATATGGCATATTAACTACTCCATGGATTTGATATCATCTTTAAAATAAAGAAAAATATAGTCCCCCAAAAGACTCCCTATAAGCTGGGGAGGACTAAGATAATGAAATAGAAAGACATGATAGTGGTTGCAAGGCATAGGGAATCATACTTATTTCCTAAGGATGGTTTTAAGGCATGGGACCCCAATAATGTCATTTTCAGACACCTAATCAAGTTCCAAAAGGATCTAACATTAGAATATAAGCATCAAGAGGATTTCCATGAATGGATCTAAAAATATACCATCACTGATGAATTAGTCCTTAGGAGTATTGTAAATAAAAATATAGATCTTGAAATTAGGCTTGACCAAGAAAAGAAAAAGGAGGACATAGTAAAGCCTTAGCT
The DNA here is from genome assembly GCA_037957365.1 of Torreya grandis. NCBI lineage: Eukaryota > Viridiplantae > Streptophyta > Pinopsida > Cupressales > Taxaceae > Torreya > Torreya grandis. The sequence goes on along the minus strand of JARHVA010008147.1, from coordinate 255,901 downwards.
CTCACTGACTCATGGGAGCATGTTTGGTGTAGATTATGAAGCTAGGAAAAAGGAAGAGAAAGATGATATTGTTATTTTAATTAGGAATAGGCCCTACATACCTCTAAGCTCCAAGCAAGGAGAATCAAGCAACTAACTGGGTCTTTCCCAAAGACCTATATTTATTTATACATCTGCTATGGGGGTTTCCATAGAGAACATAAGCCAATCCAACCCCAATGTGATTGATGTTGAATAATTATAGAGGGGCATTGAGTTATCAATGTAAGAGTTATGCACCCTAGATGGTAGGAATATAGAGAAAGTTTACATAAGAGGGATCCCAAAACTATTATGATGGTAGCAATATCTCCTCCCTCAACCTCTCAATTAACTACTCCCACAAGCTCAACTTAGGCTACCATTAGTGTAAGTACTCTCCCATTACCTTCATTCATAGTTGTTAGTACATTTACAACTAATCATGCTTTTATTACTGCTATCACTCCCATATTTGTATCCCCTACCATTTCTTATTTTGGGGGAACCATTCCACACTTCATCTCCCATGCCACTACCAACATTCTACCTCTATCAAGCTCCCAAATCACTAGTGCTAGCTAGGATATGGGTTCTAGTCTCTCTTAGGCAGCCACTACTAGTGCATCACTCGCTCTTGGCTCCCCTACATCCACTGAGCCATTAAAACCCATTTTAAAACCATTCACTTGGTAATGACCACTCAATATTACTATAATTGCTAAGGTGAGTGTGCCCTCTAAATTTCCTTCATTAATTATTAACATGGGCCCTAAAAAATCTTTATTTGATACACTTGGGTAATTAGACCCAACAAACCTATACATCCTTGCTACAGCCTTGGCTTTATCCTCTACTCAGGGACTCCCATTTCATCTAATTCCCATAAAACAACCATTTATAGCTGCCAAAAATTGGGTGAGGGATATCATATACAAAGCAAGGTATGAGAGGTATTGTATGGTCTTCTTATCACCTCAAATTGGGATGAGTTTTGACCCTATCACTATCACCATGAAAAGGGTGATTCAAAGACAATTTGAGAAGCCATAGTCAATCTTATTTTTGGTTAATGAGAGTGAAAAGTCCTTCTTCACCTTAACTAGAAAGAGGAAATATAACCCCAAAGAGGTGTAAGAGTATGTAGAGGACCCTATAGCCTTAGTTCAAGACCAAATAAAATCTACTATTGCCATAATAAAGGGGATATACCATGAATTGCAAAGGCTAAAATAGCAAGCATTGCTAATAGTGCCAAACCACTCTAGTTTCTATAATGAATGATATTATTAATGCATTTAACTTGTACAAACTTATGAATAAGAGATAGGAAGATGGGATCCAGCAAGCCAAGGTGGTCATTAAACTTGACCAAAAGGTTACACTCTATGACACCAAGTTGATGAACTTTTCTAGAGGTGGAAGAGGCAATAAATTCTCTAACCTCAAGGAGTTGACACTTGAGGACATCATTCCTACACAAGCCATCATAATGAATAGAAGGAGGATCCTAAAAGTATGTCTAGATCAACTCAAGGTTACACATACATCCCTAAAGAAAATTGAGTTTAAAATAACTTTGTTATTAAAGGATGGCTTGGTTACCAAGGTAACCAAACGTGATGGCTTCTTCATGGATGATCAAGAATTTAAAATCCAAATGAAGGTGTTTATGTCCAAATTCTACAAGGATATATCTAGTGTAAAGACCAATATAAAAATAATGGCCATCATAGTATTCATCAATCAAAGGATGGAAAAGGTGGATGTAATTGAAGAAGCACTTAAGCTAATACTTATAGAGCATGGGAAGCTCATTCAAGGAATACCTAACATATTTAGACCCATGATCCTAGACTTTGATCAAATATATCAAGATTACAAAAAAAGTGTAGAGGTATGGACCAAGGAAGAAGAAGCTAAGATAGAAACAAAAATATTAGAAAGCCATCCAACAACCACCTTCAAGAACTTAGAATATTTTATTATGCTTTGACAATTTGAATTTAGAATATTCTATTATAATGTGGCATTTTAAGCCACTTGGTTGTATTTGGTCACCTTTTATGGGCCCACTTAAATTTGTCTTAGGAATTTTGAATCCTATAAATAGGGATGTTTCCCTCATTTATAAATGCAAAATAGTTATTGCAAGAATTAATATAAGAGAGCCAAAGAATTCACAAGTTTGTCTAAAGTGCTTAATTATTTATTCCTATGATTATTTTTCCTCATAGTTTTAGATGACTGATAGTTTCCATTCTACTAGATGATGGGAAATTACATTTCATATATGCATCTATTCGTTTGAGCTTAATGTTAGGATGACAAATCTATAGTATACTTTCTATGTTTTTTCTCATTTAAAACCAAATTTGATATGCAATTTACTATGAGTGAGAAATTTTATTAAAATTATGTTGTTAGACATATGCATTTACTTCCTCTAAATATTCCATTGTATTTATTTAGCTTTGAGTATTATTATAGAGGTTGCAAATGCTAGTTTCATGTATTTTTTCCTTAGAAGTTAGTGTTGGTCAGTTTTGGCCCACCTACAGGAATTTGTCTAGAGACAATGCCATGTTTTTAGAGGTCATGCATGGATAGATCAATCTATCAATGTTCTTGTTGAAATGAGCGAACCAATAATGAAAGAGAAAAAATGGTTTAGAATTTTCTCTTTATGGTGGTAATGTAGTTCAAGATCATGGGATAAGTTTGCATATGCCTTAGAAAATAATCAAGGGCTTTCAAGGATCAAGTAAAAATCCCAAAGACATTTCCATTAGTAAAAGATCCATGACATAATTTCTTTACAAAAAACCCAAAGGAAATCATCCACAAGCATAAGTTTTGAAGGCATGATTTCTTTTGAAGAAATTATTTTTGGGTATTTGGCTAAGTGTCAAGAATTCTTTCAGATAAAGTGTTCACAAAAAAAGTTTGAAGACTAATTATTTAGGGAAAGTGTTTAGGAAAAATGTTAAAGGCATACTTACTTCAAATAAAATGTTTGAGACAAAAACCCTAAAGGTAAAGAAAATTTATTTTGGGATAATTATTCCACAATAATTTCCCTAGGACTTTGTTTTAAGACAAAATGTACACACCAATGGTTTTGTCAAAGACAAAAGGTCCATGGGAAAAGGTTTGAGATAAAAAATTTGAAATAATTATTTGTTATGAGGAAAATGCATGGGAAATAGATGGAGACATTCACACAAGTTTCAAAGTTAGGTCATGTCAAGTAACCATTGAAATTTAAATATATAGTAATGAGCATGCAAATGTCATTGATATTCATGTAAACATAAAAATAAATCTCAATAGTCATCCATTGGGATCTAAATATTAATGGTCATGTAGATGTCATTGACATTACTATAGATGTCAATTGATGGGTGTGTAGATGTTAATTTTAAGCCCCATGGAATAGTCATTTGGGTTGAAAATTAGGATCAATAATCGATGTTAAATTATAAAGGAAATACAATGATGAGTAGTGATTGATAGTTTAATGGGCCTAGATTCAGATCTAACAACATGTGAATAAGTAAAAGGGGTCCCCAATAAAATATAAGCTTGACAAGTGTCCAAATCTTGGGTGCTTAGATCAAATCTAATGATGAGTGGGTAAAGATAGGTTAGTAGGTATAGACATATTTAATAGAGCACATTTGAGTGTAAAAAGGTAGATTAATGGTATGAATGAGGTTGGAAATGTTAAGGAGATTAGAGGCTACCACATGGAATAAACATAGAAATAGATAGGCTGACAACAAGATCTTGAGGATTAATGTAGGGTTACCAAGTGGCACTAGCTCAGATATAGATTGACAAGTTAAGGGTAGGATCAATTGTTCTCACTTGATCATATAGATCAAGATAGAAGATGAAAGATGAATTAATGGGTCAATAATCTAAGTTAATTTCAAAAAATAATTAAATAAGGGCAAGACCAAGGACTTTTGACAAAGGTTTAAGGGGTAAATGTTTGAGCCAAGCAAAGAAAATATAAATGATCCAAGTCTAAATAGGATAAAGGTTGAACAAGTAGGACTAAGCATCATGAGTAGAGTTCCTTAGAGATAGAATAGGTCTTTTGTACATAATGTAGATCAAAGGTTGGTTTCTTGCTGAAAAAATAGTAACAAATATCGAGCAAAGTGTCATTAATATATGACTATAGGAAAACCAATAATTTTAGATTACTTTTTAATTTATAGAATGGACCTATGAATTAGATATGGAGATAAAGAAGATATGTGATTAATGCAAAGTGTCTCATCTATTGACATGGATCCATCCTTGATAAAATAGGTACTTATCACCATTAATGACATGGTAATGTTAGTTTCTAGATTCAAGGATTTGATCCTCATAAGCAAGTCAAGTGGGATTAGAGTCCCAAGATGAATAACTGATGGTAGGGAAAGTAGTTGGGGCATTGATTCTACTCAAATAGATTTATCACCATGCATAACAAACCCTTGTCTTTTAGTGGGATATCTCAAACAAAGAAAGGATATTATGGAGGATTGTGAGGCCATTCTTGATTACTTACATTGGAATTCTTGGCCATTAGGAAATTTTCTCCACTCTCCTATGCATGCTACCATTTCTTTATTTCTCCTTTTAGGTTATATATAGAGGCTTTTAAGCCAAAACATGAACACTATATTTCCCTCTCTTGGGCATGACTAAACTCTACCAAGATTGAGCTTTTAACTTCTTGAGATGAATACAAGATTGTTTTCATCTTTAATTATTTTGGTATAGTGTGTACATGTCAATTCAATTTGCATGTGTTATAAATTTCTCACTTGTCAAGTCATAACCTCACCTAGTTACTAGTGGATCTTGTTACGTAGGTCATGTTTAGTATTTTATTTCTTTTTATTAGATCTCGTATGTGGATACTTTGACTGGTTAGTGTCTTGGATTAGACCTCTCCATCACTTCCCTCAGATTTTGATCATTTGGTGAATGTATGCATGAAATAATAATGCATGATAGATACTTGGAGTCCTGGATCTAGTCTTTTTCTTGTCTCATTAGTGTTTAATACGATCTCAAATGGAGTAGATCAACCATCATTTAGCTACATCACCATTATTAGCTTAGGTTTCCCTTTCAAGTTCTCTCTCTCCCTTTTACTTGGTCATTAGTAGGTTTTATTAGTGAGAATGAGCTAAAATGATGCATCAGAGGAGCTAGCCTCATTAAAAATCCTAGAGGTTTGAACCCATTATAGGATAGCCACATCCTAGGCTTAGTTCCATGTTGAGCTAGATTTGGGTAGAGTACCTAAATAATCCCTTACCTAGCTAGGGTGAAATATAAACCTCTAACAGTTTTGGCATGATCAATAGAACAAAGGTCCAAAAGAGTGGGAAGATCTTGGTTTTTCTTTCCTCTAATTAGCTTTTTGAATCAAGTAAGTTAGCACTGATGGTGACTCTAAATAAAAGCTTCTAGTTATAAGCAGACTAGGTATGTCTCATTACATATTTTGATCAGTTCTTGCATCTCATTTGGCATAAGAGGATAATATGAATACATATGGTGAATATCCCTACTAACCACCTCTTTATGAATATCCCCAATTTAGTCCTCATGATCCATATGACAATAACTAGCCTTTGATCCTCAGTAGTAGTATGAGGATATATATCTATCACACATACAATAGAAATACCTTGATCCTTCCTATGAACAACAATCCCATCATAATATTGCTCCTTACCAACCCTATCATGAGCCATCCATACCAAAAATCAATTACCCTTTAATGAGCCTCAAAAAGTATGCACTAGGGTTATACTCTCAATAGTATTATGTTTAAGATGTCCCTACTCACTGATCCATTATGTGAGGGAATCATTGCAACAAGTGAAAAGAGAATCAGCACCTATGGAGAGAGAAAATTGGAACAATCTCATAGGTGAGATGATGAATTTAAGTGGTTAGATTCATATCATAAAGGATAAGCTAAAATACCTTGGAGGATATCAGGTCCAACCTCAACCTTCTTATGTGCCACCCATCCTTCCAAAAGAGACTATTCTAAGCTCTTCTTGTGTTCATCAAACCTTTCCTTCTTTGAGATCTATCCAAGAGAGATGTCAAAGAAAGAAATAAATTATTGTTGAAAAATCTATTATCGAGATCTGAGATCCCTCCTTTCTTCCTAAAGAACCCCTTAAAAGGTATTTCAAATTTTTAAGATGGAATCAAGTGGTGAAGTTAGGTGATAGGCAAAGTGAGATAGAATAATCTCGTGTTCCCTATCTTAAAGCCACTAGCCATATTAAAGAGAACTTATTCCAATAGAATATAGTAAGGCAAATGAAAGAGTTAGAATTGAAGACAAGGAAAGATGAGGAGAACCAAAATTATAAGGGTAAATAAGAACCTCTATCTTTTCCATCTTGTAACCAAATCATGTAGTCAAGAAAATCCAAATTCATTCAAACTCCTCCCTCACCTCCTCAAGAATCTAGGTCATTTCCATCTTGTAAATCCATCTAGAATAATATGTAAAAGAAGGAGAAGGACATGACTATCAAAGACAAGGAAGTGTCACATATATCTCATATCTCTTGGATTCATCCCAAGGATATCTTATGCTAATCCTTGAAAAGGTAAGTAGTTAACTCCATGTTGAGATCATAACTAATGATGACAAATTTCCAAGGACAAAGGAGGAAATCATTATTAAAACACCACTCAAAAAGACCAAGCATGTTTCAATCTTTCATAATGTTAATGAGTATGAGTTACAATAATAAATGCAAGTTGGGAATGGGATCCAACAAGAAGAAGTCTTAGATGTGCATCAAGAGGTTATTTCTCAAGAACCTCTTGATGACATATTAGTTATCCAACATCAAGAGTTTTCTCAAGATCTTGTGGTAGCTAATATAGATGAAGTATAAATAAATATTACTTTAAAAGGTAGCCATGAGGATAAATCACATAGATTCATTGCTGAGGTAGAGAATATTCCTAATAAAGAGGGTTCATAAATTGATTATATCATAGCTTCATGGGAGAGATATAAGTGTTCACCAATAGTGAATAACTTGAGACCAAGGTAGAAGTTGTTCTTGAAGATGATTCAATACCTCAACTTGACTTTAAATAACTCTCAAATGATTAGCAGTAGTAAATAAATCTCTTTAAAGATCTTGATGAGCTTTGCCAAATTAAGGGTCAAGTATTTGAGAGGGTGGAGAAAGAGTTTCCCATGGAGGACAATGACCAAGATTGGCTAGACTATGCAAAGCTCCTTAATGATCCTCAATAACTTGCAACTCAAGAGAAACCTATTTTTATTGAAGACACCATGGAGATCAAGGAGGTATGCCCTATTGAACCATAATTAGAGGCCATAGTTAAAGATCTATATGAAGAAGTTGAGACTATCTGGATGCACATAGATGACCTATTTGGAGTAGGTTGGTTCTAATTAAATATCATCATAAAGAAGTTGGAAAATTCAACAAAGAATAAGGAGGAATCAAGTCCAAGGGTCAAGGAGATTCATGTCTCATTTAATTCCACATCTCATGATGTAGGAGGATTTTCAAACTTTTCTTTTGATCCAGGAGGAAGGTACATAATGTTTTAAGTTGTATATACTAGGAGAGTTTTACTAAAATTCCTCCAAGTGTTGCATTATCACATTTATTTGTTTTTTTTAATCCTAAGTGAGTTCCTTGTTTACACAACTTACTTTGTTTAGGATAGGTTCCCCTTATATTCTATGTTTCCTTTCAATAAGTGCCTTGGGCACTCTGTTTCATTTTACACATTATTTTGGTCTTCATTTGTTTCAAGAGAGGTTAGAGAAAGATTGGCAGCCAATTCTAAATCCAGGTCATTATGTTAGACCCAAATAAATACCCCATTCCCAATTTATTTCAAAAGGCAAATGCTTTTGGTTATCAAGAATAATAGGCATGCTTCCCTATGAGTCATTATAAATGTTGGCCAGCTTTAACCAACCTATAAGAATTTATTTGGAGACAATGCTATGTTTTGGAGTTCATGCATGGATAGATCATCTGAGTAATGTTGTTATTGAAATGAGGGACCCAATAATGAAAGAGAATAAATGGTTTGGAAGTTTCTCTTCATGTTGTCAACGTAGTTCAAGGTCATGGGATGAGTTTGTATATGCCTTAGAAAATAATTAGGGGATTTAAAGGATCAACAAAAAATCCTAAAGACTTTTTCATCAGTAAAAGATCCATGATAAAATGTATTTTAAATAAACCCAAAGAAAATCATCCACAAGCATAAGTTCTGAAGGCATTATTTCTTTTGGATAAATTATTTTAGGTATTTGGCTAAGTGTCAAGAATTTTTTTAGATAAATTATCCACAACAAAAAGTTTGAAGAATAATTATTTGGGGAAAGTGTTCAGGAAAAATGTTAAAGTTATATTTCCTTCAGATAAAATGTTCGAGATAAAAACCTTGAAGGCAAATGCTGATTTCTTTCAAAGAAAATTTTCCATGATAATTTACCTGAGGACATATTTTTTTTTAACAAAATGCCTACAACAATGGTTTCGAAAACACATAGGAAAAGGTTCAAAACACAAAGTTTGAAGTAATTGTTTGTTATGGGGAAAATGCATGAGAATTAGATGTCATTGTTCACATAAGTTTCAAATTTAGGCCACATAAGTAACCATTGAAATTTAAATATGCAATTATGGGCACATAAGCATCATTAACATTCATGTAGATGTCAAAATAAAGATCAACAATCATCCATTGGGATCTAAATATTTAAGATCACATAGATGTCTTTGATGTTCCCTTGAACATCAATTGATGGGTGTGTAGATGTCAATTTTAATCCCCATGGAATAGTCATTTGGGTTTAAAAGTAGGATCAACAATCATCATTAAATTATATAGGAAATATAATAATGAGTGGAAACTAACAAGTTAATTGGCCCAAGTAGATAAATGGATCATGTTCAATAATGAATTTAGATCTAATGACATGTGAGTAAGTCAAAGGGGTCCCTGACTAAATGTAGGCTTGACAAGTGTCCAAATCTTGGGTGCCTTTATTAAATATAATGATGAGCAGGTAAAGATAGTTTAGTAGGTTTAGATAGATCTAATGGAGTGAATTTGAGCATAAAAACATGGATCAATGGTGCGAGTGAGGTTGGAAAATTTAAGGAAGTTAGAGGCCACCACATAACACAAGTACGATAACAAATAGGCTGATAGAAAGATCTTAAGGATCAATGTAGGGATGCCAAATGGTACCATCTTAGATAGAGATTAACAAGTCAAGGGTAGGATTAATAGCTCTCACTTGATTATATAGATCAAGATCGATGGTGTGAGATGAGTCAATGGGTCAATAATCTAAGTTGATTTTGAAATCTAGTTAAGTAAGGGCAAGCTTAGGACTTTTGATAGAGGTCAAATGGGTGGATTTTTGACTTGGGTAAAGAAAATATAAAGGAGCCAGGTCCAAATAATATCAAAGTTGAACCAATGATACCAAGTATCACCAACAGAGTTCCTTAGAGATATAATAGGTCTTTTAGACCTAATGTAGATCAAAGGTTGGTAGCTTGTTAACAAAATAAGACCAAACATCAAGTAGAATGTCATTAATATATGACTATAAGAAAACTAATAATTTTAGATTGGTTTTTCATCTATAAAATAGATCTATGATCTAGATATGGAAATAAAGTAGATATATGATTAATGCAAAGGGTCTCATTTATCAATTTGGCTCCATCCTCAATAAAATAGGTACTTAATACCATTCATGGCATGGCACTGTCAATTTTTAGATTAGAGGATTTGATCCTCATAATAAATTCAAGTGGGTTTAGAGTCCCAATATGAATAAATAATGGTTGAAAAAGTAGTCAGGGAATTTATTTCACTCAAATAGATTTATCACCATCCATAACAAACCCTTATCTTCTAATAAGATCTCTTAGACAAGGAGAGGAACTTGAGGAGGATTGTGCATCCATTCTTGATTGCTTACATTAGAATTCTTAGCCATCAATATTTTTTATCCATTATCCTATGCATGCTCCCATCTCTTTCATTCTCTTTTTCAGTTATATATAGAGGCTTTTGAACTAAAAAATGGATACCTTTGATTCCCTCTCTTTAGAATGACTAAACACTACCAAGATTGAGCTTTTAACTTCTTGAGAAGAATACAAGTCTATTTTTAGCTTTCATTATTTTGATATAGTGTGTACATGTCATTTTGATTTGCATATGTGGTAGAAATATCTCTTATTAAGTCCTGGCCTCACCTAGTTACTAGTGGATCATGTTATGCATGTTAAGTTTAGTGTTCTATATCTTTTGATTAGATCCCAAATGTGGATAATTTAAATGGTTAGTGTCGTTCATTATACCTATGCATCACTTCCCTCAAATTTTGATCATTTGGTGAACCTCTGCATGAAATATTGATGCATGATAAATACTTGGAGTCATGGATCCAATCTTTTTATTATCTCATTAGTGTTTAATAAGAGATAAAATGGAGTGGATCAACCATCATTTAGGTGCATCACCATTATTATCTTAGGTTTCCATTTTAAGATCTCTCTCTCTCTCTCTCTCTCTCTCTCTCTCTCTCTCTCTCTCTCTCTCTCTCTCTCTCTCTCTCTCTCTCTCTCTCTTCTCTCTTCAATAGTAGGTTTTATTAGTGGGAATAGGCTAAAATGATGCATCAAACGATATAACTTAATTAAAAGTCCTATAGGTCTAACCCCATTATAGGATACCCATAGTCTGGGGTCAGTCCCATGTTGACCTAGATTTGGGTAGAGGACCTGAACAATCCCTTACCCAACTAGGGTGAAATCTAGACCTCCAACAGTTAGCATAATTGGTATCTTTAATCATCTTAAGCACATCTTGTTTTATTCCCTACCCTACTTACTCTTGGATTCACCCATGACTCACTATAGTTTAATTCATGCTATAAATATCCATTATTTTTTAATATCTTGGGTAATAATTGGCAAATATTGAAAAAATTCACAAAGATTACAAAGAAATGGTGTCACTGCATAAACATTTGCTATCCCTATAGCAAGGTCTACTTGTAAAATTTCAAAGTAGTGACCATATCTATACTATTTACACTATTCCCAATAAATAGTTATATAAAGAACTCAAGCCCCAAGTGTTTTAGGACTTAATATTTAGTTTTTTATTTTCCCCTTGTTCCTTAGTGACACAAGGAGCATAATAAGTGCATCAACACTTACATCCCAAGAATACCTTAGATATGTCTGAATATAATATCAAGATCACAAGTCATTGTTCAAGCACTTAATTACAAAAATATTGTACCAACATATAACATTTCACCAATATTGTACACATACCACTATATTAGGGATAACTACATGGGGTTTTATCCCTCTTCAGAGTATTAGTATGTTAATAGTGCTCAACACATGGGGTGTCGATGTCAAGCACAAAACCATCCCCAAACTCCTTTTCACCCCATTTACTACATTTTTTTACCTCATCATTGAGCTATGGTTTTGGTGAATAATAAGGCACATAACATATTCTAAAACATATTTAATTCATCCAAGAAAATACACATAACCCAAAAGTGAAGGTGAAATTGATAAAAATTAACATAGAGGGAAAAAAAACTAACAAATGAAGTTGCACTGTAAAGACAATAGTGCGAGTTGACATCATTTAGATAGTGTGGACTTCTATAAGGATAAAGTGGTACCCTATTTATAATAAAAAATAGATTCACAGAGTCTCATATTTAGTTTCACAATTTGTATTACATTCCTAAAAACCTGAGTGTTAGTTAAGATAGTTATCTTTTGAACTTCCCATTTTAGCATATTTATAAAAATAGTAAGTTCCAATCACTTTGTGTGATTATTGTATATATTATGTATTCTAATCTTCTCAATTTTTTTTCTCAATTAGATTAAAATTATATTCTCTAATCCTAATTTTACATAAAATAAGAGCACAAATTCCTTTGATAATATATTTTGGATGCATGTTTTGAGTTCTTACATGATCGTATTAACCTATTGATTGTAGATATAATATTTCCCATTCATGACATTATAATTATCTCTTAAGTTATAGTCATATCTTACTAGCTAAAAAATACTCCAATCATTGCACCACTTGCATTATGATTTAATTGAAACATTTTGTTAAAATAAAGAAATTCAAACATTGGATGCTTAGTCACTTTCCTCTTCACTTCCTAAAATTTGCATTTTTATTTGTATTTCAAGAGATAATATTTGTGATCTCATTTCATCACCTCTATGATTGTTATGCATGTCCCACTAATTTTTTTTTATGAAATTCATATATAAAGCTATTAATCCATGAAATATTTATGTTTCAAACATGATTCTTGATGATGGTCATTTAATGATGGTGCAAACCTTTTCAAGGTCCATTTTCAAACCTGTAACACCCAAAATTTTACCTAGATAAAACCCATAAAAACATTATCATTTTTTTAAAAAACTAATAAGACTAAACTATTCACATAAATAGGTTAAATCCAAATGCCACTAAATTAAATTGGTTTCACATTACTACTAAGGATTCACTAAATAATTAGATAAATTAATTTGACATTGAAAAACTAGTTTCATAAAATGATACAAGCTAGGCAATTAATATGCATTATTTTCAAATACTCTAATATTACTTATATTACTTTTTAAAAAATTACTAATAAGTACATTACAATACATTAAGGTGTCGTTAAGTTTGTTTCAATAAAACATTGAAGTTGTCTTTAATAATTGTCCTTCCCAAATAAATATTTAAATGACACCTTATAAAAATCAAAAGAAGTAGGATAATTATTTCAATTTATAAAAGGTTTAACTATCCAAGTTAGATAAACAAATCTAAGTAAATCTAAAAATAAATTTAATAAACTAGTCCATTATTAATTAATTTAGAATTTAACATAAAAGTCAAAATGTATTTGCTCCATTTAAATTACCCACAAGTAATAAAATTATAAAAATTCATGTATAGATTATTATTTACCACTAATAATTAAATATTATTTACAACTAGGAATTAAATAAATATTTTAAGGGTTATAAGGAAAAAATAATTTATTTAATTTATTAGCTTAGGAGGGTTAACATGACAATAAATAAATTACATTTCATCCTTTCTTTAACTATTATTAACTTTTACAAGCCCCAATATAAAATAATTAATTTATAAAGTCAAATTAAAAATTAATCCAATGTAACACATGATTAAGTTTAAAGAACATTAAATTTGAATTTCAAATTCAAAGGCTTGTCCCCACTTTAAAATGAAGGAATAATTGAGAGACATTGGATTGAACTAATCTAAACCCTAAGATCTAGGTATTTTTTAAAATTCCCTAATTTTTCATATAGTCCAAATAAAAGTTGTTTCTGAAACTCATTTCTCATTTTTTTGCTTTGTTTTATCTCACATGTTTTCAAGTTAAGCTATGGAGAAAGCTCAAGTTAATTCACTCTAATATGAATGTCTTATTATTTTCATGGATATACTCAATGTAAATATATTTTTACTTTCTTTAAACTTTCTTTTATATATATATATATATATATATATATACATATATATATATATATATATACATATATATATATATATATATATATATATACATATATATATATATATATATATATATATATTCAAGTTTCTATGTGTATATACATTTAAAATAAATATATACATATGTAAGATATGTATACACTGTAAATACATATTTGTATTATATATGAAATATATAATGAATAACCTACATAATATATGTAGGAAATCAAGAATATCTCTCTCTATATATATGTATATGTATATGTATATGTATATGTATGTATGTATATATGATGACATACATATATGTGTGTGTGTGTCTGTGTGCACTTTATTTGATATATTTTTATATATGTTTATCTTATTATATTTATTTATCTATTATTTTATTTTATTTCTTATTTTATTTATTTTATTTATTATTTTATTATTATTGTTTTTTTCGGAGCCCAATAGTTGGCTTCACAGGCCTCAACCCTTTATACAATTGGGTTGCAGCTACTTGGCTGCCACCAGCCTCTTTAATATATAGGGATGGGGGCTAGCCTATTGGGCCAACCCCCTTTCCACTTTTTATAATTGAAGGAGGGGTTTGGGATATATATATATATATATATATATATATATATATATGTATGTATGTATGTATAACAATAATAAATAAATAATATTATATATTATGTAGGTTATTCATTATATATTTAATATATAATACAAATACATATTTATGGTGTATACATATGTATATATTTATTTTAAGTGTATATACATATAAAACCTCAAATAAATTATATATATTAATAATGACAAAATTACTTTTATATATATGTCTGTCTATATGTGCACTTTATTTGATATATTTTTATTTTATTCTATTTATTTAACTATTATTTTATTTTATTTATTATTTTATTTATTTTATTTTATTTTTTATTATTTTAATATTATTTTTTTTCTTTTGAGGGCCCAATAGTTGGCTTCACAGGTCTCAACCCTTTATAATAGGGTTGGAGCTCTTTGGCCACCACCAACATTTTTAATAGATAGGGATGGGGACAGGCCTACTAGCTCGATCCCCTTCCCCCTTCCTATAATGAAAGCAAGGGTTTGGGTCAGCCAAGTTGTCACCCATCCCATTTATATATATTATTTATTTATTACTTTTATATGTGTGTGTGTGAGTTTATTATTATTATTATTATTAATTAATTAATTAATAATAATAATAATAATAATCTCTCACACACACACAACAATATTATTTATTTATTACTGTTAGTATTATTTATTTATTAATGTTATGTGTGTGTGTGAGATTATTATATATATATATATATATATATATATATATATATATATATATATAATTTAGTTAAATGTAATGCATAAATTTACATGTTTATTTATATCTCAAATACAATTTAATCTTAATTATAAATATAATGGCATTAATATTTTTATTTCATTATTATATAATCATAAACTAATATAAGATTAGTTTGAACAATATTCAACCTTCAAAATTAGTGTATTTTCATTTATTTTATCATATGAATGACAATATATTATTATTTTTAATGAAAGAAAAAAGAAATATTTTGTTTATTGTTATAATCAATTATCCATATGACCAATATATGTTTTTCTAAAATGATTTGTAATTTAATTTCTTTTTCAACAAATATATATGCATATACATACTTTCTTATAATTAAGGAAGAGGTGAAGTAGTAAAGAGATCATTATTTTATCAAAAACCATGTAACCTCAATTTTTTTTTAATAATTGGTGGAGGAGGAAGTTCATTTCCATAAGAAAATAATATACAACTTCAAGAGAACAAATTATCATTTGTATTTATAATCTTCTCTAAGATTCGAGGAAGAGAAAAATGTAGTATATATTCTTTAAAAAAACTAAGCCACTCATTTAGCAAGAGTTACACCACTTATTACATGCTACAAGGAAGATTTCATCTTAACATTTCATTCACATTATTTATTTTGCATATCTTATCAAAATCTTAAAACATTCTACTAGTCACATGATCAACTTAATATAAAAGAATATAATGTATATACATTTTCTCATATTCATATTTCAACAAGTAGCCATTTTCATTAAGAGGAAAATAACTTAAAAGAGGAGGTAGAATTCCTTTTAGAACACTTAATCAATAGATTCAATCACTTACAATAATATAAATAGGGATAAAATCATAGTCCCATACAATTTTTTAAGAATCCATAAAGAAATATCCAAGATTACAAGCATCAACAAGTCTTCAATAAAACTTTATTATTCACAATGGTTCACAAGTGGAAGCATCTCATCAACAACATAAAAGACTTGAGATAACAAAATACATAAAATAGAAACCATCATGATACAACCTCATTATCAAAGATACATAAGTATTTAAGTTCCAATGATACCTCAAGGACACCAAAATAGGCCAAAGGAAGGTGTTTTCTCACCCATCCAATATTCATCATTGCATGGGATCATCAAATATTTAGGTCCATGCATAGCTTCCCCCCAAGCCCAAGGGAAAGAGGCATACCACCAACTCCATATGCATAGGTATAAAGGATTTCAAAACCATAAAAAGGGAGTCCAAAATCCAAAAACCAAAAAAAATAAGGAAATCAAAGCAAGAGAACATAAGTTACATAGAAGTCTCCAAGACTTCATTAGTGGAAGGGAAGAGGGATTTTGCTTTTTTTGTCACATAAGTTCATCAATGCACACAAGGGATTACAATCCAAATGCAAGAGTTCTTATCTAGCATCCATATTTCTCCTTAGACGTACCAAAACCCAACATTCACATAACATCAAATACGAATAAAACAAGAAGTGTAATCATGGAAATAATACCAGAGGGAAACTTAAGAATAAAATATTAGAATAAGGACCTCAACCCATCAAATCTAATATGTTTTCCATAAATACATTTATTCAAAGGAAAGAAGAGAAGGGAGAGAGAGCATTAAACTCAAATAAAAAAACATAATTAAAATACCTACCTCAACCAAAGCTCTACTTGACAATTTTATCTGAGCTTTTTACCTAGATCCAAGTTTTCCTCCATCCAAAATGCATACAACCAAAATAACCAACAAAAGTTCTTAAAATAGATAAGGTAAAAAAATCAAGATTCAATAAGGAAATTACACTTGTCCATCCTCATCCCAAGGATGTGACCAAATTTCAAAAAGTCTCTTATAATCTCATAAATGCACTTACAAACCTACTTGGGTGTTTTTTTGGACACAACAACAAATTACAACTCATAGATACCAAAATAAGCTTGTTTATGGAAAAGAGAAATATGGGTCATAAAATCAGTGCTTTTTATGACCAAAGGTGGTCAAAAAGGCCTTGGAAAATTATCTTACCCAATGGGTATGGATATGGGCCTAAAAGGGACTTGTGAGACAAGCTTTACTTATCCAAAACTCAATGTAAAAAGTGGGTATAAGACAAATTTAGGAATTAGACACATGGGTTGGGCTTGTGGGTCAACCTAACCCCTGGTTAAGTTGAATTAGTCTCATATAGGTTAGCATAGGTTTAGGTTAATTTAATTAATAATTACTTTTAGGCTAAAACACCCTAATGAAATATAATGAAAAGTAGGAATAAAGGACACAAAAATAATTTAATTAACAATTTTAAAAAGGTGGTATAAGATCAAAGGTTGGGGTGATTTCAGTGGTGCATATGGTCCATCAAGGCATGCCTGAGTCCCTCCTACCTATGACACTCTATTATTTTCACACTCAGTACAACATCAAATACATCCAAGAAAATAATTGATATATAAATAATATGCATGCATGTACACACACACATTATATAATTATTAATATAAGAATGTCATAAAACCAAACTATAATATTTGGTTATTTAAATATAATAAATTATAAGTCAAAATGAATCATCATGTTATTCAACATCAAAATCTAAATAAAACATACATCAACTCAAGGAAATCACACTAAGTAATCACGTACCTAATTGAGTTCTACTGAACTAGATACTAAGGTACATAGAGATCCTATATAGTCCCCTACATATCCATTGAGATCAAAAAATGTACCAAAACATATAATATGAAATAATAATACAATCAAGATAACATCAAATATCACATGCCAAATTTTTTACAGGTCTAAAGGGTCACCGCATATGACAAATGGATCAAAACAACTAGACTACAGAGGTTTGACTCAATAGGTATTATATTCTCTCCCTCTTATAAAATCATCATCCTCGATGCAATGAAATAACACAAGGGGTTTAAAAACCACACACCTCATATGACATACTATGCTACAATTAGTGTAACATAAGTCACCATAGATACAACAACTTTTATCACATATATTTTCAATTTCTAGAGGTTCATCAATAGATTATTAATGTCCTCATACTTGTTTAGTTATTCTCAATAATTTATCTTATTTATGTCTTATTTAATTATCAACATCTTTTGTTATAGTGGAATTGTTTTCTTATAATTAATAAATTTTTAAGTTAATAGTTAGCATTAATCTCCTTAAGGCATAACCCATAGTGTCCAACTATCATACTATTATCCAAATATGTTTCAACCAATTAGGATCCAAGGTATTTTAAATCAGTATCATCCCTTAGCCAATCTATCCTAAATAATACTGGGTAACATTGAGTAACACTCAGCACACTAGATGGATGTTGGCTAGAGACTTTAACACTCTATTATACCCTTCTAAAAAATAGGGTGGGATTATTGATTACTCTGGCAGCATGTTTGACTTTGCTGAATTTATAAATGATTGGGGACTGTTGGATATTGAATTACAAAATCAAAATTTCACCTGGTCTAATAGAAGAAGAGGAGACCAAATGATTCAAGTCAAGTTAGATAGATTTCTTATCTCTAGCAACTAGAATGATTATCATAATATGTAAGTGCAGGATTTTCCTAAAACCATGTCTAACCATTGCCCAATCTTCCTCAATTGGAAAGATCAGGGATAATGTGGTCCTTTCCCCTTCTATTTTGAAGCTATGTGGATCAAACATAAATACTTCAGACAATTGGTGGCCCAATGGTGGCAAATTCCTATCTAGGGCACTCCTCTATTTAGATTAGTCAAAAAAATTAGCATATCAAATAGGAAGTTTATGGATGGAATAGATATAGCTTTGGTCAGGGCTTTCATCAGAAGAAAAACATAGCCAAAAAACTTGTAGATATTCAGTAGCGGATAGCTCAAGGTGATGATTTAGAAGACACTTCTAAAGAAGAGAATGTCCTGATTTTTGACTAGAAGAATATTATGGATAGAGAAGAGGTTTTTTAGAAACAAAAATCTAGAGTTCAATGGCTCAAAAAGGGGGACAGGAATGCAGCCTTCTTTCATCTCTCAGCCATGAAACATAAGAAAGCTAACTCCATAACAAAGCTATGTTTGGATAATGGCAACATTATAACTAAAGATAATGAGATAGGGGAACAAGCCATGGTATTATTTCAAAATTTGCTCACTGAACAAAATAATGATGATGGGAATGATGGAACTATGAACCAATTCATTGATAAAATCCCTTGTTTGATAATTTAGGAAGATAATCTAGAGATGTTAAGGCCTATATCTGAGGAGGAAGTCCATTCTATTTTATTTTTTATGGGTTTGTTAAAAGCCCTGAGTCTTAATGGCTTCCCTCCTATATTCTTCCATGAATATTGGGATATAGTAGGAACAGATCTTACTACTATTTTACATGACTTCTTTAGATCAGGTAAACTTTTGAAACAAGCTAATAATACTTTTATATTACTTGTTCCTAAAAATTCACAACCCACACACCTTACAGATTTAATATCTATTAGTCTATGTAACACTATTTATAAGCTATGTGCTAAAGTGCTGATTATGAGAATCTAACCTTTTTTAGACAAAATTATTTCCCCTACCCAAAAAGGCTTTGTCCTAGGTTGGCAAATTCTTGATGCTGTGATCTCCAGTCATGAGACTATTCATTCCATGGACAAGAGCAGAATCCCTGGTATGGCTCTTAAGCTAGACATTTCTAAAGCATATGATAGGGTCTCATGGACTTTTCTCTTCCAAGTCATCAAAAAATTTGGGTTTAATGATAAAATGTCTCGCCTGATATGGAACACTATCTCTTCTAAAAAAAATTTAGTTCTAGTCAATGGTGTCCCTAGAGGTTTCTTCTCTTTTTTGAGAGGAATCTACCAGGGGGACCCTCTCTCCCCTTATTCATCATAATGGTAGAGGCACTAGCAAGATACATACAAGCTGAGATGGTCTCTAAACATTTAGTGGGCATCAAAACTACTTCCTCCTATGGTAGTGCAGTAGTTTGTGGATGATACCATTATTTTTGGCATCTCTTTGATAATTGAAGCTAGGAGATGGAAGAATATTTTAAATAACTACGCCATAGAGTCTGGGCAAAGCATAAATCTCTAAAAAAGTAATGTGTACTTATTCAATACTCGTAATGACCTTAGAAAAAAAATCATTGACATCCTTGAATGTGCTGAAGCTATCCTACCTACTACCTATTTGCGCCTTCCCCTCATGGTGAAAGATGTATCTCCTAGTTTTTGGAATGGAATCTTGGAAAGAACTCAGAAGAAACTTCTTGGTTAGAAATGGAAAGTTCTCAGTAGTGTAGGAAAATTGTAGCTTCTTCGGGCATCTCTTCAAGGGATTCCTACCTACTTCCTATCTCTCTTTAAAATACCTGCATATTTTGTTGATAAATTGGAATAGATTCAAAGAAAAATTTTATGGATGGGATTAGAAGATAAATAGAGAATGTCTTTGGTTAGATGGGAAAAAGTGTGTCTTTTGAAATCACATGGTGGCCTCAATATTAGATCTATTAGGAACATGAACAAATCCCTTCTCTCCAAAATCAACTGGAACCTGATTCATAAAAATAATGATTGGGGGGATATAATGTATGCCAAATATATGCATAGTACTAATGGTTCTAACTTTATTTAACAGGTAGGGTTACCCTAGGGATCTGTGATATGGAATAAAATTCTAAAAAGTATAACCCTTCTTAAGCAAAGAATTAGATGGAAATTGGGAAATGGCTGGCATATTAAATTCTAGAATGACATTTGGGTAAGGGATAAGGCTCTCATCATACAGGGAAACTATGGAGAGATTGCTGACATTGCTACTCAATTTTTTGGAGATAAAGTCAGTGATTACATGGATAATAACAATGGCATAAGGAGCTAGAAAAATCTTTTGGATTATTGTTCTCATCGGCCTGAGCTCTTCCCTAGAGTTATAAAGATTCAACAGTTGATTCAGGGGATTAGAATCCCTCTTCCCACATGAAGATGAATAGTATTGGTGGCTAGATAAGAATGGATGGTTCTCTATCAAGTTTGATTATCAATTGCTAATTCCTGAGGCTCAGAATAAAGAGATATGGAAAAAGGTTTAGAACTATAAACTTATACTAAAAATTAACATGTTTTGGTGGGTTGCAACTCATAACAAAATCTTAACCCAGGACAACCTTCAGAAGAGAGGGTTTACCCTGGTCAACTGATGTTATTTGTGATGTTCAGAAGAGGAAATAATTTCTCACCTTTTCATACATTATGATTTTGCTTGGGAACTTTGAGGCATAATCCTAAATAATTTTGGTATTGAGTGGGTTTGTAACTCTAACCTTAAAGAAGTCATTATCAGCTAGAATCCTACTTTTTCTCATCTCTGGCTCATGAAATTATGGAATCAAACTCTACCCTGTTTGAGTTGGATTTTATGGAAAGAGTGCAATCATAGAATTTTTAGGGATACTGCTAGAAATGCCTCTTAGGTGTTTCATTATTTTATTAAGACTCTTTTAGAAAGTGTCACCATTGCTCATATTCATACTATGAAGAAACCCCTATCTCAAGAAGAAGAATAAATTATGGATAAATGGAAGGTTCTAAACCATATTCTTGCTTATAATAATTCCAAAATTCTACAGAGACTTAATACTAAATGTATTCCCCCAAAGCCTAACTGGATGAAACTTAACTTTTATGGGGCCTCCAAGTCTGATGGTAAAGCCAGTGGAGGAGGGATTATAAGAAATGACAAAGAGTGGATGATTATTGTCTATGATGGTGGAATAGGCTACTAGAGTAATAACTATGTCGAAGCAATGGCTCTCCTATGGGGGATAAAATTGGCTATATCCCTAGGTATAAGGAATTTGAGTATCTAGGGGGACTCTAAAATGGTCATCGATGTAGTTAATAAAGCATTGAATGTGGGCATTAAGTTAAAATATATCATTAGGGATATTTAATTTCTTCTACAGAAGCTTACCAGAGTTGATATTTCACATATTTATAGAAAGGGAAATAGTGTTGCTGATGCTTGTGCCAATCTTGACCAACAATTTTCAAATTGGTGAGTTTGGCACCAAATAGATCATATCCCTTTAAACATTAGGGATATTATCCAAAAGGAAATGACTTGTTAAGGATGAGTCAGACATATGAGAAGGATAGCTCTACTAGTTGGTCCATTTGGAGGGTGCTGATGTGGATCTCAGAGTTTGGTGCTAATTGTACTCTTTTGATAATCATTTATGATTTATTGTACCAATGTGTTAAGGTGAGTGGTCTTCATTATGGATATCACCAAGAAATGATTTTTAAGCATGGGAAGACTAAATGTCATCTTTGCATGATACTTTAAATTATGTGCTACCACATTATCATTATACATATTTGGGAATAAGGGATTGAAGCCACTTTAACTATGAAGGTAAAAATTGGGAATTCTCCTGGTCAAGTCTGTAAATCTAAAATCGGGGGTGACAGAATTCAAATGGAACCAATCTCTTGCTGTGAGTTCAAAGATAACCCATTGGTCTAGCACTACTGAAAAGAGGAGGGATTAGTCCCTACCTGGAGAGGCTCAATGGGTTTGATGAAAACCTATTTGAATAATTCATGAGGTCCTAGTTAAATTAGTGAGTAACTATTGGAGGAATTAGCTTTGAGATTTCTAAAAAGGTGATAGCTATAACTATAGGCATGTTCACATAGGGGATGAAGCTACAAAGGAAAACAAAAATCACGGACCTCTCCAGCCAGAAGCTATTTCTAGGAGAAGGCAAGGAACTTGCTCCTTACCAAGGATGATTTGATCGAGCTAAATTACCTAAACCATGGGATAGATTGTGCTTTATCCTCATGAAGTATTTCATGCTGGAAGGATGATTCACTAGGTTCTATAATTATCATCTCCCCCTTTTAAATCATTTTAGGTGTAATGCTCTCATCAGTTTTCCCTTTTATCTAATCTCCTCTCTATAACATTCTATCCTTAGGGTGAGAGCAAAATTGGCAAAAAACACATGATATGAAT
Source organism: Torreya grandis (assembly GCA_037957365.1). Taxonomy (NCBI): domain Eukaryota; kingdom Viridiplantae; phylum Streptophyta; class Pinopsida; order Cupressales; family Taxaceae; genus Torreya; species Torreya grandis. Next base: position 232,815 of record JARHVA010008147.1, on the reverse strand, counting down.
CATATCCCCCTCTATTAGGGCCTCATTTTCTATTTTTATAATTTCCACCGTGCCCTTGAGCCTTCCAAGACTATTATAATTGATAGCAGGGATATTTCTTCTAACCCTTTGGCTGGTGATGCTATCAATGAGCCCTGTCTTTCCCCTATCTCTACCAAAACTAAAGAATTCTCCTTTTCTACTCTTGAGGAAACCCTGTTGACACCTCTATCTCCTTTGTGAGCATGAAGGGTAAGAAGAGGAAGTTTTATGCTGGTGAAGAGAGTATTGGGGGGACCACTGTGGGGACCCATACAAATCTTGGTAGGACCATTGGGGGTTAAGGTGGTAAATCCCATATGTCCACAAAGGTTAGTAAGGAGGGCCTCTCCTCAGAAGTTTGACAGTCAGGGCAGATTGCTGGTAAATCCACTCCTAAGGCTAGGCTTATTGACTATTTGGAGAATACCTTAGAGGAAGCCACCTAGGAGGAAGAATACAAGGAATTGGAAGTTTAAGAAATCTCTGAGGATACTGAAGGTAAGTAGGAGACAAGAGAATTTGAGGCTAGTACGGAGGATAGTGCTGACATGGCAAAAAATGCTGATAAAGAGGAAAATATGTATGTGGAGGAAGTTGATGAGGAAACTAAAACTGAGATTAGTTTGAAAGTTAAAATTGTTTCCCTGAAGGATCACATCCAAAAACTGGAGTAGAACTTTACCACTGGGATCTGTAATTCTATTCTCTTGAACATGTCTATGTTGCAAGAATTGGGTAATATTGCTTCTACTGTCAATGTGGAGAACATTGAGAAATTAAATGACCTCATCAAATCTATTTTTATATAAGGAGAGATTTCTATGTCTCTCATTTTTCATATTCTTGTTTTATTTTAGTTTGTTGTGTCTATTAGTACATTGATCGTGTCATTCTTATCGTAAGGCATCTTTTATGTTGATTGCCTTCATGGTTCCTCTGCTTCTGTAAGGGTTTGGCCCTTGGTCTACCACCATATATAATCAAAAAAATTGAGCAATACTATCCAATAGTAACAACCACTATCTATCATGGATCAATTGATATCAAGATTAATGTTGTCAAAACATCTAAAAGAGTCTATGTATAAGTATCAATCTTATGTAAGGTCATATATATCATGTTGTGTGTCATCCCATGGTGAACATACAAGTTGATGAACAAGTAACAAATCATGGCATAATCATATAAAACATTACCAAGTAATATTGAATAATAATATTAACTACAATGGGAATAGAGTAATGATAATGTTAAAATAATTAGCAATCATTGTGACTTGAAATAATCTCCTTGGACCTCCAAATAAATAATGAAGTATAATATATGTTCAAATCATGTATAATATCATACGTCCTCCTTAGACTTCCCAAAAAAAATTGGATAGCAAGTGCTTTAGCTAAATCTTGTATAAAACCACCATGTCTAGTGGGTCAGAGGATGGATCAAGACTTGACCTTGTAATCTGGATCATCACACCCTATAGCTATATTACAAACTACATCTCCCCCCCCATGCATACAATAGGCATACAAAGTTCACATCATGACACTTACGAAACCAAAATTCAAACATAGAACCAAAATCTCACCAACTTAATCCAATAACAAAATCAAATGTTAAATGGCCTTTAAAGAAAATATTTCAAAAAAACCAAATATAACCAATCAACATATTTATGTAATAAATTAAGATCCAAATGGTTGCAATAGAAGGGTACTGAAATTCTAGTCAAAGTAATACAAAACAAATGGAAATTTTGTGTAAAAAAAACTTAAATTCAAGAGAATACAATTGTTGGTTTCAGAAAACAAACTAAAATAACAATTCAATCAAAATAAAATAAGACATGACAATCTCTCAATAGGCACACATTATGGCACTATTTGGCTAAGAAATCCACCCAAGGGGAAAAGGAATAATATAGGCCTCAATTACCTCTCGGAGGTAAGAGTGAAACATCTATCTCTCCATATGTCTCCCAAAGGTTCATAAGGCTACATCACGTATAATTCATAGAGGTTGCTCTTTTGACAACCACTAAGGGGTAAGTGAAGGAACACATCATTTATAAAGTGACCATTATGTGTGAAGATCCCATGGTGCCTAAGACACTCATGGTGCACACACTTGAAATAATTAGGTGGCTACCTCATGCAAAGGGGAAAAGTGGGTTTTTATCTTATGAGAAGCTCCACTTCCTAGCTTGTGACCTAGTTTAAACCATTATAAACATAATTATACTCCACCCTTGCACCCCATACTTGTATCGGTACCCAAATACTAGAGTAGTGATGTAGGTTTACACAACACAACACATGACTACATAGTAATAATTTTCACTAAAGCATCATATGTATACATGAACAAAATTTACTTTACATCACATTTTCATAATAAGTTACACATAAGGTAATTCATAACATATTCACAAGAGAATAATTGGGTTTCACACACCACATCATATTGGTATCATGGCCTACTATATGATTGTATAACAATGTTGTTTATATATAAAGAGAGGATATGTTATTTATGGAGTTGGTTACATATACAATGATATGGGGTTTACATAATAGGTTACACTTATGCATGTATATAACAACTACAAAATTTAAGGGTTCACAAGATTGACTCAAAATAACTATTTAAATGGATTAAAAATAATAACACAATGTACTGGTATCATACAGGGGGTAAGATCATATTATAATCCATATTAATAATATTGATATCTTCCATATAATATAAGTCATAGAATCCAACACTGGCTATGTCAAAGTAAATACCCCCGTGGTCATATATATCTATCACCCATCACCAACCATAAATATTATGAAACTAAAAATGATGATACCCCCATCCCTCACATAAGTGCCTCTAACAAAAGAGTATCAAAGGTATTCTGAACAACTAAGAATTATTTTACTTTCATTTGTGATTTGATGCTTAGTTATTGGTTCCAAATCTAGCTTCTTTTCAAAACTCCAGGTGCATATTTTCCTATTTAAACAAACATCATACTTTAAGTTCTATTTATCACAAGGTATTATTATTATTATTATTATTATTATTATTATTATTATTATTATTATTATTATTATTATTATTATTATTATTATTAATATTATTATTATTATTATTATTATTATTATTATTATTATTATTATTATTATTATTATTATTATTATTGAAAGAGTATCTCAAAATTCCATGGTAAGTGATTATTTATGAACAATTATATGAATTAAAATAGATAACTTTCATTCATAAAATAGAGTTTACCATATGGTGGTCAAATATCCATCGAATATTCAAAAGTACAACATTAGTACTTCATGCCCCAAAACAAAATATTATATCAATAACTATAGTAGCATACTCTAACAAAAATAAAAGAAAATTTAGGCCCACATAATCAGCCCAATATTAGGATTTTGGTGGTCCTATGCATGGTGCCTTAATGCCCTCAACATGATGCTCTTTAGATGTTGAGTCATTCTCAATCCAACCACTATGTCCATCCTTAACCAGTTCAGTGGTTAATCTTACCTATAATGGGAAATATCAAACGTAATGGCCCACACCCCCACATAAGTAACAAAACTTTGAAGAAGGTTTGTTGGGTCCTACACCAGAATTATCTACTAGTTTTGGATTTGCATGCTAGGATACTCAAACTATATTTGATTTATATCCCAAGATTACATACTTTTTATAAAATGGTGAGGCCACCATATATGAAAGGTAAGAGTACCTCCCCTGCACCCATAGTTGTTGCCTAACATAATTCCTAGAACAACCTGGTCAGTGACTTCTTGGTTGATGATGTTATATGGGGCACCTCACTTGTGGCTGACATGGAGGGGTTCTCTTAGGAATACCTATAACTAAGGTAATCTCTCCTCTAAAATATAGGTTAAATGTCAAAGGTTTTGGATAATTTTTGGGTTTATCTATACTAGTTGCTCAAGTGATGGTTCTTGATGGTCCCCATTACATGACCAACTCAAACTACCCACAAGCTCCATACTGCTATAAATAAGATAAAATAAAAAAATTAAATTAAAAATAATTAAAGGAAAATTAACATTTTAGAGCTCCCAATGTTTAAACCAGGCTTTGATACCAAAATGTAATGCCAAAAATTTTATCTAAATAAAACTCATAAAAACACTAACATTTTTTGTTTAAAAACTACTAAGACTAAATTATTCACACAACTAGGCTAAGTCCAAATGCCACTAAATTAAACTAATTTTGCTTTACTACTAAGGGTTCACTAAATAATTAGATAAATTAATTTAACATTACAAACCTAGTTTCATAAAATGACATGCTAGAAAATTAATACACGTTATTCCCAAATATTCCAATATTACTTTAATATTATTACAAATAAATACATTTCGATATGTTAATTTGATTATTAAGGTGTCGTTAAGTTTGTTTCAATAAAATGTTGAAGTAGTCTTTAATAATTATCATTCCCAAACAAATAATAAAAAGACACCTTGTAAAAATCAAATCAGAAAGGATAATTATTTAAACTTATAAAAGCTTTAACTATCCAAATTAGATAAATAAATCTAAGTATATAAATCAAAAAACAAATTTAATAAACTAGTCAATTTTTAATTAATTCAAACTTTAACATAAAAGTCAAAATGTATTTGTTCCATTTAAATTACCCACAAGTAATAGAATTACCAAAATTCATGTATGGATTATTATTTAGTGTTAATAATTAAATATTTTTTACAATTATGAATTAAATAAAACCTTTAAGGGTTATAAGAGAAAAATAATTTATTTGATTATTAGCTTAGGAGGGTTAACTGAAAAATAAATAAACTACATTTCATTATATCTTTAAATATTATTAATTTTTACAAACTCCAAAATAAAATAATTAATTTATAAATTTAAATTAACAACTAGTTCAATGTAACACATGAGTAAATTTAAATAACTTTAAATTTGAATTTCTAAGTCAAATGCCTTCTCCCACTTGCAAGTGGATGAATAATTGAGAGCCATTGGAAAAAACTAATTTAAACCTTAAGATTTAGGTATTCTTTATAAAGCCCTAAATTTCCTTATGGTCCAAATAAAAGTTATTTCCCAAACCCATTTCTCATTTTTGTCATTTTATTTTCTCTCAGAGGTTTAAGTTATGGAAGAAGCTTAAGATAATCTACTCTAATATGAAGGTCATATTGTTTACATGTATATATTCAATATAAATACATTTTTACTTTCTTAAAAAAAAAAATTATTGAATGTATATATACTTTTATATGTATATATATATATATATATATATATATATATATATATATACATACATCGTAAAAAAATAAAAAAAAGTAAAAATGTATTTATATTGAGTATATACATGTAAACAATATGACCTTCATATTAGAGTGGTGTGTGTGTGTGTGTGTGTGTCTATATATATATATATATATATATATATATATATATATGAAATATATATATATATATATATATATATATATATATACCACTCTAATATGAAGGTCATATTATTTGCATGTATATACTCAATATAAAATACATTTTTACATTTTTTAACTTGTTTTATTGAATGTATACACACACACACACACACATATACATATAAAATATATATACATTCAATAAAAAGAAAGTTTAAAGAAAGTAAAAATATATTTATATTGAGTATATACATACAAATAATATGACCTTCATATTAAAGTATATTATATCTATTTATATATATGAAAATTGTGTGTGTGTGTGTGTGTGTGTGTGTGTGTGTGTGTGTGTGTGTAAAAACATTATTTATAAATTATTTTCACACACACACATATGTATATATATTATTTTTATCTATTTATTTATTTAATATGTATATATATATATATATATATATATATATATATATATATATATATAGTTTTACATATATATAAATATATATTGTATTTGAGATATAAATATATATATATGTAATTCATAAATTTACATGTTTATTTATATCTCAAATACAATATATATTTATATATATGTAAAACTATATATATATATATATATATATATATATATATATATATATATATATATATATATATATATATATACCACTCTAATATGAAGGTCATATTATTTGCATGTATATACTCAATATAAAATACATTTTTACATTTTTTAACTTGTTTTATTGAATGTACACACACACACACACACACACACACACACACATATACATATAAAATATATATACATTCAATAAAAAGAAAGTTTAAAGAAAGTAAAAATATATTTATATTGAGTATATACATACAAATAATATGACCTTCATATTAAAGTATATTATATCTATTTATATATATGAAAAGTGTGTGTGTGTGTGTGCACGTGCATACATACATACATACATACATACATACATACATACATACATACATACATACATACATACATACATATACATTATGTGTGTGTGTGTGTGTGTGTGTGTGTGTGTGTGTGTGTGTGTGTGTGTGTGTGTGTGTGTGTGTGTGTGTGTGTAAAAACATTATTTATAAATTATTTTCACACACACACATATGTATATATATTATTTTTATCTATTTATTTATTTAATATGTATATATATATATATGTAATTCATAAATTTACATGTTTATTTATATCTCAAATACAATTTAATCAATTTAATCTTAATAAAAAATATAATGGTACTAATATTTTTATTTGATTGCTACATACTGATAAACTAATATAAGATCAGTTTGGACAATAATCAACTTTCAAAATGAATGTATTTTCATTTCTTTTATCATATGAATGAATATATAATATTATTTTTAACTTAAGAAAAGAGAAAGTAAAAGATATAAATATTTTGTTTATTATTGTGCGAACTAAATTTTGAAGTGCTAAGAAATCAACTAATCTTAATCTAAGCTAAATTCGACCTAAAATAGAATAACAAACAAATAAAATATAAAATATAAACTTGTGCTTGAAATGTGCAAGATTTCTCTATTACGATGTAAACTTGATTTGATCTTCAAAAATGTGGTGCTCAATCTTCCCATGCAAAGTATAACAGAAAACATTTTGGAGAAAAAAGAGATTTTGTATGCTTTAATTCACTTTGATTTTCTTGGATTCTCTTGTGAATAAAACTTCATTAGTATAAGTTTGGATTTTGATAATAGGATTCATGAGTCTTGACAATCTAGGTTTTCAAGTTTATTTATAGATTTTTGGAGGAAGATCCAATAGTGGAGGATTATTTAGATTTATTAAATGAACCAAATAATCAATGGTGGCTAATGAGTCTTCACCCATGAGAATGAAGACCATTTCAAATGATTGAGAGAAGCATGGGATTAGTTAGTTGATTCAATAGGAATGAGTTAGGTTTATTGACAACTCAGGGTATGACTCATAAGAGGTTGATAAAGTTGTGGGTTTGGTTGGGATGAGGGAGAAAAAAATCGAAGATGTTTGGATGATGTGTAAAATATAGATTTTATATTTAAAATAAGGATTTAAAGTGTGCATAATTGATTAATTTGACTTATTCAATTGTTTGAATTTAGAGGGATATGTGATGAATTATTTTAAGAAGAATTACTAATAGATTTTAGGTGCATTGTAACACTAAATGAAATTTAGGTGTCTACATTTTACCCTCTTTGAAAGAGTGTTACGAAGCATTACAGTTTTGAATAATAGTAGAAGTACAACATTGATGATTAAGAAAGAAAAAATTACCCCAAATGATTAAAAATGAGTGTGATGATGCCCCCTCGAGGGTTTGAGTGAGAAAAAGCACAAATGCTCAAAATTGATGAAAAAAGGAAATGGACAAAGTGATGTTGATGAATGATAAATCAACTTACTATAGTATCGATGTCAAACTTGTAATATGTTAGGTATGTAAAAAGGTTTCTCCTAGTTAATTAAAACTAGAGTATGGTTTCTAAAAACAATAGTTTAATCATTTAGATATTGCACGTTTAATGTTTTGCTAATGAAACATGAGTCAATTTAGCGGTAGTGGGAATGATATATCCTAGTGATAATAAGCTATAAATATAAAAATATAAAAAATATATTGAATTTTAAATGATTGTGTTTATTTTATGTAGTAGATTGTTGTAAGACTTTGAAAACAAATTCAAAATAAATTGATTTAATATATCCCAAAAATTTTAAAAATGGATGAATAAAGAGTAGGATGAAGGGATGGGGGGAAAATATAGGGGACAAAAATATAAGTAGAATAAATGGGGTATATAAATTCATTTGTGCAAATTTAATTTCAAGGTTATTTTATAGGAATTTTATTTTGAGAGTTTTTCTCTGAGACCTTAGAGGAAATGGACTATTTTTGACACCATGAGAATCATGTGGAACAGGTGAGGAGATTACAAAGACCTGAGAGGAATGGACCTCCGGTAAGTGAATTTTTATTTGAATTTTTTTTACATTTATTATCATTAATTAGGGAAAAAATAGAGGAAATGAATTTACTATTACTAAAATGGTGAATTCAGAATTAAAATTAGTGAATTTGTTATAACAACAAATTTACAAAATAAAGTAGCAATTTTGTAAAATAGAGAAGTGAAATTGCATTAGAATAAATAGATGATTTCACTATTTATCTATGGTGAAATTGTGTAATAGGGTAGTGAATTCTTTGGTTAGAAAAAAAAATTCATTTAAGGTAGTATGAAATTCATTAGAAGGGGTCAAAGGCATATTTGAAGGGATTAATAATGAATTTGTAGAATGTAAGAGTGAAAATTCTATGTGAAGAATGAAAGAAGAATGAAATAAAAATGAAAAAGTTTGAAAATGATATATGATTAAATGGAATAAAAATGTTGGTTTGATATTTTTTTATTTTTTGGAGTGATTGAAACGGAGTGAAAATTTTAAATTTTATGCTAAGTAAAATTAATTAAATGTTAATGTATGTGACTTTTAGGAGGTATTACCAATTATTTTGACTCGGGAGTGAAGATCTAGAGCTATGGTATGGATGGAAAGCTTCACAAAGTATGAGTTTGGCATGCTAGAGGTGATTGGCTTATCATACATTGCATAAATCTCAGATATTTGAGCTGATAGAGTGTTGTTGAAAATACTTGAAAAAAAATGACATAGTGAGACTAGTACATTTCACTTATAAACAAGAGATATGAGTATCACATTATAGGAGGTGTATTAGATTTTATATATTTTCATATGAGGAATATGGGTATACTATGGATTGGGTCCATAAGAGATCACATTATTTAGTATTTTTTGGTGATGGATTGATTCCTATTATTAAAGGCAGTGTTGATGTAGACTATTGTATTAGTTTAGAGATGGACTTGCTAACTATTCTACTCATGGATGTTGTTAGTGTCATTATGCTACCTAACAAGAGAGAGAGGTTATGTCTTATTGGTATTCAATATATTATTAAATACATGATGGATATGGATGGGATATTTTCATGGGGTCCATGCATGCTAGTACATTTATAATAGGATTTACATCATTTAGTGTATTCAAATTGGAGAGAGATTAGACCATCCACATTACTATAGGTTTGGTGTTGGGAGCATATTTATATAAAGAGTCCAATTAGACTTGTGATCACTATGATGAACCATTGGCATATGGATGAGACATGATTATTTATACATGTAGACCACACTTAGGTGATATAGAGTATTACTAGAGGGATATTGAAGAGCTAGGTGATTATCAGATCATGTAGAAACCTTATAAGGAGATTATGGTTCAATGTCCATATGATGAAATAAACATGGAATATATGATGAACCCTTTATATATTATCAAGATAAATGATTACATCATGGAGAGATATCACCCATATAGGGTGATGATATAGTTTGGGGTGAGGCAACACATACCTACTGGGCCATATGTATTATACACAATTAGTCAGGGAGAGAGGATAGTGGGGTATGACCATTGATCCATCCATAGTCAACCATAGCTAAACATATTTGTAGACTATTGGATAAAGTGATTGAATATATTTCATTGATATTGGAGTTTTTGATCGGTATACAAATTGGTGGGCTCAATAGAGACTAGTTAGATTGACTATTCCATATGCACCACCATAAATGTGGAGGTAGGGTTAGTGGCTAGCTTTAGTATACAGGTATGAGGTATATGATTTGGATCCCAAGTTAGGAGGGTTATGACAATATATAAAAGATGAACACAAAAATAAGGTAGAGTACATGATGTGGAGATTATAAACATAGAGGATATAGATATTTTACATGAGACACGGGTTTATATTGATGTTGATATAGGGATGGATATGAATACATAATAGAGGGTTAGAGGGGATACTCCAAATTGATAGAGGTAGATAGAGAGGAGGATAGATAGGATGATGATGGAGTAGGATAAAATGTGACTATGAGAGTTGCACATGACACCTAGATAGATAGAGGGGATGTGGCTAATTATTCATGCACTCTAATATATAGAGAGAAAAATTCATATTATTGACAAAATTTGATAAGATATTAGATCTTAAGATAATTACATTGATAGATTACACCAAGAGGTTACCAAATTATAGGGTGTAGTTGATGACAGAGGGGACTAGATGATTAAGATCAAATGATAATATTATAATTTTGATAGGTTATAGGTATTTATAGATTGGATGGATTGAAATGGAATAGCTAAAACATTGGTTACTCATGATTTAGAGACCTAGATCTTGGACTATACAACATTGACATAATGCTACATATAAGAGAGAGACATAACTAGGACTAAGCTAGTAGAGCCAAGGATGATACTACTTGGAAATGGGTAGATTTATACTTTGGATAGATTTATGAGGGACATGGAGTAAGCCACATATTACAAGGTTTTGTATGAGGAGGACGTACTATGTTCTCAAAAGGAACCATCTTTTAGGGAGTACTCTATGATATGTTTGACATCTACTGATTAGTTCATCCATTAGAGTCAAAGAGGTTAGTGGGATAGGTACATCATGTGATGGTTACTCCAAAAGACAGACCATGATATGAGGATCTACTCTTGAGACTAGACACTCTATTAGAGGGATAGGATGAGACAGTGGATATATGATAGATTGATTTATTGATGTATACATATTTTGAGATCTATCTTGTGTGTGTGTGTGTGTCTATATATATATATATATATATATATATTCATGATGATTTATAAAACCTTATACTATGTGTATTCGACATTAATGGACTGTCTATGGATTTATATGGACTTTATGCATGATTGAAAAATGTATGGATATATTTTAGCACTGGTTATATTTGTTGAATTTTGATTTATGCTAGCATGTTTTAATTCTTTTAGCATATTTATTATCGATGTATGAATTATGTATGATTGGGTGGTTTGTATGGATTTATAATATGGAATAGATGCATTACTTTTATTTATGTTCTTTGCATTGGATTTGCAAAAATATTTTGAGCTTTGAGCAATTGATTTTTAATATAACACAAAACACATTACCACCAATGATATTGAATAGTCATGATGAATGTTGATGTTTTAAGCATATGAACAAAAAGAAAGAATAAATTGTGTCAAAATAAAGTACATCATGATATAGTAAAACCATAACTATACTATTATGCATTTCACAAAATAATATTTGTAAACATATAGAAGACACTAAGTAACAACAATATATGAAAATAAAAGTAATATAAATTATTTTAACACAAAAAAAATGAGAATGAAATAATATCAAGTAATAATGACACATAAATAAATAAACAAAAAGTACTTGAACAATAAAAATTGATCAGAATTGACAAGGTAAAGGAAATAACCATTTGAATGGCTAGTGTAAAAATTAAGTGAAATAACTAATTTAATGACTAAGGATTAAAAATGATAAAAAAATAACCAAGTGAATGGTTAGAGATAGAAAACAAATAATACAAAAATAAACAAAGTATTTAAAATTTTGTAAATAATATCAATCTAAGCAAGGTAAAATTTGTAAACAATTGTAGCCAAGAGTTAGGCTAGGTAGCGAACAATCGAGGGAGAAGTGTCAAGATTAGCTAATCCATGGTTGTGGAAATGGATGATGAGGAAGATGGTGGCTGAGTTGACCCTATAGACCCTATGTCTCTAATATTTGCCTAAATAATCCACCATAGAAAAGTCTATGTCAGGATATCAGGCCAAATGTAATTCTCTCATTATGGGAAGTGATGAGAAAGTGGATGATTGATGAAGTACTTTAAATATTTGATGAAAAATATGCATGAGTGATCTACCCAATAATGATAAAATGATATGGCAGATATTTTAGGATGGTAGATGTGTTGATATTGATGTTTTCAAATATTTATGATCTTATTTTTTGTATTTTGGTATTTTTGAAATAAGGAATAAGGATTTTTTCTACTAGAATGAGCAAGAATGCAGATTCACATATAGGAATAATAACCCTAAACTTATAATGTTATAGGATAAATGACTAACAACTAAAAAAATGATAAACCACAAAATATAAAATGGATTACTAAAAGGTGATGTCCCCAAGTAACTAGGGTAAGTATAGACAATGGTTTATACATGGTTGAGCTTATTTTGGAAAATGAGGTAGCATGATGGATATGTATGAAATTTTATGAAGGTGCTTTACTAAATGTTTTTACGAGTGATGATCTCATTTTTTGTGTTCATAACATACATATTTCAATTTATAGAAAAATAATGAAAGAAATAACATGATAAGTATGAAATGGTGAAGATTAAGAAAAAAAATTGCATAATAATGGAGGGTGACTTAATCCTTATGGAAAAAGGAGAAAATGTACATCTTTTCAAACTCACAAAAAATTGGCTTTGTTGGATATGACTAGAGAGAACTAGCCCTGACAAAATTGGTTAATGGGATAAAGTTTACCCTTTTAAGCATAGACATGTAAATATGTTATTTTGAAGAAATCTTTTTTGAGATAGCTTTTGATTTCATTTAATTTATGAAACCCTACATGTAGTCTCATGTGACCATGTAGAAACATGGGTTTATCACCAACTACTATATATAGATAAGTAAGGGTATCTCTCCCCAATGTTAATCCTATGCAACTAGTGAGATGTGAAGGCTCAACACCAAATATCAACAAAGGGTAAGAGAAATGAAGTTTTATTTTGATAAGTTTTTGAATAAGGATGTCATGTTATATGGAAGGATATTACCCCTAAGTCTTTGCCTCATGTGACTAGTAAGATGTAGGGGCTTGTCATTGAAGACCAAGATAGGTGATTAAAATTACCATATTTATTTGCGTAGCCTATTTAGTTTTTTATGCTTGAAATGGAATTGTAAGAGGAGACTCAGTCATGGATAATATTCTATACTAGGTTTTGGTATAATATTTTCTAAGCCTAGCAAAGGGATGTAAGGAAAAGATATTTACTCTACTTGTAAGAACTAAGGTAAGAACCAATGTAATGATAATTTTTAAAATGTCCTTCATGAAATAATAGGGTGGTATAAAAAAGTGAAATGATATGATATGCTACAATTGGAAATATTTGTGTTATACAAATTGACAACTAAATAATCACTAAACATAACATCTAATATATGTACCAAAATGTAAATGATGGTAAATGGAATGCAATGAATAAAATGCGGGTATAAATAGGTTGCCCCCAAGTGCCAAGGGACTTGTAAACAACAAGTTTTTTTTTGTGATTTTATGATTTGTTTTGTGTATTTATTGGCAGTTATACCTAATGGAAGGTCAAAAAATGCATTATGTTCTCATTTTTATAGATTTCTATCCCATACCAACTCTAGATAGTATTTATTATTTTGAATGGATTTCCTTTTCAATCTCTATTTCAATTTTGTTATTTACTTTGAATAGTAAGTTTGAATAGGATGAGGTTATTGAGCCCACCAAGAGTTATTAGAAAACCATCTAGAGTATCATTCTCTATTTTGAAATTCTTGTTGAATAAATATATCTAGATATAAGTTTCTTTGGCAAATTTTTGTGGTAATTTTGGTTCTCATTAGAAAAACATAATTATCAAATAAACCTATGTTGATATGCTTGATAGTAAAGATGAACTCTAAAAACCTTTTAAGAGTTATTCAAATCATCATATAATCCATGCATATTTCTCTATAAGGGTTACAAATAATGTTGGTAAAGATTATCAAACACCAAGGACTAATGAGCTCTCCATATGTACGAAAACCAATATTTCTTACCCAACCACTACTGACTAACCACTCAATACTACAAAAGTTAAAGTAATATATATTTGTATTGATAATCCTTAATTATTTAAAAAAATTGGCATGTTCAAACTTATGATGTGCATTGAAATTAATCTCAAAATCATGATCCAACTCGTTATAATGTTATTCTACTAGTTTAGCATAATAAGTATGCAACAAGGGATTTAAGATTATTTTCTAGATTATAACTCGGAGATCATTCCATATTATTTATATTCTAGTTAACTTTGTGTTTTCATTATTTTTAATATCATTTTCATCAAGAAATAAGGAGTTGATTTGTTCATCTATTGGTATTTATTGATTTCTTTTTAGAGCTTTAAGCAATGTTTAGTGAAGTATACTTTCTTCAAATGGGATGCTTTTATGTATTTTTATAGATGTTGCAATTGATATATTTTCATGGGATAAGTACAATGAAGTTTTTTTCTATATATTCCAGTTCACATGTGTAGCTAGTGTGATGTTAATGGGAAAAGGAAGGATAGTGTTTATGGAAATGGAACATACTACTTTGATGTTGCTAAGAGAACGTGTATTAATGCCAGATGAAACATCCTCCTTAACCATAACATTATCACGAACACTTTCAAACTTTCCTATGGATAAATCTATTATTGGGACCAAAGTGGATGTTTATGTTAATGATGAACCTTCCTTTAATCCCAAAATAAATTATATATCTGCTTTTGATAATAAATTTGATCTTGGTTTGGATGTGGCCATACGGAAGGCTTGTTGAAGTGTTTTATTACCAATTTTATTTTCTAATGACCATTTATAAATGTTGGACTTAGGATGAAGATATTGATGGAAATGAAGAATCTTAAGTATTGGACTAAAGTCATATGGTGATTCAATGATGGGAAGATTAAATGATATTTGGGTCATGATAGGATGTTTGTCAAAAATGGGTATTTGATCAAAAATAGTTGTTTGATTGTGAATTTGATTTGGAAATGAGATGGATTGATTAGGATCAGGAAGGACATTATGACATATCCTCAAATCATTATTTTCAAACATGAATAGATGTGGATTCATTCTAATGCACTATTCATTATCCAAATATTGGCTAGTGTAGTGAGGGATGTTATAACTATAACAAATGGATGGGAAATTTGCATGATTTTGAAAAATAGGGTCATTAGTGATAAGCTAATGTTTTTGTGTAAAGTTTTGGGATTCACTAGTAATTAATTTTATTAAAGAAGTAACTTGATTTTGGAATGATGGGTTTGTTGGATTTATGTTGAAAGTGAAAGTATTTGTGCTTTGTGATTTTTTGCAGGTATGGGGATTTGTGAATAAGTTTGAATTAAAATTTTGGGATCAATTAGATGTAAAATCAAATGGTTGATTTTGATGATTATGAAAAGGTTGGTTTTGATGGGTGTAAGAGTTGAAAGGTTAATTTGGATGAAACATATTTAGATTCAACTAAATCAAGTTTTAATTTGTGAATGTGTTTTGGTTCATATAAATATCCTAAAGTGGTGGTGAAGGTGATGTTTCTCTAAATTTTCACTAATTGAATTCAAATGAGAAAGAAACTAAGGTTAAGAGGTTATGGGTTTGATGTTACCAAGATTTAGTGCACACCGTATCCAAGCTTTGTGGGAGCTCTTCTTTGGTTGTGGAGGAAACACCTATAGTAAGAATGAAACTTAAACAAGAAAAATGTTAGAAGAGGCTATGGTGGACTACCAAGCTACGCGCTCAGTCTCAGAAGCGTGAAGCTCCTTGAGAGATGACAGTCCACTATTTAAACATAAAAGAATTTTAAAGGAAGAAATGCTAAATGACTAAAGAAATAGAAAAGTAGATGGTGTGTACCTATTCCTTATAGTCTGTGTATCTCAAAATTCTACAGAAGGTTGGCTAAAGGTTCTATCTAGTCTAGATGTGCTGTTTGGATAGCTTTCTAGTTTGATGGTTTAGAATACAATCACCAACATCAGTGGGTCTGCTAAGGTCAGTCGGGTAAATGGTGTCAATGTCAGTTGGGTTGCCAATGTTGGTCAGGGTAGTTGGCCCTGGATGGCTTTTAGAATATTTTTAGGATAGTCAGAGGGGTTTCTGGAAGTTCAGAGGTTGCTGTAGGGTTGCGAGAAGGTAAATGAGGTCTGAGGAAGGGTATAAGTAGAGGATTGGTGTGAAAAGGGGGTGAGAACAAGGGGAAGGCCTTTCAGCCCCTCCACAAAAGAAGTCGGGCCTCTCGATAGTATTTATAAATATCAATAAAAAATAATTGACAATATATTCTAAAATACTAAAATGAAAACCAGAGTACTTAGCTTTATAAGGTGAAGAACTAGAGGTGTCAGAATAGTGATTCCCATTGTGTCTGATGTGACCGGTGTTGTGAGTCAGTGAAGTGAACATGGATTTTTTTAGTTTAGTAGCTCAAGGTCCTCGTACAATCTTTCAATCCAGTCTCTGGAATGATTTGTGTAGAGCTTTGGTAGCCAAGAGAATGATAGTCAAGTTCTGGTGCTTGAAATCTCAGAGTGTGCATGCAAATATGTGAAAAGGTAGGGGTAGCTCAATGTTAGATCTTGGCTTATGTAATTGATGTCGGTGATCTCACTAGTGTCAGTGTATAACTACCGACATCAGCTGAGGGTTGACCGACGTCAGTGGAGAGAGAATAGGTAAAAGGGCTATTTTTAGCTCTTTACCCATTTCTCCACCCACCAAGTGCCTTTTTTGTTATAGAATGGTCAAAATAAGGGCTTATGAGGCACAGGAGTTGGTTAGCGAGTTAAGATGGAGTGAGAATAGATCATGGGTAGTTAGGATTTGGAGGACCTAGTTTCAGGGTGACTCACAGGCTAAGAAATGGTCTTAGGGTAAGGTGTCTAGGCGAGGTGTCCAAGGTGAGGTAATTAATTTAAAATAAGTAGTTTTTAAATTAATAAGGTGTGCAAGTGTGGGTTAGGAGTGTTAACATTTAGAAGGGGACTAAGGGGGGGTTGACACGATATTGGTGTCTACAAGTGAACTAAAAGTTTTATTTACATTGATGTTACAATTAGAACCATATGGATTTATGAACATATTTTGATTTGTATTTGGTGGCATTTGATATATGGATGGTGTAGAATTGGGAGAATAATTCAAATAATTTTGACTATCATAGCCTATAAAATGATTTGATGTTTTCCCTGAAGTAAAATTTTGATGTTGTTACATGGGTGAACATGAATAAGTATTCAAGTTAGGAATTGATTGATTGATGTTTGTGTTGAATTGGTTGGTTGGGAAACTTGAATAATTATTCATGTTTGAATTTGATTGATTAATGTTTGAGAATGAATACATATTCCAACTTGGATTTGAATATGTTAGATGATTTATTTGATATTTATTTTAATATGTGTTTGAATCAAAATTGGTTTGATGGAACCCTGAGCTATAACATCAATTATTTGTATTTAGATTTATGATTGAGTTAATCAAATTATTATTCCACATATCCATGCTTCTTACAATTGATGATGCTACTAAGAAAAGACAACAAAAAAAACTAAAATACCAAAGTGACTAAAATTTTGTTAACTAAATGATTTTAAAAATAAAAACACCAGAAAACAATAAACAAAATTTATATATTAACAATCAAGAAATTGCACATAAAAAGTGAAACACTACAATAAGGGTCATTAACAACTATTGGGCCTTATGATGTCACTAACTTATCTATTCTCTTAATTACAACCTAATACTTTAAGGTACTAACCATGGAAGATCCTATCATTCCCATGGCCTATTGAGTCTAGTTTCAAGGGTATGTGGAAGTTAGCTTCTCAATTCTAACTATTAACTGATGTACCAAAGTCAAACAACAAAAGAGATTATCCTAGGCTTATGATTTAAATAACATTATTTAAGGGACAAAACTATGGAAGAAATACATAAAGTGGATACAACTATTATATCTTATCCCAAAGTTCTTGACATAGTCGTAGGGGTCTCATTGTGTTGATAATTGATGATATCATATTTTGAGGTAGTTTTTGAAACTCTGGGTATTGGAACATGAAATACTCTCATGTTATTTTGTGCTTAGAACACACAACCACTTAGAAAATTGAAATAGTTGGATCTCAATTTATATACCCTACCGGTAAATAGAGTTTTACCTATTACATGGTGGTGAAACCTATGGTCAATAGAGCCCCTAAAAATAAAATAAAAAGTAAGTATATGTTTCTAATTTTTAAGTATCATCACCAATTTGATGCCAAAGAAATATCATGCATGGGTATTACTTGGGTAACACAAAAAATTATAAAAATGTTTCTAATTCCTAAGTATAATCACCAATATGACACCAAGGGAAAAGCATACGCAATTTCCATAATTACAAACAAAATGTGATATAATTACTACAAATTCTAAAAATAAGATTGAAAGCATTAATAAAATAAATTGGCTTTCTTTTATCCTTTTTATGATTATATTTAACAAACATTCTTTAAAAAAATGTTTATAAAGTTTAATTAAGTTTGGAGCAAGGCAACCTGCAATAGAAAAATTAAAATCACAAAAACAAAGAAAAACCATTTCTTTGTGACAAATTCGTAGTTACGTAGAAAGATAGGAAAGTGAAATTGTGATAAAATAAACACAAGAAAAAAATAATAAATTAAGTAAGAACAAACAAATATGTGCTTACAGAATGATTATGTTCCTTTGTATGATGATTTATCTACTCAAAAAGATGAATTCACTACTAAGGATAATTATTTTATTATTGGAAAGTATGATTTCACTATATAAAAAAATGAATTTGTTACATAGAAAGATGAATTCACTGCTACAAATGGTGATATCACTATTGAGGATGATGATTTCACTATTCAACCTATAAACATAGAATGTAAAACATAGAGGGATTAACATAATTATTTATGTACTCAATTGTACAATTTCATTGCTAAGAATGACAATTTCACTCTTAGACATAGTGATTTTGATAAAAAGTGCACCAAATTCACTTTTTCCTATAGTAAAGAGTTTAAAAAAACCAAAAAACATAGACAGAAGTAGAAAGTGAATAGAAACCCAATGATGTAAATAAAATAAGGAAAAATAAGTTATAATGGGTCAAAAATGATTTAACAATTACTAGGTACAATTTTGTTATTGATGTTTTTGAATTTGTTGTTATGTAGTGGATGTACATAACTGAGTACAAAATTCTTGATAATGACCTGTATATTTTAACATTACTCAAAAAGATAATATTAAATGCATATGCAAATATAGATAACAAGAATCAAATGAAAAATGCTTTCTAAATGCAAATATGATGATCAAAATATGAAAAACATGAGGGAAGGTCCCACCAAACATGATAGAAATGTGTGAACTAAATTTAGAAGTGTTAAGAAATCAACTAGATTAATTGAAGTTAAATTCAACCTAAAATAGGACAACAAACAAAGAAAATAGAAAACAAAAAATTATGTTTTAAATGTGCAAGCTTTCTCCATTGCGATGTAAACTTGATTTACTCTTTGGTGCTCACTCTTCCAATACAAAGGATAACATGAAGCATTTTGGTGAAAAAGGAGTTATTTTATGCTTTTATTCACATTGATTCACTTAGATTGACTTGTGAATAGAACTTCATTACTATAATTGTAGATTCTGATTCTAGAATTTAGTATTTTTTAAAATGAAGGTTTTCAAATTTATTTATAGATTTTTGGATGAAGATCCAATGGTAGATGATTATTTGTGTTTATTAAATGATCCAAATAATCAATGGTGGCTAGTGAATCCTCACCTATGAGGATGAATACCATTTCAAATGGTTGAGAGAAGCATGGGATCTATTAGCCAAGTTAGTAATAATGAGTCAAGCTTATTGACAACTCAAGGGATGACTCATATGAGGTTGAGAAAGTTATGGGTTTAGATGGAATGAGGGAAAAATATGTGGAAGATGTTTGGATGAGGTGTAAAATCTAGATTTTATATTTAAATTAAAGATTTAAAGTGTGCATAATTGACTAATTTGACTTATTCAATTGTTTGAATTTGGAGGGAGATGTGATAAATTATTTTAAGAAGAATTATTAATATATTTTAGGTGCAGTTTGACACTAAATGAAATTTAGGTACTTACAATTTTTACAATAAATTATCCATATAACCAATATATTTTTTTCTAAAATTATTTGCAATCACTTTTATTTGTAACAAATATATATATATATATATATATATATATATATATATATATATATATATATATATACCCCTCTCTTCCTTGATTATAAGAAGTGTGTGTGTGTGTGTGTGTGTGTGTGGTACACACACACACACACACTTCTTATAATCAAGGAAGAGAGGGGTAGTAGTAAGGAGATAATTATTTTATCAAAAACCATGCAACCTCAATTTTTTTCATCACTTTGTAAAGGAGGAAGAAATTAATTTATATAATAAAAAAACATACAACTTAAAGATAATAAATTTTTATTTGTATTAATAATCTTCTCTAATATTCAAGGAAGAGAAACATGTAGTATATATTATTTTAGAAAAACTAAGCCACGAATTAAGCATGTTTCTCTTCAAAGACCATAAAAAGGTTTCCCAAAATATATAAACATAAAAAAAGAAGGAAAACAAATCAAGAGAACATAAGTCACATAGAAGTCACCAAGACTTCAATAAGGGAAGAGAAGAGGGATTTTACTTTCAATGTCACATAATTTAATCAATGAACATAATGGATTCCAATCCAAATTCAAAAATGCGTATCAATAATCCATATTCCTCCTTAGACTTACCATAGCCCAACATTCACACAACATCAAAGAAGATGAAAACAAGAAGTGTAATCATGGCAAAAATAAAAGAGGGAAACTTAAGAACAAAATCTTAGAAGAAGGACATCAATCCATCAACTCTAATATTTTTTACATAAGGAAATTTATTCAAAGGAAACAAGAGAAGGGAGAGAGAGATCATTCAAACTCAAAGAAAAAATATAAGTAAAAGACCTACCTCAACCAAAACTCTACTTGACAATTTTCTCCAAGCTTTTTCCCTAGCTCCAAGCTCTCCTCCATCCAAAATCTATTAAAATAGAGAAGGAAATAAAATGAAGAGTAAATAGTTAAATGACACTTATCCATCCTCATCCCAAGGATGTGACCAAGTTTCAAAAAGTCTCTTACAATCTCATAAATGCACTTATACACCTACATAGGTGTTTTTTTGGATACAACAACAAATTATAACTCATAGATACTAGAATAAGATTTCTTGTGGAAAATAGAAATATGGGTCATAAACGAAGTCTTTTTTAAGGACCAAATGTGGTTAAAAAGGCCTTGATAAACCCTCCTACCTAATGGTTATGGGTATGGGCCTGAAAGGGACTTGTGAGACAAGTTTTACTTGTCTAAAACTCAATGTAAAAGGTGGGTGTAAGGAAAATTTAGGGATTATACACATAGGTTGGGTTTGTTGGTCAACCCAACCACTAGTCAAGGTTAATTAACCTCATAGAGGTTATCATAGGTTTATTTTAATTTAATTAGTAAGGAGGTTTATATTAAAACACCCTAATGAAAGATAATAAAAATTAGGAAGAAATGATACAAAAATAATTTGATTAATAATTTAAAACAAAGTGGTTTAAGTTCAAAGATTGGGGTGATTTTAGTGGTGCATATGGTCTATCAAAGCATGCCTGAGTCCCTTGAAATATTCCATTGGTCCCTTGTAATATGCACACTCAATACAACATCAAATACATCTAAAAAAATTATTGATATATAAATGATGTGCACATATATATAATATAATTATTAATATAAGAATGTAATAACACCAAATCATAATATTTAGTTAGTCCAATTTAATCAATTATAATTCATAATAAATCATCATGTTATTCAACTCAAAATCCAAATAAAACATGCATCCACTCAAGCCAATCACACTAAGTAATCATACACCCAATTGAGGTCTACTAAACTAGCTACTAAGGTACACAACAATACTCCTATATAGTCCCCTACATGTCCATAGAGAACACAAAATTTACCAAAACATATAGTATGAAATAATAATACAATCAAGATAACATCAACTATCATATGTCAAATTTTCTACACATCTAAAGGGTCGTCACATATGACAAATGGATCAAAATGATTAGAGTACAGAGGTTTGAATTAAGGAGTATTACAAAACCTATTTCATATATCAAAAAATATAAGTACATAATGTATACAAAGGAAAATATATCTGACCTATTAATTGATCCTTATTTAGAGAGGATAAATCTTACTTATACTTTTGTTTGTTGATAATTAGTTATTGAGGATCATGACCAAGATGGATATGTCAGACCTAACCAAGAGATGTCTTACCCTAATAACATCACTAGAGATGGTTCCTATCATGAACCATCTATAATTAATTAACTAATCAAGATTTTAACTAAAGGGGAATAAGGAAAAGAAACTTAAAATAAATATTATATTGGCAAGTTGAAAAGTCCTTGGGGAAAAATTGGACAAATATCAAGTTATTAGTATTTTTTTTAGGAAATGTGGGGTGTGGTTAGTTTTAAAAGGATAAGGATATGGGATCAAGGAAAATTAATAAATAGTTTTGAATTCTTATCCCCCAGTTAAGTGGAACTGATTTGGGTAAGTTTATAAATTGAAGCAAAATCAAGAACAAGTAGGATCTAAGTCAATTTTGAGTAAGAGGTTTAAGTTGAAAACTAGTGGATTTTTCCAATTCATGTCACTTTCCCCAAAAATAAATAAATTATAATTTTATCACCCTCTTGTTCCTCTTGGTCCTTTTGGATATTAATATGCTATACTTTCATTATTGTGGATCTTTTGGCTAACTAATGA
This sequence comes from Torreya grandis, assembly GCA_037957365.1. Lineage (NCBI taxonomy): Eukaryota > Viridiplantae > Streptophyta > Pinopsida > Cupressales > Taxaceae > Torreya > Torreya grandis. The sequence continues at coordinate 209,568 of JARHVA010008147.1, read as the reverse complement.
TTTTCTCTTGTGAAACAGTGTGCATGGAATGTTCTTTAGATCATCCTAGAAATAAAAATAATAGATGAAGGTGATATTTAGAAGGAAATCAAAGGATCCCAAGGATTTTAGGATGAAACCCCTGTGATTTATAGATACAATTCCATATAATATTTGCTAAAGAGCTTCAAGTAATATATATTTGAGCTAGTGTACAATGTTGTATCTAGACTAGCGGTGTGAGTAGAGTTGAGGGTGTTGGATTCAAATTTATGTTTTGATATATAATATATCAGGTGTTTTTTTATTTTGGGGTCATGGTATTTCTATTTTTTCTTATGGAATGTAATCAGTTTATTAGTATGTTGAAATTATGTTATGTTTTGAGTAGTCTTTGTGCTTCATGTATGTGGAACTAACAATGGTTTTCACCCAAATTATGTATTGAAGTACAGAAATATTATGGGATTATATTTCAATAATTTGTAATTATTTTAGGAATATTTTAATATAATAAAGTTTTCACAGGTTTTGGGTTTGATTAATTTTTATTTTCCATAAAAATTGTCAAAATCTGGTTTCACTAACTAGTATGAAAAGCACAACTCTTATAAAATTTATGGCTAATGAAAAGTAAATTTTACATATGATATTTTTATATTATATTAGGTAAGGCAACATGATAGTGGTATAAAATCCACTATATTTCTATCCTATAGGGTTTTAAGAATAGATGCTTCCTAGTGAAAGAGAAACTAGACATTTTAGATGAGAATAAAAGAAGTTACAAGTGGAAAAATTAAACTCTAAAGAAGAAATTATGGATAAAAGTGAAAAGGTAAAATTAATATTTAAATATTAAGAGAGAGTGGATCAATTATAAAAAACCTTAGAGAGCATAAATTCTAGTCAGAGAGAGTTGAGAGAGTTGATGGGGAAATTTGTGAGTCAATTAAATCTAGGAGCTAGTCCTAGAAAGGAAGGATAACTTATGAGCAGTAAATCTATAGGTCATTCCATGTTTTAAAAACCTAAAACCAAAATTCATAATATATGAGGAATAATCCTTAATTACATCCCCTCAGTCTATTGGATATGTTGTTATAGAAGTAATAGAAATATATAATGCATACAGGAATTTACATGAAGACCTCAAAGCTATTATTCCATATGAGAAGTTTGTAGAAATGACAAGGGGATACACATACCTAAGATGGAAATTTAATAATAAAAGTGATGGAGGGAAGGATATGAAAGATAGTTTGATAAAACTATCATCTCTTACCTATGATTGTGGTGATATAATTTCATCTTGAGTTTGGTTGTAAAGATTTAAAACCTAGTTTGATCTCAACCCTATTAAAGAGAATGAGGACATTTAGTTTTATGCTTTACACTTAGAAGGTGTTGTATATGATTGGTGGTATCATGTCCTAATAACATAATTACATGACCAAATACTTACCTTGAAGGGTTTAGTCAGAGAATTCCTAATATATTTGAGTTAAAGGATGAAGAGGAGTACTTTAGAAAACTATCTAAAATCAAGGAACAAACCTTAGTAAGTGCCTATGTAGTAGAATTATAAAATATGTTTTTGATGGTAAGTTATATTTCAAAAAAATGGTTATTTGTATTTTTATTGATGGTTGATTTTTTTTTTTAAAGCTGGGTAAACTTTTTAATGTGACCGGCGCCATTGGCTAGACATGACTGATACCGGTACCATGGGGCCGAGGGGGGACTCAAACACTTGATCGACAGAGCTACAACAGAAATGCCTGACCAACCAACTACACCCTCCAACCCATTGATGGTTTAATTTATCCCCTTAAATTTTTTGTCAAATATTTTGCATTAGGCACTTTATAGGATACTATAAGGAGATCTTTAACTCTTGAACCATCAACACAAAGGAGAAAGTTGTGTTATCCTCCCAAACCATTATCTCCTAATCAAAATAAGGATATTTTAGTGAATAAAATACTTCCTACTACTCTCCAAAAATTCATGCCTCCTTATAACACAAAAAGGATGGATGAGGACACTAGGAATGAAATATGAAGGAAGAAGCTTTGTTTCACATGCAAAGATCCATGTGGACTCAATCATAGATGTCTGGGTAAAGGGAATGTGAATTACAATGAAGTGATATCAAATGATTAACAAGGTTTGGAAAAATATAATACTATAGAATAAATGGGAACCCTAGAAATAGAAGAGGTGGAAAATGAAATTACATGTGGAAGTACTCTAGCAGCCCTATCAAGAGCACCTAAATATCATCCTTTCCAAGTTTATGGAGTGATCAATGGACAAAGAATAACAATACTCATTGATAGTAGAGTCATGTACAACTTCATTAATGAAGGATTGGTGGTAAAAATAGGGTTATAAATGGAATATTTTGAAGGATTTAATGTTGTTATTATAGATGGATTCATAATTCCATGAAACAAAGTGATTAAGCAACTCAATGTCACTATGGGAGACTACAATTTATGTGATAACTTCTATGTGGTGAATTTTAATGGAACAAATATGATCTTAAGAGTGTAATGGATGCGTTCATTAGGGGATTTCCACTAAAATTACCATACCATGGAATTCAAGTTTAATTATAATGAGAAGGAGATAGTTCTTCGAGGATTATCCAATGGATCAAACCATATGGTCATAATTAAAAGAATGGAAAGGATCATCCAAAGAGGACAAGTATCATGGGTATAAAATTTTATGATATCCTCCTTTGTTTCATCTAAAGGTAATTCTAATCCTTTTCATGTTGATATCAATAAATTGTTACATTCACATAGAAAGGTTTTCAATGATTTACCACCTATTTTACCACCAGATAGAGGGTTCCAACATGCAATAGAATTAGAACCAGGTGTAACACTAGTCATCACTACTCTATACCACCACCCAAGGAGGTTTAAATAATAAATTTAAAGTACCATTAAAGAACTCTTAGATATGGGTTTCATAAGACCAATTTCTATCCCTTTTGCATTATCTATAGTACTTGTTAAAAAGAAGGATGATATAGCTTTAAATAAAATACCATCAAGAATAGGTATCATATTCCAATGATACATGAGATCATAGATGAACTACATGGTGTTATTTAATTTTCTAGGATTAATATAAGAGCTGAATATCACCATATTCACATAAGAGATGAAGACATACACAAAATTGCCTTCAAGTGTTATTATGGACATTTTGAATTTTTAGTCATGCCTTTTGGGCTAGAAAATGCTCTTGATACCTTTCAATATAATATGAACCATATCTTTAGAGATCATTTGAGGAAATTTGTGTTTGTTTTCTTTGATTATATCTTGGTCTCTAGTAGGATATGGGAGGATCACTTAAAACATCTAGACGTTATTTTAGGCATATTAAAGGAGCATGTATTTTTTGATAAGGAATCCAAATGTGATTTTGTATTAACAAAAGTTTTATATTTGGGGCATAACATTAGTTATAATGGAGTATAAGTGGATCAATAAAAGATCCAAACTATCTTAGACTAGCCAAACCCTATTACTTTGACATAATTGAGAGGTTTATTTGGGTTATGCAGTTATTATAGGGGATTTCTTAAGGGATTGTCTCAATTAGTAGCCCCATTATAGACTTGACAAAAAAGGAATCATTTTTATGGAAAAAATTAGCTCAATCCATATTTGAGAAATTTAAAAAGGTAATAAGCTCTTACCCAATGCTTGTGATTCTTGATTTCTCCCTCCCATTTATTATAAAATGTGATGCATGAGGTGAAGGGATAGGATATGTTCTAACTCAAAGGGAGCATCCTATTGCTTTCAAAAGTATAAATTTAAAAGATATAGATAAATGTTACTCTATTTATGATAAATAAATGTTAGCCATAAAACATGTATTAGAAAATTTTAGACATTATTTAGTATGTGGCAAGTTTGTTGTGAAAATAGACTGTAAACAGATTTGAATGATAGATAATAGAAATGCGTGAGTAAATTACAATCCTATAATTTTGATATAAAATACGTAAAGGGGAAGAAAAATATTGTAGATGATGCACTCTCTAAGAAATATACCTTGTACTTTATTTCCTTTATTTTTGTTGATTGGAAGGCTATTAGAATAACGAAATATGCAAAGAATGATTTTAATACTAACATAATTTAGGGAGTGGTTAAGGATGAAAGGTATACATTATTTTATGAGTTTATTTTGTATAAAATATTCTTTTTAGTAACTGAATCTAGAATAAAGAAAAAGATTTCAATAGTAGTGCATGATGTGTCAATAGCAGGACACCCAGTATAATACAAGACATATAAGCAAGTTCAAGAAAGATTCACTTGGAAGGGAATAAAGGATGATGTTCTCATGAATATCATGGAGTGTATCATGTGTCAATATAATAAATGGGAACAAGATTTTCTAGTGGGATTACTTTAGCATTTACCCATTTCTAGTCAAAAATGGAAGAATATATCAATGGACTTTATCACAATTTTACCCAAGTTAAATGGTATGGATTACATCTATGTAATAGTGGATAGCTTAAAAAAAATTACACACTTATTTACTATATCATTATAATCTAAATCACCTCAAGTGGCTAACTTATTTTTTAGGGAGGTGTTTAAATTGCATGGACTACCACACAATATTGTTAGTGATAGGGATAACAAGTTTCTTATCTCTTTATGGAAAGATTTATTCAAATTAACAAGTTCCAAACTCACTCCTAGAACTAGATACCACCCTCAAACTAACGGATAAATAGAAATAGTAAACAAATGGATAGAGGGTTACTTAAGAAATTGTGCCTCAAGTCATCAATCTGGATGGGTCAAATGGCTATATTTGGGAGAATTTTCTACACTACCACTTATCATATGTCCATTGGTATTCCCCATTAAAAAATTTATACAGATATGATGTAATGACATATTGATTTGGTCTCTACTAATCATAGGGTTCCAGTAGTAAATGAGCCATCATCAATAATTTTTGAAATACCTCAAGGATCATGTGTAGAAATAACAAAATCAACACAAGTATTATGTAGACAAAAACTGCACAAACAGATCTTTGAGGTAGGTGACATGTTCTATCTAAGGTTGCAACCATATAAATAATCATCTATAAAGAGTAGTGGATTAGAGAAACTCAATAAAAAATTATATAGGCCCTATGAAATTGTAAAAAAAAAATGAGGAGGTGGCCTATGAATTGGAACTTCTTCAAGATAGTAAAATTCATAATGTTTTCCATGTCTCTTATCTAAAGAGAGATTTGGGCCATTAGATTACACCCTCCACAGATTTACCACCCTTACATGAGAAGGTTAAATTACTCCTAATTCCTGAAGAGGTGAGAGATACTAGGTTTAAGAGGTTAAGAAAAAGAGATATCACTAAGTATTTGGTTCATTCGAAGGGTTTGCCAATTGAGGATGCCACTTGGGAAGGTCTAGAGATTTTAAATTCATCCACATTTAAATTGTTTAAGGACAAGTAATTTTGAAGATGGAGGAATTATCATGTCCCCATTTATAATTAATTAATTAATTAAATTTTTAATTAGAGTGGAATAAGGAAAAGAGACTTGGAATAACTATTTTATTGTCAAGTTGAAATGTCTTCGGGGGAAAATCGGATAAATATCAAGCTATTAGTATTATTTTTATGAAATGTGGGGCATGGTTTTATAAGAAAGGATAAGGATATGGGATCAAGTAAAATTATTAAATCATGTTGAATTCTTATCCCCCAGTTAAGTGGAACACATTTGGACAAGTTTAGAAATTGAAGCAGAAGTGGGAAAAAGTAGGATCTAAATCAATTTTGGGTAGGTAGATTAAGTTGGAAACTAGTGGAATTTTCCAATTCATGTCACTTTTCCCCCAATAAATAAATTATAATTTCGGTTACCTCTTGTGCATCTTGGATATTAATAGTCCTTAATTTCATTTTTGGGGATCTTTTGGCTAACTATTGATTTTCTCTTATGGAATAGTGTGCATGAAGTGTTCTTAAGATCATCCCAGAATAAAAAATCTTAGATGAAGGTTATATTTGGATGGAAACCCAATGATACCAACTATTTTATGATTAAATACCTATGATACATAGATACAATTCCATACAAGAGTTATTATAGAGATTTAAAGAGTATAGATTTGAGCTAGTGTATAGTGTTGTATGCAGACTAATAGTGTGAGTAGAGTTGTAAGTATTAGATTCTGATTTATCAGTTTGATACATAATATATAAAGTGTATTTGGATTTTTTGGTTAGGTTATTTATATTTTTTCTTATGGTATTTAATCATCTTATTAGTATGCTAAAATTATATTATGTTTTGAGTAGTCTTTGTGATGCCTATTTGGAACTAGCAAGGGTTTTCACCTAAACTATGTATTTCAATCCATAACTATTATGGTAGTATATTTTAGTAAATTATAAATATTTTGGACATATTTTAATATAATAAAGGTTCCATATGTGTTGGTTTTTATTAATTGTAATTTTCCACAAAAATTATTGAAATCTAGTTTCACTAACTAGTATAAAAAAGCACAAATCTTACAAAAATTGTGGCTGATGAAAATTAAATTCTAGATATGATAATTTTATCTTAGATTTATTAAGGGGACATGACAATTCCAAATCCTCTATTCAAGCAACATTATGCAATAACCCTAACTAGGTTTTATGTTTTTATATTCACTAAATATATGCAATGTAAAGTAAAATTTAATTTACTGCTCACTAAATATTTTGACACAAAGTGGGGGTAATAAACATAAAAATTAAACATACATAGAATATATATACTTAAGTCAATGTATAGGAAATCCTAATGCATGGGAATGAAGTAAAAATGCTAATCTATCTACTTTAACAAAGGAAAAATAAAGTTAGGATTACTTACCTTTGAAGATGAACCCATTGAGCCTCAATCTCTACCTTAGCCAAGATTATTTGTAAGAGGTTTTTATGGTATGTAAGGATAACAAGGATAAGTTAACTATAGGCTACACAAATTATATATTCATCCAAATAGACTTCTTCACAAGATAAGATTTGTATCTTGAAATAAAGTATTAAAACCCTAAGTAATACTTGTCAATTAGAATGGTGGATAAGTAGATGAACAATATATTATTATTCATCTTTTATTCTTTAAAAATTATAGAAATAGATGTTATATATAGATTAATCTATCCTTAAACCTTTTTGAAAGTTTAGCTGATAGGATTGGCCCAATTTGATTATGTATCATTATTTGATAAAACCTAGTTAGGTCTTAGTCTAGGTTGACCATAGCCAACCTAGACCCATAACATACTTTTAGAAAACTAAATATAGGGTCAGCCTAGGCCAACAATGTACTATAAATTATCAAAAATGGGTTTTAGGATTATAAAGGGGCCAAGTAAGGAATTGCATTACTTGGAGGAGTTTGTACAAGAGGAGGTAAGGCTTAGAGAAGTACATAGGAGAAAATTATATAGATATAAAGTGTTGGTATAGAGAAAAATAATCCTTCAAAGCACCAATGGTCTACCCACCCCTTTCTTGGTGTACCCTTTAAGGCATGCACTTAGAGAGATTAAGACTAGATGGGTTCATAAAAGAGAGAAAGCATCAATAATTATTAAAGTTTGAAAATATTATGTGTATATATATGCCCCACTTAAAGTTCATCATATGTCATGTATGTGCAATAAAGGATGGTGTTTCAGGAAAATAACATAGCAATACATAATGCTTAAGCTGAATAAATTATAGGAAGAAGAAAATATGATATATGAAAGGATCAAATTTAAAAACACATTCATTTGCTTGCCTTAGTGTTTTAGATAATAGATGAAGTAAAATATGTGTGAAGGTTTCCAATGTAGGGAAATTTAGAAAAACATGTAGAAATTAGCAAAAATGAGCAAAATTTTGAATTTTTTGCAAAAAATACATGTAATATGTGAAAATATTATCTATGATGTTAGGATTATAGAACATATTATGATTCATAAAAATATCTATTAGCAGCAAAGATATGTCAAAAAATAGAATCTGGGTGTAAATATTTGTCAGGTAAATAATTTTGAATGGTAAACATGAATAGGGTGAAAAATAATTCATTTGTTATTTTTGTTATTCTAAGAAATCAATTCTGTGAGAGACCTAGTTTGAACCTATCGATAAACCATGGTGAGGAGATGATAACTATAATGAGGAGGATGCATAGAGGCCACAACTAGTGAAACATAGGTAAGAGCTCACGAATTTAAATTTTTTGAATAATTTTATTTGAAATTGAGATAAATATATAAAATTTAATGGGAGGCAAAATCTAGACACAAAAACTAACCCTAAAATTTTTTTAAGTAGAACAAGGTACTAGGTAGGAAAATATCATACCAATAAATGCCTAAGGCATTTATGGTAAATGGTCAAAAAATTATTACAGATAAAGAATAGAGTCGACCTAGTCAACTTAGTTTGTAAGGTGAGATGGAAATATGGGTTTTATTGCATAGCAGTGGGTTGACATAGTATTGTTAAAGGTGGTTGATTGCATAGCAAAAATTGACATAGTTTAGAATGAGAAGATGACCCAGATATTACCCTCTAGCCAATGCAATTAGTAATATGTGGTTGATTTAATTTTCTAAAGGGGGTTGATTATGTATTAGAGGGCCAATGTAGTATGCTAAAGCTAAGAAAGGGCCAATTTAATATCAACTAGCTTAATACAATCTGAAAGAAAAGGGTTGGATATGTAGTGTAATAGGATTGTAACAGGGTTAATTTAGTATAAAATGGGATGATGGTGTAGAAAAATAAGAAAACATAAGAAAATCAAATAAGTTGATGTAGTTTATTCATAAATTTTTGATAATGTATTTTAATTATTATGACATCAAGATCTGATACATCCTCTATTATTTGATATTTTTTAGAGATATCAAAAAAATTGGTGCCTAGTGGATGCATCATGGCTACCAGATCTATTGGATCAATTAGCTTACATGGATAGGGATTGATTGGTTGCCTTAGGCTTCAATAACATTATGGAGATGAAACGGATCCCTTTGAGTGTTGATCTCATTTTCATGTTCCTAGGAACATGGAAATAGTTGACCAACACTTTTTGGTGTGAGGTGGAAGGGAACACTATTAAGGTGGTTATTACTCTAGAGGACATCCATACATTACTTGAACTAATGATAGGTGAGATACTAGTGATCACTGATACACCAAAGTTAGAGGATGAGAGATGATCTTTAACTCCATGGGCTATATGCTCAAATAAGATCTACCCTAGATTATAGGTGAGTTTGTTTAATGTATATCTTGCATCTATTCCAAACATACTAAAGGTTATGATAGGGCTTGTGATATCATCAATGCTATGTCACAATTTAGACAACAACATATCACTTTACATGATAGCTTTGTGCTAGTCAATATTATATTAGGGAACACTCTATGATTTTGGTTCTATCATCTAAGTATAGCTCATTCATGATATATATGGGATGTTTCCCAGAGGGTAAAAGATGATGGGATTAGTTACACTC